>NW_004624755.1:18314909-18328151 GCF_000247695.1 Heterocephalus glaber | reverse complement strand
AGGGGAAAGGAAAGAAGGGAATGGAATTAATATGAGAAAATTTAAAAAATGGAAACAAAGTCTTTGTAAATAGGGAGGGGTGGAGGGGTTGAAGGGAGGGCAGGGGAAGGGAGAAAAAATTAGAACCAAGAGAGATCATGTAAAGGTGCAAATTTTCAATGATGAAAAAAAAAGAAATGAAAAACTGGCTAAATTACATGCTAATATTCTGGTACCTTTCCTCCTCTACAGCTTCCTTCAAGAAAAAACAAGACAACATAACTTAATCATAAGAGAGCAAGAAAGACAAACACCAGGAAGTAGCCTTGGCCCTTCTAACACGTGGGCTTTCAGCTATCACACACAGCTAGGAATGTCTCTATTTTATATGAATGTACTGTTTTCAGAGCTCCCACAAAGCAAGTTACAGGAAGTAATAACCATCAAGGCCCTGATGTTGCATTCTTTAATCAAAGCTCAAACAAATTGAGAAATTTTCACACACTAGTCACAAGTGTGCCCTCTGGTGTCACATCGGCTCTACCCATCATTATCTCTGTGACCTCAAACTCAGTGTTACCAAATGTAAAATGGAAATAATAACAGCATCAGGTAATGATACAATATTCAAGCAGTTAAAAAAATGAGATATACCAATACAGAGTGCATAACTGTCAAAGCTTTATTTAGCTTATTAAGTAGGGACTCAATGATTTGATAAAAAATGATTTGAAAGTATTTGAAGGACATGATTTTTATAAGCACTGGAATATCAGAATGAGATTGTTAGATGTTATGGTTTGTAAAATGTCCCCCAAAAGTCTCATGTCATCAGAGGTTGACTACATGGAAAGTGATTGGATCATAGGGGAGCGATACTCATCAGTGGAGTAACCACTGATAGTTTATAGTTGAATGTACTATTAGGAAGGTCCCCTGGTTGAAGGAGACGATCACTGGGGGATGATCTAAAAGGGTGTATTCTTGCCCCCGTTCCCTCTTCTTTCTCTCTAGTTCTTGGCTGCCATGGATGGAGAGCTTTCCTCCACCACACTTTTCCCCAGTGCCGTTTCTGCTTCAAGGTCAGCCAACCATAGACTGAACCCTCTGAAGCTGTGAGCCAAGATAAACCTCTTTTCCTTTAATTTGTGGGTGTTGGGTATTTTGTCTCAGTGACAGGAAAGTGACTAATACATTACACTGCATACAAAAGTGGTTAAAGTCTTGCAATCAATAGCTTTGGAGTTATCTTTTTCCTTAGACAAAAAAAAAAAATATGTGTGTCTCTACCAGGCAAAAGTCAACACCTGGTCAGGGAACTTCAAGTCTGACCCCTATTTAATAGTCAATAGCAAATGAAATCAAGATACATACCCAGAGCTGAATTATCAAGTATGATAGCCACTAGCTTCAAGTAGGTCTTTATTTAAATGAAAGTTAAGTAAAGGGAAATAAAACTAAAAATTAAATATTTCAGTCACTGTGTCAGATTTTAAGTGGTTAATTGCTCCCTGTGGCTGGTATATACTGCAGTGGACAGAGGGTAAATAAAACAACACATCCATCATGGTTGAAGTTCTAGTGGACAGGACCAGCCCCAGGGAATTCATAGGAGAGAGTATTAGTTTTCCATTGGTGCTTAAATAAATTACTAACAATATAGTGTCTTAAAACAACACAAATTTATTATGTCACAGCTTTGTGGATCAGAGGTCTGAGTTTGCTCAATTGATTTCCCTCCTCCAGATTTCTCAAGGCCAAAGCCAGAGTGTCAGCCAGCTGGGCTCTCATCAGGAAGCTCTGAGATGTTCTTCCATGTCCCATTAGGTGAAGTTACAGGGCGGTGTCCTTGCTTCCTTGCCGGCTGTCCACCAGGGTGGTGTGACTCCAAGAAGCTCCCTTCTGCTTCTATGTGACCCTCTCCAGCAACACAGGTCAAGCACTGCTATGGTTTGGACCAAGAATGTCTCCCAAAGACTTCATGCATTCATACAAGGGCCTTTTTGAAAGGTGACTGAATCAAGGGGTTATATGGCTGACTTACTGCTAGGAGGTGAGGTCTGGTTGGAAGAAGCAGGTCACTGGGAGGATGGCCTAGAAGGGAGCGTCTCCATCGCTGGCTCCTCCCCGCCTTCTCTACTTTCTGACTGCCATGACCTGAGCAGCTTTCCCCTAGCAGGACCTGACACCACGCTGTTCCTGTCTTGGAGCCAGCAGGCTGTGGACTGAAACCGCTAAAAGCCACGAACCCAAATAAACCTCTCCTCCTGTAAGTCGTGGGTGTGGGGTATTGTGTCTCAGAGACGGGAAGTGACTAAGCTAAATTCCCTTGACTTCCCTCCTGTTGCCCTCTTACACCAACTGGAGCCGCTCTCTGCCTTTAAGGACTTACGTGATCACTCCGTGCCCACCCGGCAGTCCAAGGTCATCCTCATCTCTTAAATTTCACAACTCTTACCACATCCACCAAGTCCCTTTTACCCTGCAATGTAACAAATTCACAGGATCCCGGATTTAGCACACAGAAGAGAGGTTGAAGGGAGAGGAGGGAATGGGAAAAAAAGAAGAAGCAAGATACATCATGTACAGGTACAAATTCCCTATGAAGAACGTTTTCATTATGAATATCTAAAATGTGCCAATGAAATTTACAAAAGGAATTAAAGCACAGAAAAGTCCTGAAAGTAATCATTCTGCCCACCCCAGAGGACTTGTCAGACAATATCAAGTGTGACCTTATACAATGTGGATCCTGAAACCGTCATGTTAAGTGAAGTAAGCTGGATACAGAAAGCTAGCTATCTCATGGTTTCTCTTATATGAGAAAGCCAAATTATAAACAGTAAAATAAAGGCTGACTTCTTGGAGTAGGAGGAGATCGGAGGAAGATGGAAGGGAGAGGAGGGGAGGGAAGAAGGATTGAAAATGATCAAGATATGTTATATATATCCACCACCTCCCCAAAATGAATAAACACAAAATATACATTGGATGTTTAATTTCAAAAGAACTTATTACAGTAAAAGACACATTGCCCTTAATCCCTCTCAAAATCCTTGCCCTTGCTTTAGACACACCTAGCTTACCACTTTGTTACTTTCTGAGTTCTGGAACTCCTTCTTTGAGTTTGTGTTTACAAAATATGCAGTGAATGCTGCTGCTGTGTTCCATCAGCAGAAAGGCAGGATCATAAGAACATGACAGTGTGTCTTCATCCACCTCATTCACCCTGACACCTGCAACTTCCACCTTTTCCCCAAAGTCAAAATGACCACAAAAGGTGAACATGTTGAATTAAGGCAGCCCTAACAGCTCAATTAAAGACATATACACACACTAAAAGAGTTCCAGACTCACGTTTAGAAAGTGGCAAGAATGATGGGGTAAGTGATTAGAAGCAAGGAGGGGGAACTTTCTGGGGGATTAGTGGAAATATGTCCTCTTACTGTAATAATATTTTTACTTAAACATACTGTGATTTCCCATCTACCTCATATCATGTATTGCAACCATAAAGTCATAAAATTTTGTCAAAAGTTAAAAATGAAAAGAAATGTACAATTGTTATTTTGCTTTCTTTTTGAGTGTTGGATCACTTTTCTGCACACCTTCCTGGAGCGACTGTGAGTACTAAATGTACTAACTCACGTAATATTCTTAGAACAAGATTTAGTGTGAAATAAATGTTATATGATCATTAACCTATGTTAGATTCGGTAAGTAACAGTGTCTATAGTGTGAGACTGATATCAAGATTTAAAACATTAAGACATAATTAGCACAGTGCAATACACACAGAAGCAGTTCAGTGCAGCTTTGGTGAAGAGATGTAATGTCTGCTCTGGCAATCAGTGGTCCTTCCACTCCAGGGTGGAGAAAGAAAGTCCAGCATCTCCCCTCTCTACCCAGCCCATGGCCTTTATCTCTAGCAAAGACAGAGACAGAGAAAAAATACTATGGACTGAATCTTTTGTCCCCTAAACTTCATATATTCAAGTTCTAACACCAATGTGACTGCATATGGGAGATAAGACATTTACCAAAAGTAATTAAGCTCCAACAAGATCATAAAGGTAGGAGCCTAGGATCAGCATCCTTATAAGAAGAGGAAGAATCACCAGAGCTAACACCCTTTCCTCAAGCACTGAGGAGAAGCTGTGTGAACACCCAGCGTGTGCAAGGCTGGAAGAAAAATCCCTCCAGAACCCAAATGAGCCAGCACCTGACCTTGAATCTCTAGCCTCCAGGACTGCAGGAAATAAATTTCTATTGTCTAAACCTCCTGTTCTGTGGCATTTTGTTACAGTGGCCCAAGTCGACTAAGGCAGATGGCCACTCGAAGCAGAAGGCGAACAAGGACCATGCAGGAGGAATGATTCAAGGAGCAGTCCTTCTTCAACAAGGAACTCCCACTTGCTCCCATAGAGCACAAGGAGCAACAACCCTGCCAGGGTATGGGCCAGAATGGAACAAGTCCTTGTATGCCTCCACCCATGGAAGCCAAAGTTGACCACAGGAGGTTTCAAGTTATCCTCTCTTCACACAGTCTTTGATGTTTAAAATAAAAACAAAGGGTAGACCTTTATTGACTTCTTGTTAAAAACTGACCTCAAGCCATCTTCCAGTCTTAATCTTGGCCTTGTCTACGAATCCTTCCCTGACTCCCTTGGGAGAATCATAACCATCTTTTTTATCTTTGAGGCGCCCCACTGGGACTTTCAGCCCCTACTTCTCTGTCACTTCATTTTACTTATTTTTGTTGCAAATACAAATCACAGGGCATGACCCCATGCATGCAAGAAATGTGCCTTCCTCTTCTAGAATTCATTACCATTCCTACTTTAAGCCTCTCTTTGCACTACAAATCTCATATCGGCCACACAAAATTTTCCCAACACTCTCTGACCAGTATCTCATGCACAACTTGAGGTTGACATAAAACCAAGGCTGTGTAGGGCCGAGAGGACGGCGGACCAGCTGGTCTTCACCTACCACTGGCTCACTCCCTCCACTGAAGTGTGCATCACCCAGCATGATCCTCGGTAGGTGGCCCCTGCAGGTCACACCTAAGCCCATCACTCAGCCCCCGGGAGTGACTTTCGCGCAAGTCTGTGCAGTTCTGAGGCTGCAGACACCATCTGCATCTCCTCGGCTGCTCTGGCTCTAGGTCTCCTATTTTCACTCCAGACTCATCTGCCAGGTGCCCTGAGCAGCCGTCTTTGCTCGACTCCCAAAGCCTTTGTTGGAGTCGATCTCCAGTCACCGGCACATCCATGCTCATAACCTTCAGCATTCCTTATTTCTCCTCCAGTTAAGGTGCAGCCAGCCAGGCCCTACTTCCTCAGCCCAGAGAGATGAGTGCCAGTCACATGGATAATTGATTAAAACGAATTCCTCTCTGTGTCAGAGAGATGGCCCCTAACATCTGGTTCAGATATTCCTCCCCTCCTCCTCCCAGCCCAGTCTGAAATGTTCTACCAAACATTGCAAGGAAAAAAATGCAGGCTGCGGAGCACAGCAGCAGGCCAGTGACCCCGCTCTGCAGGCTGACACCTGGGAACAGATGCACTCGTGGCAGAGATCTGATTTCAGGGTGTCCATTGCCATGATTCAAGACGAAACTCCTCTCCCACCTCCCTGAGAGGACAATGTCCCCCCAAAATAGACCATAAGCCCAGGAACTGCCAACAGGGAGAAGACTCACCGCTGTATGATGGCAGCACCTTACAGCCTCCCTGTGGTCTCTCCAGAACACCTGCCCATTTGTCCATTCCTTATTATTTATCAAATTATTCTTTAAAATTATTAAATTATTCTGTTAATTATAACTGATAATTTGAATAAATTTAATAATGTGTAATTGATAATAATTGATAATTTAATAAGGGATTTGTCATTATGAATTGATGGCATTATATGATGCTATTTATTATTTTAAATCATCAAATTATTTATTATTATTTGTTCATGTGTTCATTACCGGCTCCATTACTGGAACCACCAGTGCATGCCAAGATGGTAGGCCCAAGGTGACAAAGAGCAGGCATTCCAGAGAAGACCTGGCAGATCCCCCATGACAGCTTCTCTTGTCACAGTCTGGTCATCACAGCGCATGGCTCACCAGCCACCTTGTAACTGCTTCAGGGGCAGAGCTAGGCCTGAACTGAGGGAGGCTGACCCTCCCTCCCCCTCTGGAAACCGAGCCCAGAGGTTCACAAATGCAGAAAGAAAGGAAGGGAGGGAGAGAGGAACAGAAACAAGGAAGGAAAAGAAGGGCAAAAGGAGAGATGCCTCACCCAAGTTCACCAATGCTCTCTCCCTTTCATTTCCACCCTCAGCCAGCTCCTGGCAAGAACTCTGTGCATTTATTGTATGATTCCTTAACTTTGGGGGATTCTAAATGACAGTGCTGGAGCAATATTTGCAGTGCAAAGTAGAATTTTTTTTCCTATATACTTCCATTAAGGCCATCAATAAATTAGATTAGTGGTTTTGACATTTTTCTGCCTACTTGCTGACCTAAGCTTCCACATAGTGCCCTTACAGTCCTTTCTCCCAGCCCATCTCAGTGTTTATAAGGTGGGAGAAGTTGTGGCACTTACCTGTCCCTGCTGAAAGCGTGGGCCATGGCCAGTAACCCTCACCTAATATATCGACATCAGTCTGATCGGATCGCCTTCTACACCTTACTCGTCTCTGTAGATAGGCAGTGTGAGGTTACTCGGAAAGTGCTCCCAGGAGAGAGGAGCTCACTTCTCAGCCCTCTACTTGCTGTTCCATTCACCCTGGACAGGGAGTAGAAGTTTATGTTGGTGTTACAGTGCAATCAGAGGCTCCCAGAACCAGGTGTACCTTAAAAACTCATCTGTCCAGGTTTCTCATTTTACAATGAAGGGACTGGTGAGAGAATGAGCCCTCTGTAGTCATGAAGTAGAAGTAAACTGGCCTCAGATGTCCTCTGAATGTCACTGCCCGCCTGGTCCTGCTCACTTGAGCACCATGGTACCGACTGAAATACACAACTCTGTTCAAGCAGCTCAGGTGTCCCTGCAGGGCCACACCTGGCAGAGTGTGACTCAGGACCTTATAGCAACAGTTCATTCTGAAGGGCTGACCCTGCTGTAAATCCAAACTAGCTATAGTTGCATTCAGAGAACAATCATCAACATGTAGCACTTCCTTGCTAAGAAAAGTATGAAAGTGCATGCAGGGCTGGACAGAATGATGAGGACAGACTCACTGCTCTGGTCCACTCTGGAGTCTTCACCTTCTTCTAGGCCACTTTAACCCTTTTAGGCCACACACAGCTCTCTTCCTTTGTAACCTGCCACTTCCTTTCCTAAGTCAAGGTAATATTTTCAGCTTTAGCTTGTGCTTTTCTTTAAGCTTCTTTGTTACAGCAATAAAAGGTCCATTTTACATTTTACAAAATGACCAAATGGAGACCCAACATAAAAATGGATTGGCTCCACTGGCTGGAAGCAGAGTGACTCGATATTTCCTGTGTAATATTAATAAACAGTTACCCGGTTTGGAGCAGATCAGGGTTTTCCCTGCTTAACCTATTCATGCCTGTGCTCCATGGACTGCACTGGATGGAAGCAGCAAGTCCTTGGGGAGCTGTTAGGACAATGGGATTTCTTTTTCAACACATCTTGATATGGTGCAATAACTTTCCAGGAAATAATTTACCTAAGTTTTTTTTGCGGGGCGGGGGGGGGGGGCCAGGGATCGAACTCAGGTCCTTGCACTTTCGAGGCAGGCAGCAGAACCACTGAGCTAAATCCCCCCGGCCCCTCCCTAAGTTTAATGAACAACTTCCCTGAGACAAAATTCTAAATCCCAGACTAATGAAATTGGGCTCCTTTGAAAAATATCTAATCCACCAAATGCTGGTTATTAACTCCTTACTCATAGGGCACTGTGATAAAGATTTTACACAATTACAATCAACATAATGCAGACACAATCTACAGAAAGGCCAAAAATGTTTGCTGCAACCTGTACATCCAACAAGGGATAAAGATCGAACATATATAAGGGACTTCAAAAACTCAATAGCAAAAAATAAATAACCTGGTTTCCAAAACAGTCAATAGTTCTAAATAGACATTTCTCAAAAGAAGACGTACAAATGGCTCAGCATTACAAATGGCTAGGGAAATGTAAATCAAAATGACAGTGAGCTCATGCCTCATCACAGTAAGAATGAGAATTACAAAAAAAGCTAAAGATGATAAGTATGGTAAGGAGGTGGAGAAAAAGGAGCCCTTATTTCTTGTGGGTGGGAACATAAATTAGTACAAGCATTATGGAAAATAATATGGAAGATCCTCAAAAAATTAAAAATAGAATTCCCGTATGATCGAGCAACCCCACTGCTAGATATATGTCCAAAGAAAATAAAAGCAGTATGTCGAAAAGACATCTACTTCCTACGTTCATTGAAGCACTATTCACAATGGCCAAGAAACTGAAACACCCTAAGAGTCTGTCAACTGATGAATGGATAAAGAACATGTGGCACAGATACACAATGGAATATTTTCCCACCATAAAAATGTATGAAACCCTATCATTTGCAACAACATGGATGAAATTAGAAATCATTGTGTTAAATGTAATAAACCAAGGTCAGAAAGACAAATATTGTATGATCTCACTCATATGTGCTACCTAAAAAAGTTGATCTCATGGAACTTGAGAGTTGAATGATGGTTAACAGAGGCCAGGGAGAGCCATGCAGGAGGGAGGAATAAAAGAAGGCTGATCAATGTAGACTAAGTTATAATCAGGTAGAGGTAAGAACTTCTGGTTGGCAATTGCAGACACCTATAGGTAAAAATAATGCACTGTACATTTCCAAAAGCAAGAAAAATGATTTGCAAAGTGTTCACCATAAAGAAATGATCAGTATTTGATGAAATAAACATATTTAGCCTGATTTAAACATTAGACAATGTATACATGCATTGTGTGTCTCTGTGTGAGATAGGATAATGATATGGATCACTAAGTAGCGGTTTATTTAGATGAAAGAGATGCATGTTATATAATTTGGCTGAATGTTGTTAAGGTCTGAAGACACAAATAGGTGAAGACACTTTACTGTTTTCATATGCTGTTCAATTAAATCCATCCTGGATTCCTGGTTTCCACTCTCTAAGTTTTGTTCCTATGGTAGACAGCCCAGGTCATCTGAAGATGGCACTGTCCAGGGTGGGTGAACAGGCATCTCTACTGGAAGGTGATGGCAGGTACTGAGAGAGAAAGTAGAAGCCAGAGAGTCTCCACTTAGTAGAAAGTAGAGACAGAGAGTGAATCATTAACAGTGGCTTTTTTAGTTTAACTTTCCCTTTTTGCTATCAGTCTTCTGCCTCTTGGTATCAACCTCATCATCAGTTGCTCCAAGGGCCTCAACCTCCTCGTCTTCATCTCCATTCTCTTCCTCACCAGGATCTTCTTTCTCCTCTTCCTCCCCATCTTTTTCTTCTTCATCACCTACCTCAGTGTTGACCTCCTTCTGCCCATTTTCTTCATCAGCATTCCCATTAGCAGAGCCATCTCTTCCATTCTCTGCCTCTTCCACAACTTCTTCTCCTTTAAGTTGGTCATGGTGCTCTAGGAACTGGTACCCACAGTGGGGCACACCAGTGATGCAACAGCGTTCAGGACAAGGATGTAAAGCCTCAGGGTTCATGGCAGAGGTTCACAGTGCAAGTAGCCGTGGTGAGCCGGCAGCTGAACCTGGGGACCTGGGGACCAAGGCAGAAATGGCTTTTCAGAGCAGCCAGTGAGGCCTTTTATACTTTTTATGTCTTGCTGATGTTTCTGTCGAGACATTCTTAAGCTTTTCTGCAGTTCGTAAGACATGTTTTCCTTTAGTTTTTTGACTATATTTAAAGTCTTTGTCTAGTAAGTCCATTATCTGGGCCTCTTCAGAGACAGTTTCTAGTGACTGCTTTTTTTTCCCCCTTATAGAAAAGTCATACTTTATTGTTTCTTTGCATATCTCAAAATGTCTTGTTAAAAATTGAACATTTTAAATAATTTGACAATTCTGAATTCTCCTTCCACCACTGTCATGGTTTGTTGCTATTGCCATATTTTGTGATTACTACTGCTGTAGTGACTTGACTAAACTAATTCTGTAAAATCTGCATTCTTTGTCATGTGTCAACACTGAACTCTCTTCTTTGTTAACTCAGTAGCTAATAATTGGACAAACAATTCCTTGATGCTTGAGTCCAATCCATCTCCCATTCTCTGACATGGGGTTTTGTGTGCATATTGAGAATGGCTTCAACACAGCTGGAGAGTCAGCAGCTCTGCCTTAGCCTTCAGTTCCTCCTGAGCATAGCCTTAACGTCAGTTGCTGGAGAGATCTCACAGCCTTCTTGTATCTTTCCTGATTTGGCACACATCCCAAAGCAAGCATCTGGACCCCTAGAGCCTCAGAAATTTGTCAAAGGAATTTTTTCAGAATGCTGTATGGATGTATTATTCACCACCTTTTCCACCATCTCAGGAGGCAGCTGTGATATTAAGTGATATTCCCGGATTGTTTTCAGTAAATACCCCCTAGGAGAAATCTGTCCACCTGGGTGACCTCTGAATCAGTTCAGTAACACAGCCTGAGGCTGAGTTCTCCCAGGGAGTTGAGAGTGCAAATAATGTCTCTGGTTAAAGGACTTTGAAACACTTCCAACCCTGATCTATTCCCTCTAATGGCTGCCAGGTTTCTGGTTCTCACTGTGAATACAGACTGTTGATTTTCAAAGCTATCATGCAACAGGAAATGAGGGAATGTGAATAGGAAAAATCAAAATGGCATAGTTCAGACCAACTCTTCTCACCAAGAGTCAGCTGTTTTTCTTCAATAAGTGCTTCCCAATTTCTTAAAGTCTTTGATGAACTACACCTGTGAGAGAGTTGATTCTACTTATTTTCATCAAGGTTCTTACTTTAATAAAAAAGAGGCTATTCAGGGGCCTTTATTCCACCATTTTCACTGGGCCCAAACCAGATTCATTTTATAGCAATATTTCTTTGCTTTACTTGATTCATTCACTCCTTGTACTCTCTTACATTCCAGTTCCTCATTGCCCACTTTCAAACAGACATTTTTTTTCCCTATGTCAGGTTTGCAAACATTCCTTCACTTCTACTACCATTGGTCTTATTGAAGAGTTTTATTTTCTGTTGCCTACATTACTTCAGCAGTGTCCAAACTACTTCCTCTGCGATATGTCTTACTCTGTGTTAGTCTATTCCCTATCTCACAGCCACAGTTACCTTTTTGAAACACAAATCTGACTGTCTTCCCTTGCTTAAAGCCTTTGTATAAATCTACATCTCACTCAGGATAAAGTCTAATCATTATCATGGGCAGGGAATACAAAATCTCTTGATTTGGCACTAAACCTACCTTCACCCTTGTAACTCTTATCAATGTAAAAATATGAAATTCCATATGAATTCTGTGCTCTTATTAATATTCTTGTCCCTGGTTCCCCTGGAGAATCAACTCAGTGATTAATTCCATACATATTTTCTAAGTGCAGCACTTACTGTGTGACAGGATCTGTACAGGGCCCAGGAGAAGAGAAAATAAACGAGATAGCCAAGGTTCTTCCTTCGGTGCATCTCACATTTATAGAAGTGAACAGATAAATAAGACAGATAATTACAGAATGCTGTAACTGCAATGTGAAGAAAGCTCATTCGAGTTGGAAAGAAACTTTCTCTCCAATAAACAAACCTTTGAGCCGGGAGCTAGAGGATGGTAAGGAGCCAATAATGCATGAGAGGAAAGAGACATTCAGTATGAAAGTCCTGAGAATGAAATGAAACCCAGATAGAAGTTAAAATCAAGGAAAAATTATCCCAGGAACCGCCGCATATTCTAGTGAGCAACACACACACACACACACACACACACACACACACACACTTAGCCGAGTTTCCTCAAGTGAGTAACTGCTGGATAGACCAGCTGACAGATGGGAAACCCTTGCACAGAGCTATGACAAGGGGAAGTCTGTGGGAAAGGGTGCTGTTATTTAGCTGGTCCACCCCTGCTGAGTGAGTCCAAAGTTTCCCTTGGATTCATTCCCACATGAGCTTCCATCCTTATAAGCTAAAAAGGCCTTTTACATTCATGTATTATACAAAGAAAGAGATGAGGATTAAGTGGCAGCTGCTTAGGGTTGGTGTGGAGAAGAAACACATACACATATACATTTGCTTGTAAAATGATTATATTTTGAAAAGAAACATAAAACCTTCCATCCATGCTCTTCAGAATTGTGATCCAGCTAAAGAGTGTTGGGTAAGCAAAGACTTTTATGAGCAATGGCAAGAGAAATGGGAAAGTGTTCCATGGAGTGGAAAGCTGATGGAGGAGGTGACAGACCCTTCCCTCTGACTCCACAGGCAGAGCCTCTGCTGACACTGGGAGCTTCTTCTTCAATTGGAATCATGGACTGATACGTCTGAGAAAATTCTTCCATATACCAGCACACTTTTGTTCATTTATTGAACTAATAAATACTGAGTAGCTACAGTGTGCTAGCCCACAATCTAGGTTCAAAAATGCATCTATGAACAAATATAAATCCCTTATGGAATTATATTCTAATGTGAATAAATTGGTATCAGAGAATGTATCAAAAGTTATGAAGTGCAAATGAGCAGAGCCGCCCCCAGCACAGAGGATGTGAACTTTCTGGGCCACCGTACCACTGCCCCCAGTATCGAGGAGCAGAGGTGCCCCCACTACAGAAGAGGTGAACCTTCCAGGCTGCTGTACTACTGCCCCCAGCACCAAGGAGGTGAGCCTCATGGACACCAGTAGCACACATGTCCCCCACCTCACCACCACCATCGAAATGAGAAGATATGTAAACAAATCTCAAAACCAGACTTCCAGATCACCTAAAGCAACCCAAAAGGGAAACAAGATGGAACACTCATACTCAACCACCTGGACTCCCTGAAGTGGTAATGAAAAAGGATCTCGAAAAAATGAAATCAGATAAAAATTCTTACATAATAGCAGAGATTGTGCCCATAGTGCAAGACATGATTAATAAATCTAGAGAGGACACAGATTAAAAAAAATAGAGGCACTGAGGAACGTGATGGAATCCCAACATAGGAAACATATGGAATCCATAAAACAGATGCAAACAGATTTCCAGGAGATTAAAAACTCCATTGAAAGTTTACGCAGCAGAATGAGCCAATGTGAGGACAGAATTT
>NW_004624755.1:18271166-18306793 GCF_000247695.1 Heterocephalus glaber | reverse complement strand
CCAATGATGAATGTCATTATATTGTATACCTAAGGAAGAAAAGGTCCAAAGGGGTAGGGGTAGTGGGAGGGGCAGGGGAAAGGAAAGAAGGGAAAGGAAAAATGATGAGAAATGGAAGAGATTATGTAAAGGTGCAAATTTCCAATGATGAATGTCATTATATTGTATACCTAAGATGTACCAATAAAATTAGTAATAAATAAAAGTTACAAAGCGCTATAGAGTAAATAAATCCAGAAAGGTAATTAGAAATTGGAAGAGGTTTTTCTTCCTGCCAAAATGTAGTCACAAAACTACCACACTGCTGAAAACTACTAAAATTCCAGACAAAGTCAAGAAAATGATGGTTTTCAAGTCACCAGTGATAAATGGCAATGATTTCGCACAGACAGTAAATAAATGAAGCAAGGGAAGAGTTTCTAGACCAGGGTGAGGGAGCAGGAACATAGGCAGAGCCCAGCATACTCTCTGATTTGGGAAGGTGATGCTGAGAACCTGGGGAAACCAGGGCAGCTCAGGTTTTTAGGAGAGTGGCAGAGAGGAGAGCTGTTCAGGGGAAAAAGTCTGGTGCTTTTCAGGCCACCGTGAGTGTCCACTCAAGCGCTGACCTCCACGTACATATGAGGCAATCACCCAAGCTGAGGGAATGTGGCCTTGTGGCGGAAGTGTGCCTGCTGCGGGGGGAGACCTCGTGCAGCTCTGGTGATTTGGGAGAGAACAGTAAGGGCCGGAGTCAGGAAGACAGTGAGCTAGGAGCTCCAGCTGGGACTCACCAACGTTGGAAGGACTTTGGCTCTCGCTCCAAGTGATACAGGCTGTGGGAGGTTTTGAGCTCAGCAGTGGTAATATGACTTGTATTTTAACTTAAAAGGACAATTCTGGATGTTTGCCGTCGTTTTCATGAATGTTTCACAAACATGTTAAAGGCCTGCCCCCTGTGGCAGTCAGTTCCATGGGAAGGTAGAGGAGCCTTTAGGAAAAGGGCCAAAGTGAAGGCCTGAGGTCGCTGGTGGCCAGCTCTCAGAGGAGACTGTAGGGTCCTAGTCCTTGCAGTTCTAATCCAGAGCCTGCTTCCTGGCTGCTGAGGAGAGCATTTTGCTCTGCTGAATCCTCCTGTACTGACCTTGCCAAAGCCCAGAGAATGGGGCCAATCGATTTTGGACTGGAACTTTCAGAGCCATGAGCAAAAAGAAACATTTTCTCTGGTAAATTATATATCTCAGGTATCTCATCATAGTGATGGCTAATACCATACCAAACAAAGAATAAATTTTAGGGCCAAGGGAAAAGGCAATGGAATGCTTTAGAGGTTACTGTTACAATCCAAACAGAAGTTGATGGTGGTCAGGACATGATAGGGCTATGGAGGTACTGAGAATACATCAGATTCTGGATGTGTTTTGAAAAACCAACAAGATTTGTTGGTTAATTTATTCCAAAAAGTAAGACTGTCTTAATATTAGGAAATCTTGCAAATAGACTTGGCTTAAATTTATCCTTCTTTATGGCTGAGTAGTATTCCTCTGTGTCTATACACCACATTTTCTTTACCCTCCCATCTGTTGATTGGAACTCCCATAATTTAGCTATTGTGAATGGTGCTGCTGTAAACACGAGTATGTGAGTATCACTGTACTATGGTAATTTCAATTCTTTCTGGAAGATACTCTGAAGAGGAATAGCTGGGCCAAATGAAATTTTTATTTGAGTCATTTGTAGGAAAATGGGTGGATCTTAGGACCATAATGCTAAATGAAACAAATCAAATCCAGATGGATAAATATCAAATGATTTCTCTTGTGAAAGAACCTTAAACATAGTTTAAAGAGCACAATAACAGAGAGATGGGAGGTAGCAGGGAGATAGACTGTGTGAGGCAGGAAGATCAGAGGCAGTGGGGAGAGGAGAGACTCGGGGAAGGGAACAAAACGCCTGAGATGTGATACTTTATGCACCAGTTCCCCACGATGAATGCAGTTATCATGCATTGCAAAGATATACCAACAATTTTAAAACTCATAGACTTGCCTTCTTTCTTATTCCTTTCTACCTGCACAACAGAAGTCACAAGCCGATCTAGGCTTCCAAGGAAGTCCATACATCCTCTCTCTTTACGTGCTTCTCACTGGGCAATTGTAAGGACAACAAGCCTGAGTTAGGTGGTGAAAGTGAAACAGAACAATGATTGTTGCCTACATTGGCCTAACCAGCTTAGGAAACACTAGTGTTCCATGTGACCCAGCCTTACC
This sequence comes from Heterocephalus glaber, assembly GCF_000247695.1. The sequence goes on along the minus strand of NW_004624755.1, from coordinate 18,304,544 downwards.
TTCCACGACTCTCTAGATTACAATGTGACTTTCTTTGCTACTTTTCTTTGTACATATTTTCCTTTTAGAAACCTCATTTGAAGGAATGGTAACAATTTGAGACCAAATTCAGTTATTTCTCATGCCTCAGACAAACTGCCACCCAGTGTTACTCCAGATGCACACATTATTTCTACCATGTTATTCCTATATGTGATTCATCAAATCCATGAGTAAACAAAGTCAAACTGTGTATCACTTTAACATTCTTAAATATTATGCCATAAAATTCATAACTCACTATCGGTAATTCTAGTAAAAGTGAATAGAACTTTTTAAGAGAAAAAATATTGATCTTAAAACTAACACAATCATCCCTAACTGTGGTACACCAGACAAACCTATTAAAGTAAAGAATAACACAAGAACAATTGATACCTCTCATTTGTTTATGGAAATTTTGAACACCAATAAGATAAAATAAATAAGATTTATAAATGTTAAAAACAAAGGATAAATCTTTATTTGTCTGGAGAGTATATCATAGTATATCTAAAAGATACAAAAAAGAGTAAGAAATTTTTAGACTAATAAGGTAATTCAATAATGTGACTCATTTCATGATGTATATTTTAAACAATTATTGCTATGTATCAAAATAATAAATTAAATTTGACATCCTTTTTAAAATTACAAAACTATTTAAAAATCCTAATGAACATATCTCAAAAATAATTTTGCTGGATTTATATTAGCAGCCCTTACATATAATTTGGAGAATTTATACTATTAGGGACATCAAACAATGTGCAAAATAATCACTTTGATTATGGGGAAATCAAATGAGAGGGGTCAGATATTAGACAAAATATCAGGCCATACACTGTCCTGAATCAGTGGCTTCTGTTGCCACAAGAAGTGACTCAAGCCGTGCATGGTATTTCCAAATAGTTCCATTAACTGAGAACACAGAACATAGTCTTGAACGTCAAAGCATGAAAGACCAAAGTGTGAGTGAAAAACGATTTTCTTTTATCCCAAAAGTTTGACTATCATGAGCCAGGCCTTAAGTAATTCTCTATATAAAATTAATACAATAAATTCGTGCTTTTCAAACTTCAGGTCGTTACCATTGGTGGATTGTGAGTCAGCATAATAGATTGCAAATTGATTTTAACGAGAGACTAAAATAGAATGAAAACACCAACGTGTGTATCATCTGAGAAAGATAATTTTTGTTCCTTGAATTTCTATTTAAAGCATGTGTGTGTGTGTTTTGAGCTTTAATATATTTCTCACAATAAACAATGTCAAAGATTCAAAAGACCAGCCACAAAAAAATAAATTTGAGCACAGTGGATGCAGCTTAGTGGCAGAGCAGTTCCCCAGCATGTGTAATCCTTGGGTTCAATCCCCAGCACTAAATCAATAAACAGGAACTTGGAGGAACAATCTGATTGCCTGCCCTTTCAATATACGAGACAAACAGAGCTCCTCTTGGAAAATATGTCAAATCAGAGATTATCAGAGTCATGAAAAAATTGAAAGAAAGTCACGCCAAAAACATTGCCTCAAGTTGAGCCTCACAGCTGAGCTGAACACTTAGGAGAAGAGAAACATCCCAGAAAAAAGACCAGACAATGCAGACTAGAAGATGAGTGTCAGTCCATTTGCATAGCTGTAGAAAATGCCATGAATTGTGTGGCTTCTAAACAACAGCAGTTTATTGTTTGCAGTTTTGGATAGAGGTTCATAGGTGGCACCTTCTTGCTGTGTCCTCTCACTGGAAGGGCACTAATAGCATTCATGACATTGCCACGGTCGTGACCTACTCACTTCTCAAGGACCCTCCCTCCCAAAACTATCACCCAGGGGTTAGGATTCAACATAGGAATTTGTAGAACACACAAACATTTTGATAACAGCACTTGGAAAACTTAGTGGGTTCACAGAAGGTAGATAAGAAGTCCATTCAGGCGAAGCCAAGTTAGACTGAATGATAGAAGACCAAGGAGATTGAGCTGGAGATTCACCTAGTGGTTGGATTATTTGTTACAGTGGAAAGTTGGTGGAATATTTTGAGCTCATGAATAATAGCAGATGAACAGGGTAGCCTGGGGGCAAAAGGAACTGGAGACAGGGAGAATTTTTAGAAGTCTGGAAAGTAGTTAGGCCCACAGGAATAGACAAGATTTGTGGCAGAGACCACAAAAGCAACAAATGTGTATTCTGGGGAGAAAACTTGGGAACAGACTACTTGGAAAACACAAGAGAGTAAGTTTCTAAGAATAAAAGCCTCTACCTCTTGGGCATTGCAAAGGTGTCTACATATTAATATTGCTAGGAAAATTAGCACTGTTAATGTCATAAATATTTTGCACCTCTCAGAGTGTTTTACATTCACTAGTCAACTGATTTTCGTAGTTATCATAAGAAGTAACAAGGGGATATTCCACCAACTCTATTGTAAAGATGGGAAGCTAGAGCCCAGAGAGGTTGTCTGACTTGCCAAGCTCACACAATTAGTAACAGGATTGGAATCACCAGATATCCTCACTTGTGGCCAAGATTCTCACACTACATAATGGGCCAACTTCTCCGTGTTGTTGTTCTCTAATAATTACCCATCGACTTGTTGATTAAGATCATTCTGAGAGTTGGATTGGCTCAGTCTTTCAGGGAGAAAGTCTATTTGAAAGGTCACTGTGGCTTGGTGTGAGTTTATTTAATAAATATTTTTCTTATTTGGAGGTTTTAATTTTAAGTATGTGGTCTACTCTTTTTGTATGATTATTTGCTCAAAAAAATTTTAGTCAGCAACACACCTCATAAAAATTTAATATGTTTCAGGGCTCCATTTACTGTTCTAAAAAGCACAAATCAAGCATTCTTGCATTTTGAATGTGGTGCCCCTATATTTGGGCTGCCTCTGAGGAAGGCCTTTCCAAATGCTGTAATAAAATTGCTCTTGTTTAGTGAAAACTACACTGACCTGGAGGGTTGCCTCTGATGATTTCTCTACTCACACCAAAAGTCTGAACATCATCCACTTAGAATGTTGGGATTTTCCCATCACCTGTGGATTTATTTCTTTAATACTGATGAGGACTCCCCTTTTCAAATGCATCTGGATTTCATGCAGCAGAGCAAGACGACGATGACTTAGAACTGGAATTCCCCTGAGTTCAAATCGCAGCTCTGGCTCCCATTAGCCATGTCACCTTGAACAGGTTAACTTGCATCTCTGAATGTCATTTTCTCATCTCTGCCACAAAGTGCTTCAGTTTCACATCACAGGGCTGTTGCCTGGATGTAGGGTAGTAAACTTGAAACCAGGAAGCATGGAGTAAGTAGATCCTCCTTGAATATTTATTACCTATGAGTCTGAGAGACAAGATTTTCAAGACACAGTCACACTGGACTCACAACTCCACTTAGGTGGAGGATTAGCACTTTGACCTTCCTGCCTGCTCTTTTACCAGGCCCAGAGATTTATGTTTTTTGGCTCCTACCTGGTCTTATTCTACCAACTACTTTGAGCAACAAGCTGGTAGAATTTATTTGGAGAGCAACATTCCTGACTTCTTCTGTTTCTTCGATCAAAACTGTCTTGGAGTACTGACTGTCCTTCTGGGCATTGACAGTACAGAAATAAAGAGCAAAGGCAATGTTCTTGCCCTACTAGAATTTTCTTTCCAGTGGGGAATATGGACAACAGATAGTCATGCAAATAAACAGGAAAGAACACCAGAGAGCGGGAAGTTCACTGCAGAATACTGAAATGAGTGGTACGATGAAATATTAGGAGCCACTTTAGATGGGCTGGTCAAAGAGAGCTTTCTGGGGAAGTGGCATATAATCTGATTAGAAGAACCTGAGTCATGAGCAAATCAAGGGAATGAGTCCCAGGCAGAGGGAACAGCCCATGCAAAGGCCTCAAGATGGAAATCCACTTGGGTTTCCATGGAATAGAACGAGGACCAGTGTGGCTGGAGGAGAGTGTAGTGAGCCTCAGAGTGAGAAGGATATGTGAGCAAGTGAGGGAAAACATGGGGAGAATGGACACACTCAGAATATTTGGGGAACCAAGCTGGCAAGATCTGGGAGATGACCATGGCAAGAAGAGAACCAAGGCCAGCTCTAGAATACTGGTGTGATTGAGAGGACCAACTGCGATACTCTTCACTGAGGAGAGGAAGATGGGGAGGAGGGAACGGAAAGAAGGAGACGTTGAGATTAAAGTATGCTCTGTTGGCTTCAAAGACCGCATCATAAGGCAGGAGCTGAGGCTGCATCTGTACATACAGAGCCTTGCATATAGCTGGGTATTTCAGTAATGTCTGTTCCTGTGGTGGACAAAAAGAGCAATGCCTTGAAATTTCAGGTCTCTTGCTTTATCCACAAGCCTTTTAATTTCTTAGCACCTTAATTTCCTCTCATAAAATGAGAATTGCCTTCCCTATTCCCTAGCATATTGTATCAAAATTAAATACATACCTAAAAGTATTGTGACGTATACCCACTGAGAAAACATAAGCTCTGGGTAGAAGAAGGTAAGATTCACAAAGCTAGGGATTCAATCCAGCTTATTCAACATCTCTGAAATGAACACATGGTAAATGAATGAATTATAGTGGATCCCTAGGGAATGCCGAAGTACAAGTCATGAACCCGAAAGATCCTCACAACATGGTGAGGATATTTCGCTGGCTGAACATCTGCCTTCTCCAGCATCAGGAACCTACCTGACTCATTTTCAAAGGCCCCCTACAGTCAGTCCAGCACTGTGCAATGAACTCCCAGAGAATTGGCTTCTCTGAAGTATAGACTGAGAACAACCAACAGCTACTTCAGAAGCACTGTGCGTCCTCAGGCAGCCACGTGGCTCAATGCTCTTGGACATGTCCTGCTTGGTAGGGCTCCAACCTCATGATGAAGACATCCTACCTCTTAAGTCTGCCCTGTTGCACAATTTGAGGATTATGTATTAAATCACACGTGAAGAGATTATAAAGCAGAATTTCTCTCCATCCCTCACTCTGCCCCGGCACTGGGGATTGAACACTGGGCCTTGGCATTTATTTTATTTTATTTTATTTTATTTTATTTTATTTTATATTTTGAGACAGGGTCTCACTAAGTTTTTGAGTTTCCCAGGCTGGGCTCAAACTTGTGACCTTCTTGCTTGAGCTTTTGAAGTGCTGGGATTGCAGGCATGCACTACCATGCAGAATTCATATTCCTTAAGATAAATGGTATTCCTAAAAAATTTTTTTAATTTGAAAAAGATCACATCTAGCTCTGCTACCCAGATTCCCATAGGTACAGAGAACCTAAAAATTCTCTGTGCTTTGAGGAGCATATGGAAATGGATGAGAACACAAAGCACTGAATGCAGGTGCCACTTGGAATTGACAGGCCACTCCTACTTTCTCGGAACACCATCTCTAGTCCCTCACAACTTGACCCTTAGGAAATTTATCCTCTAAATTTTAAGCTCTTTAACTCAGCACATAGCATGATAAGTTTAAAAATGACACACTCTCCCAGGCCCCAAGTATGGCCTACTTGTCTAGAGTTTGATCCATCTCTAAACATGGCTGCCTATCTTACCATGTCTCATATGTCACTTTTGTCATAATGCCACTATAATTGCATTGAAAAATTCCTTTTTTCTTAAGAGATGCATACTAGAGTATTTCGTAGTGAAATCTCAGGATGACTATACTTTAAAATAATTAAGCAGGTATGTTATTCAGCTTTCTACAATAACAAGAAATGTCTGAGATAATCAACTTATAAAATGATATTTGGATCACAGTTTTGGAGGTTCTAGTTCAAGTTTAGTTTACCCCTTTGCTTCAGGCCTATGGTGAAGAAATACATCATGGCAAGACTGCTCACTTCATGACCCAGAAGCAAAAGAGAGGAAGAGGAAGAGGCCACAGTCCCACAGTTCCCTTCCAGTGCATGCTGATAATGGCCTCAGGACTTCCCACTAGGCCCCACCTCTAAAAGATCCACCAATTCCCAACAGCATTACCTGGAAATCAAGCCTTTGACACATGTACCTTTCAGGGATATTCAAGATATAAACTATAACAACAGAGAAAAAAGAAACTAACAGTGGAAAATTGATTATGACTGCTAATCTGGATGATAGCATTTGCTGTACCATTTCTAGTTGTTTGTATGCTTGAAAATAGTTGTGATAAAGTGTGAACAAATCAAAACATCACACAATGGAATATCAATCTGGAAAGACTGAGATGATTAAGTGTGATGTTTATCACAGGCACATTGTGGAGCTCACTAATATTAATTTTAATATCACATTTAACATTTTTCTAATAATTTTTATAGTACTTTAGATTAATATTAGCTCTCCCAACTCACAAGCTTTCACATAAGCAACACACTGAGCACTTTCTCATGGGAAAATGAACAGAAACTCTCCCTTGGAGGCAACATGACAAATCACATAACTTACAAATCCCATTGTAAAACATCGGTGGGTATAGCAGTTTTGTATCTCAAATCTTTGAGGCACAAGGATTGATGGCTTTTAAAATGACACTTGGCCATGTGTTTTAATGACCATTTCTTTCTAGAAAGATGGATGAGGCGGAGATGAAAGCTGTGCCTTTGCCATTAGGGAGAAGTGGTTGCATCCTCCACCAGGTGTGTTAGAAGCATGAGCTCCAGAAATGTTACATTTCGGATCACAGTTTTGGATCACTGGCGTCTCCACGCATCTCTATTCTCCCTGCACAGCAGGACCATTTGCTCCTTGTGGCATTGCTCAGAGGGCTAAGGAACAGCTGGTACACAAAGAGGCTGAGAAGTTCAGCACATAGTAGGTGAGCAAAGGCCCTTTCCTGGATGATTTATTAAAAAGTCTGGCTGTGGGTGATTATTGTATATATTGTTCTTCAGCAGCCATTAATTACTTGTTTTGTTTCCTGCTTTTTATTGGTTTCCTAACCTGGATTGTGCTTTAAGAAGAAAATGAGAAATGATAAGAAAAACCTATTTAAACACCCAAGCCACTTTTAGACTGTGTCCTGGAAGCAAGACTAGTTCAAGCCAAAACCGACATTGAGCCTGGCGGGCAGGACAGATCCTGGGGTCCTCATTTTACAGTCAAAGAAACTGAGTCATCTACTGGCCAGAAAGTGGGAGAATCAAAGCCAAACCCTCAGCAGCAGGAGTAGATCCAGTCTGTGGTGGTTTTTCTCCTGCAGACAAAAGTGAGCTTGCTCCAGAAACAGGAAGAACAGATGGGACAGATGGAGAGTGCATCTTTTCTCATTCCTCCAACGTGGTAGTGTCAACACCACAGCAAGGAGAGCATTCCGATCGTGCAGAAGCACAGGAAAGTCGATTAATTGGGACAGGAGATCAAGTATCAGCAGCCCTCTAAGGGCTCCAAGCAGAATGAGGAGGCTTCCCTGGGGTTTGCAAAGCTCTAAAACAGGCCAGCAAAAAATAAGACTCAGTCCTCCAGGACTGGAGTGTGAAGGTGGCTCTTCTAAGGGGTGAGCAAGTAGATTTTTTATTGCTGGCCCGAGGGTCACAGATTCCCATACATGGCCCCAAGGAGAAGGGGAGATACAGCTCTGGAGCTGCAGTCTCATTCCAGATCCGTTTTCTGTAGAGGAAGGGTGTTCTGGCAGGTGTGTATTCCTGTGCTCCAAGATCTGAACAGCACGGGTGAAGCTTCCACTAGAACTTCAGGAGGAGTCAGCAATGGTGGACTTGGAACCTGCAGATGATCTCAGAGAAGGGAGTACATTTTCCAGCTCCCACGCTGGACCCCCACAGAGGCTCCTACTCATTCTGCTATCCACCGAGCGTCATAGCAAATCCCCACTGAGCATTGCTCCACGCCAGACACTGGGCAAGGTGCTGGGGAATTTGGACACTGCAGCTGACACCTCTCAGACATTCATCTTTCCAGTTATTATTCCTTCATTACTGAGCTCCAGCTTCTACACTGGATTGTGTAGGTACAGCCATGAGCACCAGATCTCATTCACAGCCTCATGAGGCTGACAGTCTAAGCATTGCAGGACATTCTGGGAGTGACTGGGCCTCAGTTCAAAGCCTTTAGACCAGTACTTTGGCCTCTTTGAGCCTCAGTTTCTTCACCTGTAAAATGGGCACTATTAAACCTCTCCTACAGAAATAACCGACTGAATCAGCTTCAGCCAAGACTCACAGGTTGGTGACTGCTACACATGGGGATGGAGAAAAGACTTATAAATTCCCTGTGAGCTGTTTGCCTAGAGACAAAGAAGGCACCGAAAAGCTATATCAAGTTACATACTCATAAATGGAGGAACAGGGAATTTCATAAAGAGGCCACCGTGAATGCAATGACCTATTAAGTGTAGAAGGCCGGCTGGGCTGGGCAGAAATAATTTCCAGCTACATGTGCACAGAACTCGGGGTTACAGAGGCATTTTTGTACTGCAGAGAACACCTCCACCAGTGCTGGCTGCTCTCAGGTGTGGTTCCTTCAGAGCTGCTGTACCTGAAGACAAGAAACTGAAATCCAGCCTTCCGTTCAGGTCTTTCTCCCTGATAGGGATCCTTGGGAGTGACTGGAGCCATGGAAGAAAGAACTCGGTGCTAATCTCTATGAAAGTGATATGAAACGATTCCTGTATTGCAGAAGTCCTTGGTTTGCTGGACTTCTTCATGTCACCATCTTGTTACAAATTCAACACAGGCCCGGTGGTAACAGCTCTTTTACATGTTGGGATTTTCTTCTCCTTGACATAAGGGTGTGGGATAGGAAGAGAAGAGAGAGGTAGAAGTCACTTCAAAGTCCTCCCGGAAGTTCTGACACCCCTCCGTGACCTCACACCGAGAGGCACTGCAGGACAGAGGGGTTTTGCCGTCAGTCCGCCTCTCTGGTGGCATCTGCTCGGTATCTTTTTTGCCGTCCAGACACTGCATGGTCTCGAGCACTTGACTGCTCCCTGATGATCCGCATTTTGACCCAGTCTGCCTAGGAATGGACATTCCCTCACTCCGGGACTGACAGGTCTAATGATGAGACCGCTCAATCTTTGTCTGAAATTGCTTAGCTATTTTTGCCGTATTTTGATGTTTAAGGTTCTCCCTGTCACTTCCCTAGTAGCTAGAGTGCAGCTCTTTGGAATAACAAAACCTGGGCATACCTGCCATTCTCCCTCAGACACCCACAGAGATATGTGCACAGTTATCCAACACCTGGGTGACTTCTGCCTGTTCATCCCTGAGGTGGAGCAACAGGAGGGCACCATGAATCACCCCTGCTTCAGGTGCTAACCGAAAATGCTTCCCTACAGTGCATATGTAAACAACTGTGCAGAGGAGAGGGGAGAGAGAGGGAGAGAGAGAGGTTTTCCTTTCTGAAGCAGCCTGTGGCTTTCTTATTGACTATGGCCACTCCTACATGGCCTATTTTCAGTCCACTCATTTATCCCTCCAGCTGATACCACATCTGAGCCTCAACAAAACACTCTCTTGGCCAGAAGTCAGAGAGCCATAGTAGTTAAACAGCAATGACAAAGACAGAATTGGGGGGTCTTATCCTTCCACCTCACCTAGTTCCCAGCTTTCTGAGGGTCTCTGGTCTATGACTTGGTTTGTGATAAAGCACCCTGACCCTCAGTCACTTCATCTATACATGCACACCAAGAGCCCGCCGCCTCTTCCGCTGTGCATGCACACCTCTGTTCGGCCTGTGGCTACTGCTGGACACAGAGATCAGCCGTGTGCCAGACTCCACAAGAAGCCCGGTCACAGCAAGACGTTGCTGGCCTTGCAGAGATCTTATCTGAAGGTCGGTGGAGCCCGGGAAAGAGGTCAGAACACGCAATGCAGGCTAGTACTCCATTGAAGAGCCGACGCTCTCCCAGACGCTCTCTCAGCATCTCCCTCCTCCTCACAGGCCTTTCTACACCAGAAGTCCCGGCTCCCACAACACCTTCTACCCGGAACAGTCTCCTGCTCCATTTCTCTTTGGAGCATCTCAAGTCTAGCCTTCCTTCCCAGGCCTGATTTTTTTCTCCAAGGACAGTGGAAGATAGGGAATAATAATATACAGCCACAATCATGAAATGTCCTTGTGAATGGATTAAGAAATGCCTAGCAGATTAATAAAGCACAGCTCTAGGTGTGTCTGGAGATAATTGACTTGCATGCCAGCAAACGGAGGAGGGAAAGCCCACTCCGGATGTGGGTTGGTTCTAACCCGGATGGACTACAAGGGGAACGAAGAAGGAAGTGTGCCCACTGTGCAAAGCCCCAGACTTCCCCCGTGGGTGTGCCCTCCACTGCCGGCACCTCTGGACTTGCGTCTCCAGGTCTCTAGTTTCTTCATCTTTCCAACGCAGACTTGCACTGGTGCCTCTCTCTTCACGGAGCTTCCAGACCTTCAGCCTCGGGCTGTTGCTGCATCCTCGATCCCTCTGTGTGGCTTCCATCTTGGACTGAGCCACTACTGGACCCCTGGCTGTCCAGTGCCCAGACGGCCATTTTAGACTCTGCCACCTCTGATCCTGTCAGCTACCTCATAAATGCCCTGGCATAACTATCGTATTTTCTATCAATTCTGTTTCTCTGGAAAAGTATACTGTGTATCCTAAGAGTGCCAATGAGGACCATCTGAAAGAATGAGCGAAAAGTTTTTGTGAAATGTAAAGGATTAAGCAAACATAAGGAATTAGGGCACTGACAGCAGCAGCAGTGTAATATTAGGGATATTAGGGACTAGTCCACAATTAATCATAACAAAATTATGTTGACACCCATGACTTCCACATGCAAACACGCACACACACAAAGACAAGTGAAACTGTAGTCGCACAACGCACTATCTACTGTGCATAGCCAGCTTTAAATTTTTACTCTTCCCTTCTTATGCTAGCTATGGCTCATAAAGTTTATTTCCTGATCCATTGATAAGTCTCAAGTCTTGCTTAGAAGAACCCTAGTATAGTCCCACTCTCATTCTTCAAAAATGAAGAAGTTAAATGAGGCCCATTCGTTTTATGAGATAAATATTTGCTGGCAATCTATTCTCTCACATATTGCACTGAGCCTGAGGAATGAAAAGAAAAGGACGCTCTGGAGACATCGCAGTTTACTAAGGGCTGAGGAGAAAACTCTGGACAGTAATCTGCTCCAATTCACAATTTTCCGGGGCAACTAGAACTAATGATACCCATAGCTTTTTGGAAATTACTAGTATGTCATTTTTAAACTTTAACTGAACTTGTATCATTTTCATTGAAAAAATTAAGAGAGGTACATATTCATGGTATACAAATTGGTGTTTTGATATGTGAAGGGTGATCGTAAACTATTATTAATAGTTAAATAAAATTTTTAAAATGTACTGGAGGTAAAGGACACATGATCATTAATTTCCTTCAAAATACTTCCTATACTTTGAACACATTTATCCCATCGTTCTTGCCACTTTCTGAAGCAGCTCTGGAGTCCTCTTTCATGGGAGTCTTTAGTTGCTCTGTCACAACTACCTCAATATCCTGAATCAATTCAAAACGTTTATGATAATTTCTGTCCAATAAAAGCAGTACAATGTGTCCTCATCCTCCTTCTTCGCCAGATCTGACACCATGCAACTTCTAGGTCTTCCCCAAAATCAAAATGACCCAAAAATGTAACTGTTTTCAATCCATTCAGGACAGGGAAGCATTCCAATGAGCAGTTTCCAAGTGTACAATGCATTCTTGTTAACCACAGTCGCCATGCTGTACAGTACAGCTCCAGGCCCTCTTCTAACCGAAAGGCCATGCCCTTTGACCAACATATTCCCACAGTCAATTTTTTAAAAATTCATAAATGTCCAGTAGTTTTGCTGTGAGTGTATAAATCTACTAGAGATAACGGCCAAACCAGAAAAGCATAGGAGAGAATGTTTGACTTTCAGGAGCTAAAGAATATAAATTCTTAGTTTTTTATAGCATTTTATAGCTTAAAAGTCTCTCCCATCTAACAAGGTCTGTTTTACTGCAGTCTTCACCACAATCCCATTGTATTGTTGCTGCTGTTTTATGGATGGAAAGCTGAGGCTCAGGCAGCGACTCATGGCGTCACCCAAGCAACACAGAGTAACAGTGACAAACACTTGGTGACTCTGACAGGAGACAAGGCCACGGCATAACCGGAAAAAGCGTAAAGGAGGCCTGGATTTCTTTGGAGGGACAGGTATGAAATACTGCAATCCTTCACAAATTGAGTGAATTTCAAGTCATTATGAAAGTTATACGAATTCAAATATTTAAAATGGTCCTGAGAAATGTTGCTTTGTCCTCCCATTCCTGGCGTGCACGTCTAGTCTAGGGGTAGATGACAGGAAGCAGTGCTCCAGGCCACTCTCAGCCTCAAGTCTGCATGCATGGGATCCAAGAGAGAAGCCAAAAGTCCACTGTTTCCCCCACCCCACACCCAGCCAGGGCACTGACTCATAGTCTCCACTCACTGAGAGGCTTTCCTTCTCCAAACTGTTTATTTATTTTCAGGAATTCTCACAAGGCTAATGACCAAAAAACCTGACATTTGTCTAAAAGACCTCAGACTGGGAGAAAATGCAAACCCCCTGAAGGGACAGTTGTATGAGCTTGAGAAAGGGGGTTTTAAACCCCCATTGCAAATCTGAGTAAGAGGTCCTTGTTAGAATGAGACAGGAGGCAAGTTCAGCTACAGATGATCTGTGCAAGGCCTAGATACTTGCAGAACAAAATGTAAATAAATAGAGCATATACTTCCATTTGTTGGGTTTACAAAAGCATTCTCTCTTTTTAAATTTCCTTTGCCTGTCATTAACACACACATTCACATGTACACAGTACAGAGTTTGAGACACACTTCATCAGGAATAGTTTATAAATTTATAAAGTAGTTTACAAAGACCAGCACAGACTCATTAGCCCATGAATTGCTTTCCATGTAGAGGTAGCTACAAAGTTTATAATCATTCTTAAAGGCCAAAGATTTTCCACATAGGATGGCAGAGAAAGCTGAAAAGCCAGACAAAAGCCAAATCAAAAGATGTTCTACAAATTGTACTAAGGAGATTATCTTGCAGGAAATAAGCAATCGTTGAATAATTCTAAGAAAGGATAGCTGCAATATGAAAGACAACCCTTGCAGCAGACGGAGGATGAGTTGGAAGAGAGTAAGACCAATAGCCAGTTGGGTAGTCAGGCAGATATTGTAACATTCCAAAAATAAATCCCCATTGTGCAGAGAAAGGAAGGGGAGAAAAGCCTGCACGGGCCTTCCTGTTGCTGGGACAAAATACCCCACATCCGTAGCTTAAAGGAAGAGGGATTTATTTTGACTCAAAGTTTCAGAGGGTTCAGTCCATGGCAGCTCCAAGGTGGAAGTGGCACAGTGAAAGGGCCTGGTGGAGGAAAGCTGCTCAACCTGTAGCAGCTGGGAAGCCAAGAGGGAAGGGGGGAACCAGGGAGAAGAATCCACCCTTTCAGGTCATACCCCTGGTGACTCGCCTCCTCCAAAAAGGCCCCACATCCTAACAACAAATTCGGCTGAATGAATGAATCTACTGATGAAGATAGGGCTATCAAGATCCAGTCACTTTCCAAACTCATGATACTTCTGTGAGGCACTGAGATTTAAACCATAGCAGGACTCTTGTGCCTGCTTGTCATGTGAATGAGACAGATTGCCTTCTGCTCCACATTTTTTCTCCAAAGATCTTGGTACTGAATACTGAACAACATTGGAAGGTAAGAAATGACGTCTCCCTCCAGAACAAAGGGAAGGTTTGCTTAAAGCTGTGAAAGATAGTGTCTAGCCCATCCTCCCTGTCCTCAGCAATGAGTAGGCTTGTTACCATTGTAAGACTTTGGTTCCTCAAGGACAGAGTACCTCTCCTGTAATGCATGTCACCGTGAGTGCAGGTGTCTTCTGGTTCTCTTTGCATTATCCAGTGGGAATTGGGGTTTGGAAAAATAGCAAAACAATGTTGACATTCAGCAAGTTCTACTGCTGTGAGCGATATATTGTCCTTTGCCTTTGACCCATGGATCTTCTGTCTTCTCCCAGCATACATGAAACTGTAGCAGCTTTGTTTGTTTACTTAGGAAAAAAATCTAAGTCCCTTAACAGCTCTTAAGCTTGGTATATAACTTCACAGCACCAACAAAGACAAAAGGATAGATCTGAAAGAAATGTAAGGGGTTTGGGTAGGAAATAAAGAAAAATATTAAATTTGAAATAAATGTATTTTTCTCTTAAATATCTCCCCTCCTTTCCAAGGACATTTTTGTGAATATGCTCAATTCCTAATTTTTTGTGATGCTAAAAGTGGTAGGAATCGGAGGGGAGGACAGAGAGAAGTAGAAGATTAGAGCCTTAATTTCTATCAGAATGAGTCCAGAGTATATCATGAAACAACAGAAGAGAATGGGAAGAAAGATACTTGGGCTTAAGAATACTAGCAAGCAGGGTTCAAAGAATTTAGGAGCTTTGGGGAAAAAATTTTAAAAGGGGCTATTTGTATATATGAAGTGTATATAGATAGATGGATAGGTAAATAAAACAGTAGAAATACAGAGAGAAAGAGACACAAAAATGACAAAAGCAGATTTCAAGGTTTGGTGTGCCTTATAAATGGTATCTCCTTTTGGTTATTTGGAAGATTCAAAAAGATTTAAATTTCATAATTTTCATTTGTTTTGTTGTTGTTATTTCTAGACTGCTGTATTTTTTTCTATGAGACCAATCCAAAGTTAACATCAAGAAGAGAGCCAATTGGCCAAGACATATGTAGATTACAAAACTGATGAGAGAAAGATTTATGTGCTATATTTATTTTTTAAAGAAGGTATCTGTGATAGCAATGGCCCACATATATGATTGACCACACAAGGTAATACAGGTGGAGAATCACATCCGGGGGAAGTAACAGGATTTGATCTGGGACATGTTCAGTAGGCGTGAAGGTGGCAAATGAGTAACACTGATATGGCGTCAGCAGCCACAGACCTAGATCAGGAGATGTTGCCAAGAGTGGACCTCTGGAGCTTGCCACAAGAGAGAAAGGCCAGAAGAAGGCCAGGGAAGTAGGGAAGACTGGGAGAAGGGAAATCAACAGCCGAAGCAAGGTCACGTGTCAAGAACGATCACAAAGTGCTGTGGGATCCAGGAAGATGAAGACAGGTTATTCCTCTACTTTCCGGTCAAGATGACAATGAACTAATATTTAAACATCCATCCTTCTCTGAAAAGTAAAAGTAGCAACAGGAGACATGTAAACGACTTTGAAGAACATAACCATATTTCAAAACAAGGCACGCACCCCCACAGGTTGAGCGTGGGAGAGAAACACCCAGCCAGGACTGAGGAGAGAAGCGGGCCCCAGGGCTGCAGCACAGAGCTGGCAGAGGCAGCCAGGAGCTGGCAGCTGAGAGAAAGAGAGGGCGGTGCAGGGCTGCACCAGTGTCATGCATCACAGCTCACCTCAGGCTTCCCACTCACAGGGACTACTGCCCTGACTCTTGTCCACACTACCGTCTACCCGACAGCTTCATTCAGTGGCATCACGCCCCCAAGCACAGAAGGCCTCAAAGAGCCATGGTGACCTGTTGTCCTGAACTTGAACCTGTGCCTGGCCTCCCTTGACCCATTTCTCCCTTCTGCCGTCTGCTGTGTCTTCATCATCGCAGTTAGTCCAGGCGTCCATTTCCTCACCATCCCCTCCAATTCATATATATTCATCAAATAACCAGTGCGTGTGTCCAGTGCTTTGCCAAAATGTGTTCTGTATGTATCCTCTTGTGTCCCTACTGCCCACACACAAGGCCAGCATCTTTGGCCATGGCTACCGCTGTGACTCCTCACTAGTCTCTTCTTTCCAGTCCATCTCCCTTCCCAACTGTGCTCTACATTGGAGATGAAATAACATTTTCAAACTATTAATTTAATTAATTAAAAGATGATAGGTGGGTAAGATGATTGACCCTTGAGTCTTGTAAAAATGATAAAGAATCGGGTTGAGAAACTGGGATGGAATTAATTAATTAATGACTCTGCTGCATAAGATAATTCAATGTCTTTTCACTGCACCTTAGGTAAAATCTATAGCCCTTTCTGTGGTCTCCAAAGTGCTGCATGATCTTGCCCTTGTATTGTTGCTCATCTTTCCCACTACACCCCAACTGCACTGGCCTCTGTTCCATTCCTTGAACCTGCCAAGTCTGTTCCTGCACCATAGTCTTCATGATTGCTGATTCCTCCACCTACAATTCATTTTCCTCATTGCTCAAAAAGCTTGACACTCAGCCTTCCAATCTGCTTAATTGTCACCATCTCCTCGAGGTTTTGTGTACCCTATCTGAAGTATCGTGCACGTCTCAGTCCACCTTATGCAGCTGGAACAGCCTAGCACAGTCTGGGAAAGTTATAATGAACAGAAATATCCTGGATTACCATTTTAGAGCCTGAGAAGCACAATATCAAAGAGCCAGCATCTGTTAAGGCCCTTCTGGCTGCATCAGAAAATGGAAGAAAGCATTGCATAAAGGAGAGATGGAGGGAGAAAGAAAGAGAGAGAACAAGAGAAAGAGGAACAGGGTACAGACCCATCCCTGCCATAGGCACCAGCCCATTCAAGAGGAAACCTTCAAGATCTTAACACCTGTGAAGGGTTCCACCGCCCAGTACTGTCTCGGTGACTATTACATTCCAGCATGACTTCCAGAGGGGAAAAACAATGGAGCCAAAGCACACTGGCCTTACTCATTCTGTGTCTGAGGCCTTGTTTTGTGCCTGGCACCTGTCAGAGTTTCTGGCTTCTTTGCATTCCTAGCTCTTCGCAGCATTCCCCATGCCAGTGCCTGTAGCAGAAGGACAGGAACACTTCCGGCCCTGCTCATCAATCTGTCACCAGCACTCAGCACAGTGCCTGGCTTTAGATGTGTTGACCAACTGAAAGAATCCACCAAAAACTCAATGAATCGGTGCATGAACAAGAAAGTATGACTTCACCCTGCAGTCAGGGAGCATTTGAGGGTTTTAAGCAAGAAGAAGCTTAATCTGAGGGCTGTGCTGTGGGAAGGGATGGGAGGGACACCCTGGTGGCAGCAGAGCCAGGCACCAGTGCAAATCTGTAAGGAGGCCTTCACTTCCATGGCCATTCCAGAAGGTCAACACCTGAGAGTGGCGGCCTCCTTAAATGGGATCTCCAGGTGCCCTTCCTGCCTCCCCTGGCCCTTGCCCTTGGCAGCAGGACACTGCTTGGAAGGCTAGGGAGACAGTTTCACAAAAGCTGGAAGTGGCTGTGGTAAATGACAGAGGTGGGCAAATCTGAGAAACATGGAGAAGACCCAGGACCAGCAAGGCCATTGTCTGGCTCCTGCTCTGCTAAAAACCACATCAGCTTTCCTCCCAGCTTCCTCCCTGCTCAGCACTCTTTGCTATGAGCACCCAGAGTCAGCTATGAGGGACTGTATCACTTCTGGAGTCACAAGGGCAGACAGTTTTGTAACTTTGCCTTGAAAGAAGACAGTGTCTTCTGAATCATAGGAGAATGGAGTGTCATAAACTTTGTTTACAGGACAGAGTTGTTCATTTTAACTGTTTCAGAACAAGGAGTTACAGCTACAGGGGAGAGGGCGCTGGAGACCGGTGCTCAAGGATGGGAAGTACTTGGGTTTTTTTTTTAAGTCCTGCTTCACTTCCACACTGCCTGGCATACAGTAGAACCCTCAGTAAATAGCTATTATTTGTCTCATAGACTACTCTTTGCAAAGCACTTCCCATTCCATCAGCGTGACCAGCCTGTAAAGTCAGGAAGAGAGGACTATTGTTACCCACAGCTCATCAGTGGAGGATCAGCACAGCGAGCTGCCAAAGGCCTAGCACAGGGTGAGACCAGAGGAGGAGCCTCAGCCCCAGGTCTACAAACTCACATCCTCTTCCTCCCGCTCTTTTCTTTGGACTTATTTAAAAATTCACTCCTGGCTGGTAAGCATGCAGACATATATCAAAGTGAATGTCTAGAAAATAAGAATGTAAACTTGTGGATTGGCCCCAGGACAGAAGACATAACACCTGTGTAGCGGCAGTCAGTAGAAAGCCTCGCTTGGGCCACACTTCTGGAACGTTTTCACACCTGCTCATGCACAGCTCAACCACACTGCACATAGAGACAGGCGTGCCCAAGGACTACCAGAGTCCCCGAGTGAGCTCATGCGCTCCAGGGAGGGGCCCTGCCATGGGGAGTCGAGCTGTGGTCTTTTCCATTTGGGGCCGCACACATCACTGCACTTGGTACGATGAAGCCATCAGCTCTGTGTGAGGGCGAGCTGTACCAAAATGCAGCTGGAAACAGATGCAGTGCAGATACCTCTGCCTTTCTGTTGTCATCTGGGAAAGCATGACTTTAGTCCAAGAGGAGAAAGTAGACCTTCACCAGAGAGTTCAGACTTTCCAGGTGGACAGATTCAAGCTCTATGGGCACCTCCTGTCATCACGAAGCAGCTGCTCGGGGAGGGAGGCATCTCCAGACCAGGGCTGAGCAACACTCTCCTCCGCTCGGGGCCTAATAGATCCAGAGAGAGCAGGGCATGGCTCAGAAGGTGTCCCGGCAGAATGCACATCCCACCTTCCTTCTGAGCCTCTGGCACCACCAGGAGTGCCCTCCCTGCCAGCACCAGGGCCCTGGGGCCACATACATTCATCTTTGGCTTCTGCCTCACACAGACCTTGCAGCTGACACAGTGGTGAAGCTCAGGATGTTTCACCAATACTGGAATATGGAAAATGCATTTCCCTCAATTTTAGGAGATCTAGGGAAAGCCAGACATCTGGCTGAGATTGAGCTTCAGATGATGAGACGTCAAACCTAGTGTCCCATGGGGGCCATGCACAGTGGCAGGTGTTGCAGAAATTGCAGGGAGGACTCTGGATTCTCACCACCAAAGCAATTGGATGTTGCAGCTAATTCTCCCTAAAGCCCCAAGGAACTGCAGAATTGCTTTCATGCGTTAGGTTCGTCTTCCCAATGCAAATGTAAGCTTTCTAAGAGTAGAAATCAAGTCTTGGTTATCATTCTATCAGCACTACTCTCCTACATTTACATACCATTTGTGCTTAAGAACTGCTGACACATTAAGATGTTTTCACATTCTCCTCCTCACTCACAGGAGGCCTGACCATAGCCTGGAGGAGCATGGAATAAACACCAGCCCCCCAACTAGCAGCCAGACCTCGTGGGCTCTCATGGCTGCTCAGCTAGCTGTTTGTTGGTTTTCCACCTGGGCAAGGCGCTTACCTCTCCAAGTCCCAGTGTCCTCATAAGTACAATGAGCATTAAAAACCCAATTAAAGGACCACAAAATGGCTAGTTGCTTGGCTGAAGCAATGGTGAAAATATTTCCTATAGAAGAAATTCGTAAGTTGCCCTGTAACTGGTACTTTCATCTTGTTGACTACCGCCATGATTCTGGGGATACAGTTGAGAAAGACCCAAGTTTCAGAATGAGTCTATCACACACCTGCAAGTCTGCTAGAACATTCTTGCCCAGAGTCCCCTGCAAGGACCGTGACTCCGGTCCTCCGGGGACCTCCTGCGAGCCAGCTCTGCTCTCCATTGTCCAGCCCTGCCTCCCTCCCTCGCCTGTCGCCACCTGTCTTGGCTGTGGGCATCTCTGGAACCCTCCAGGTGTCTCTCTCTTGCTCTTCCCTCTAGTACTTGCAGCCGCAGCATCTCTGTCTGTGGTGTCCCTCTTTCTAGCTCTCTTTCTGCTGCTCACCGCCTGCCTCCCTGTCTCTTTCAGCCCTCCTGTCTTGGCCTCTCTCTCTCCATGGCCTTGAATCCTATGCCTCTGTCGGCTTCTGGCTCTTGTCTTCCTTCCACTGTGTGTTCTCTTGTCTCCTTCCCTCATCTTTCAGAGCAGAAGTTTCTAATTTGGACAGACTACATCTTACCAACTTTATATTTCATGGACTGCACTTTTGGTGTTGCATTTAACAAGAAATCACAACCCAAGGTCATGTAGACTTTCTCCTGTTCTCTTGAAAAGTTTTATAGCTTGGCGTTTTGATCTATGATCTTTTTTTTCAAAGATCTATTGCTAAGTCAACAAAAGCCCCACACATATTGACTGTATACATTTTCATGAGTCACTTCCCGTCAGCATCTGCCCTTTCTCCCCTTGCCCCGTCCTTCATCTGCTCCTCCCAGTGTCCCTTCTGTCTCCTGCTCCTCCCTCCCATGATCATTTCTCAGCAAATCCCCCAGGCCCATCTAAATCTCCCTTGTTTTCTTTAGGCAGGAGCCAGGCTCCTGCATGTCAGCCATGCAGCCGACGTGAAGCAGGGGCACGTGGCTGCCGTGCTCTGCCTGGAGGAGTCAGCTCGCCTGCCCATAAGGGGGTCCCTTGAGTGCAGAGCCAAATCAGGCTGCCCTGGAGCCCCACAAGACATGTGGACATCATTTGTCTGTCGTCAACCGAAAGACTTCTTTCTGTGATTTTCTGCCCATCAAAACAGCATGCGTGTACTCATGAAAGCAAAAATGTAGACGGTATGAGAAATAGTAAAGACACAACAAGAAAAGTTACTCTTCATCACCCCACCATGTGCGCACTATGGAGGGTCCTATTTATGTCTCACTGTTGTCATTGTGCCATGTGTTCTTCTGGGCTTTTCCTCGGCATTTATTTCTTCTTTCCACAAATAAACTCATATTGGATATAGACTTCTGCAATCACTATGGACTGCAAACGTGTACTAATTAAAATATATATATATAATAAAAACACTGTGCGATTCTTTTGTTTGAATATTGTCATATTCATTTGCTTCTCCTCTTAAAAGCTTTTCACAAATTTGTTTTTCTCTCTTGGTTGTAGTTTAAAAACATTAAGAAATATTTGGAGAGTCCCCATTTCTGGCAGAAGAGATTAGAATATTTTACCACGGCCCACCAACTCAGCACCGTCTGTTAGGCAGAAGCTGGGCTCTAACACTGCAAGGAACCAGGAGCACACTCCAATTCCTTGTGTTTTGATGAAAGATTTCAGACAAGACACGGAGGCCATCACGCAGACTATAAGTAGAATTTATTGCAAAGTGATAAACTTTCAAAGAGAAGAAGCACAAAGGCAGAGAAGTGTCAAAATGGCAGTTGTGTTGAATGAGGGCTCAGGTTACATGTGTATGATTAACTCGGCCTTTCAAGGAACATCCTTATCCTTTTTCCTTCCTTTGAGGTCATTGTTCTTGTACAAGTGAAATGGGCTGTGTCGGTCTACTTCAGAGAGTAGTTCCCTGCTTACTCCTTGAGCGGATGTCTTCGCTTAGTTTGTTTTGAGAACTTGAGGTTGTCCAGTCCCTCACCCATCTTCTGCACTTTGTTCGGGCCCTGGACATTATCAGCACACTCAGAGGATGTTCTGCTCTCTTGAGCTAAGGTTTGAAACTACAAGCTTGTGTGGGTTTTATCACATCTTTTTCCTTTTCCCTTAGCCTGAAGCTGTCTGTCTCCAGGCCTGCTAATGTTTTTCTACCTACCTAACGCATCTCTTCCAAATCTCAGATGCCGTACTCCTCACTACTGCTCCTTGGGCTCTTCCTGTTCCGAAAATGCAATGAACTCCCCTTGGCCTCTGGGCCTTTGCACATGCTCTCCTCTGAATACGAGTGCCTGCTTTTCCTCTCGAAATCTTTCCTGATTCCAAAACTTTTTGCCTCCCTCCCCTGACATCTAAGAAAGGTATCCTGTGTCATCTCATGCTTCCAACTTGTTCTTGTTCATTTAATGTTGGCTTCACTAAATCATGAGATACTAAAAGAGTATCTATGCCAAATAATATAGAAGCTATGATATGCCTAGCACAGAGAAGATACTCATAAATATCGTTCTCCAATAATCCATACATTAAAAATTTAGCAAACCATTTCCTTAATGTTGAACTTCTAGGTTGCATTGAGTTTTTCCAAACGATAGTTAATGTTATCAAGTACCTTATTCACAAATCTTTGTCCATCATTTGCATAAGACAAATATTTGCTAATTTTATAAAATATCAAATAATTTATGAATCAGCATTAGTTAATGATATGAATTTTTCTCTTTGATAATTTAGTATCCCCGCCATAGATTTCTTTTCCTATAAGCTCCTCGTAGATGGAACAGAGTCCAGGAAGACAAAATTAGTGAAGTCTAAGGTTAGAGAGGTTTTACTAAATGCAAAACAGTTGTAAATCAGAATGTTTGAGCTGAGAGGAACTTTACAGTTCAGATGTTTTCCTATGAGAAAGAAGAAGCACTGAGTTATAAAACACACTCACAGTCACACAGTTCTTTTCCTGCTAGTGGTGCCTTTGAAATTCTCCCCAGGTAATGGCTATACATTCACTCAGCTCAACAACCATGGTGAGTTTGGCCTGCAGAATACACGAAGCCATCTTGAGTCAAAACCAAGATGGCTGCCTCCATGGCCTAACTCTGCTGCAATCCTAGAGTAAATCCTGGCTTGGAGGCCATCAATGCAACAAGTATTTGACTCTACTAAGTATTAGGTGTTGGGCTATTTTGTCAGGAATGAGAAATTGGAACTAAGAAATAGTACCTGCCTGCCAGAGTTTCTGTCCATGAGGATGGCTTCTGGCATCCAGGATGGCAGTAAAAAGAGTAATGTAAGAGCACAGGACAGGATACACAGAACAAGAGAAAGGTCAGGGAAGCTAATCTGGAAATTGGTGTTAGTTAGATTTGAATCTAAATCTAAGTCAAGGCTCAAATCATTGGTCTCTGTTGCAATAACCTTCCTTCTGGGGAATAAATACAAAAATGGCAGCATAGAATGCTGCTCCTGGAAAGAATATGGGATCTCATGTTCTTAACCCCCCTTTACTACAAAGAGGAAACTGAGACTACAAGAAGAAGCACCCTTGCCTCAGATCACAGCTGCGCCTTCCTGGCCATGTGGGGTCATGAAGAGCCACGTAGGAGCCAAAATTATAATGGAGAAGAGGTTGAGATCAACAGAAGGAAGAGAGTGAGGGAACCCGTATTTAGGGGAAAAAATAGCAAATCAGACAAACAGTAAGTAGGCAAACCCCACTAAAGCCACAGCACTACAGGGCAGCACTCCTCATTCCTGCATTCATGGACTCAGAAGTACCTGAGCTCCAGAAGAACCATGTGAATCTTGCTTCTCAGGAAACTGATTGTGCCTCACTATGAAGAATGTGCTATAATCTGATGAGGTGCAGGAAAACAACTTAATTCCTATTTCCCTACCTCAAAGTAGGAAAAAAATTACCCTTTGCTGCTGCTGTATTCCATCCAAAGATGCTAATTTCCAAGGACCACATCACATGAAATATCTAGAACATTTGTGATGAGAAGGATCTAAAAGGAAGAAGGAAATTCCCTAGCACAGAAGGGCTGACCCTACTCATTCATCCAACAGAGGTGAAGTTCAATGAATTGTGGTCTTGAAGCCCCCAGCTAAGCAAGTTACAGATTATATTATCTTGTATCACTAGCTAAAACAACTCTCACCAAATAGACTTAAATTTAAATGCTTCCTGCAGAGAAAGTACATATTAATAACACTGTAAGAACCAAAAAGCAATAGGAAGATGGCAGTGTGGTCATGTCTCTTACTCCTAGAACAAACTCTTCATAAGCCACATTACAAAAAGAAAACAATCACAACTTAAGGAGATATCTTAGGTGTCAGCCAAATATTTTTGAAAATTCTAAAGTTGACCGTAAGGAAATCATTTTTTCAAATAGATGGGGAAACAATAGATGTGGAGAGGAGATGGAGGGAATAAAAGAAAAGAATTGAAGAAAAAAGTGATGAAAATAAAGCTTTTGCAAATGGGAAGAGAACCAAGAGTTTGGAAGGAGCAGGGAGGGAAAGGAAGAAGTGAGGAATGAAAAAAAGAGAGACAAAGAATTAAGATGTAAGATGCACATGCACTAATGCTTCATGATGAGTTCAATTATTATGTACTGCAAACATGTACTAATAAAAAAAGAAAAGTTCAAACATCTAAAAAACACCAAATGACTATAATTGGTTGAATTGTGCCCCCTCCCTGAAGTTTTGAAGATCTATCTCCTAACACTGCATGTTTGAAAACATGGTCTATACAGTGGTAATTAATTTAAAATGTAGTCAGTACTGTGAGTCTTAATCCAATATGGCTGGTATCCTTATAAAAAAAAGAAAAATATAAAAAAGCATATACACACAATATCGGAATGCAGACTCAAATACTTTTCTGATACGCATAGGAAATCAGAACATCTTTCTTGTTTGGCTAAACTTGTATTCTTGGAAATGTCTGTTCCCTGTGAGTCTTAAAACAAACCTGCCTCTACTGGGTGCTTTAGTCAGTTTTTCACTACTATAACAAATACATGGGATGATTCACTTAAAAAGAGGAAAGGTTTGTTTTGGCTCACAGTTTTAGAAGTTCCAGCTCATGATTGGTTGGTGCCATTGCTTTGGGGCATGTAGTGAGGTGGCGCATCATGACAGGGAGCACATTGTGGAGCAGCCTGATTACCTCATGGTAGCCAGAAAGCAGAGGGAGAAAAAGAGAGAGGGTGAGGCCCCGAATCCCCTTCCAGGGCATCCTCCAAAGATAACTTTCTTCAGCTATGCCGCACTCCTAAAGGTTCCACTACCCCTAATAGTGCCACAAACTGAAGACCAAATCGTCAACACATGGGCCCATGGGGGCATTCAAGATTCACACAACAGTTCTCCGGGGAAATCTCTGCTCTATAAAACCATTAAAACCGAGTATAAAGTTTTGATCCCCCCAGGTTCTGTACGGGGGAGAAACACAGCAGCCATGTCTGAAACTTAAGTTAGAGACCACAGTCTCTAAGCATGTCTCGGCAGTCACCCATTTCACCCAGCAGACTCTCCCAGACCCCCACCTCCACTGAGCCACTGGACAGGCCCTGGCCAGTGTATGGGGGACCATCAAGGTGCAGGCAGGATGGGCTCTTTCTGGGGGCTGAGAGAGGATCTCTTCCAGGCCTGTCTTCTATCTCTAATGCTTCACCTGAAAGTTATACAGAAAATATGTCTTACACGTTGTCCAGTTTTCTTTTTCCTCTTCTTTTTCCATAATGCGTGCCAACTCACATCACATCCTGTAAAACCTTTTAAAAGCCGTGTAAGATCAACTCAGTCTAGCATGGACTACCAGTGAGTTTCAGATCGTGAATTAGTGATGATGAGGAAAAACATCGGAGCAGATATAATAAATCGCTGCTTTCAGTAATGGCAGCTATAGGCATTAAGTCCTTACTATATGCCTGACACTTCTAAGTGTTTTACTTACAGAGATTATTTCAAACAATCCTGATTCGAAATCTAGAAAGTAAAGTGGTTCTTTAATACTCAGTTCCCAAGTGAGAAAACTGAGGCCTTAAGATCACAGGCTGGTGATGACAAAGAGGCCCTGTCCCAACCAGGCCCCACCTCTAAAAGCAGGTGCTCTTCAATACTTTGCTGTCCAGTGGCTACTTTGATAATATAATCCCAAGAAGCAAGTTGACAAGCGAGCCTTACACACTTCATACAAAAGCCTACTTGAGGTCAGTTGTTCTCACATTCCTTTGGGTATTATAGGAACAGTTGAAAGTCAGGAAAGATATCAAGAAGTGATTATACAATTAATTAGACTTTTGGAACAGTTCTAAGGACAGAAATATATGTGTGCTCATGGCTTTAAATCTCATCCAGAACAAAGACCCATAGAGGGAGGGAGTGGCCATCACTGATGACTTGGAGGACTGGAGGCTTCATCCTTTATTAACCACTTGCTACCTTCTCTCTCCTCTTTTTTGTTTTAATGCCTATAAGGACTTGCAAGTAGACACTGAAAACGGCCGTTGCACTTTGGACGTAGAGCATACTCCGCAATTCTCATGTGTTCAGAGGTGGGCCTGTAGAGGGTGTTTGCATCATGGGGTCACTGCAGTGGATTAACTCACTGATGAGTCCAGGGCTCATGTGCCATGTGAAGATGGGCCTGGTACCTCAGGCAGGTCACTGGGAGTGTGACCTGGAAGGATATGTATATCTCTCTGCCCAGACTCTTCCCCCCGCCCCCGGCTCTCTGCTTCCGGGCCACAATGACATGAACAGCTTTCCTCTGCCAGGCTCTTCTACCATGCCCTTCCTGCTTTGGAGACAACCCACTATAGACTGAGTACTCTGAAAATAATGAGCCAAAATAAACCTGTTTTCCTGTAAGTTGTGGGTGTTAAGTATTTTGTCCTAGTGATGAGAAAGGGCTAAGACACAGGTCAAGAGAGTCAAGAAATATTATAGGAGAAAGACAAAATTAGGAGAAGTTCATACAGCAAAGTCAAGGTGCTAAGAGTGAGGCCTCCTGCCCTCCAGTCCTGATTCAATCCTGATTCCATCGGCCCCAAACTTACCCATAGCTCAGTTTCCCCATCTGGAAAATGGGGATAATATTTGTAAGTATCTTTAATATTTGTCAAGATGATTTGATAACACACATAATGCACGAGAACAGAAGAATACGTTAAACCTAAATAGTCAATAAATATTACCATTCCCATGAGCCCAAATTTGCTTTTCCCACAAACGGCAGGAAAGGCCTGCCACTATTCTTCATTTACAGCTGAACAACTGTGCTCTGTAGAGTCATGTCTGAAAATCTTGCTCCTTTAACAAGAATGTGGTGCTACCAATAACTGCATTGATTAGATGTTGATGGTACCAGGGTGTACAACTGAGGAAGGGGCTAGAGTTCAGATGGAGAATGTCACCCCGACATCCATGTGCAGAACGCTTGGTGTCCAGCCTGCTGGTCTTGGGAGGCCGCAGAAACATTATGAGATGGAGCCCCGTCCCGTGAGCCTGGTCACCAGGGACATGGCTTACAGGGGACAGAGAGACCTCAGCGTCTTCCTCCTTCTGTCTTTCACATCCCAGGAAGCTTCTTCCCTCCATCACACACTTCCAAGAGCAACAGGGCCCAAAGATCATGCACCAAAACCTCCTGAACTGTGAGCTAAAATAACTTTTTTCTCTCTATAATTTATCTCAGGCATTTGTTACAGTGATGGAAATCTAATACAGAAGGGCATAGGGAGAGATCAGAAGTCTTTCTTTCAGTTAATTCTGCTTGGGGTTTTTAAAAACAGCCTATATCACTGTTGAATTGTTTATACCGAATAGTTTCTCTGGCGTGAAAAACTAAGTGTAAATAAGGATCAAAATATTGTGTAATAGGAAGAAAAGGTTTAAAAGAGTAGGGGATGTGGGAGGGGTAGGGGAAAGGAAAGAAGGGGAAAGAAAAACATGAGAAAAGGAAAAAATGGAAACAAAGTCTTTGTAAATAGGGAAGGGGGGAGGGGGGAAGGGAGGGCAGGGGAATGGGGAAAAAATAAGAACCAAGATGCATCATGTACAGGTACAAGATCCCGATGATGAATGTAACTGTACTGTATACCTAAAGTGTACCAATGAACTTAATGGAAGAAAATTTAACAAAGTAAAATATCAAGTTACCATGACTTTGAAGATAAAATCATGGTCTCTTTTTTTGGCTATCTCCTATATTGAGTAAAGTCAGGGTTTGGGTCAGTGGAGGTGGGAGAGGTGATAATTACAAACAGGAAGGCTGAGAGCATTGTGGAAAATGCACACCAGAAATGAGCTCCTCGAGAGTTGAGACGTTTTGCTCACATTTCCAGATATAAACCCTGCGCCACAATGTTTGCAGAAACTAAGGGTAGGCGATAACACCGGACGCCTCTGCCTCTCTGACCCAGGGCTCGCTCTCCGTTTTCCCTAGGACAAGCAGGTTCCGCCTTCGCCCGTCCTCTCCTCCTTCCCACCCCCACACTGGCCGGGAGGGGGGCGCCGCGCACAGGGGAGCGGAGGACAGGGTTCACCCTGCTAAAAACCATTAATCATCCGGAGGTCGCCAGCCCCGAATCCGTTTCCTCCTCGAAGGCCGTCCTGCGGGCGATCTGTCTCCTCGCGGGCTCTGTAACGGCCGAGTTGTAAAGAATTCCTGATGAATTATTGTTGGCACTCAGTCCGAAGCGCGAAGGCTCAGGCCCACAGAAGGAAAAGCAAGCCCTCTCTCTGGCTGCGCCTCGTGGCTACGGCCGGACTCGGGAAGGGTTTCTGGGCTGCGGTGAGGAATGGGGTGTTTCAGAGCAGGTCACCCCGAAGGCTGCGCACCCGCACAGCGCACATCTGAATTAGGGCAGGCTTCATGTTCCCATTCGACAGATAAGGCTGGGTCTACGACACGCAAGCTCCAGAGGAACCCAGCTACTCTGTGGCAGAGCTGGGATGAACACTCAGGTCTCCAAACTACCAGCTGTTTCCCCTGCCTCCCACACGCTGTCCTCCTTGGCCTGATGGCCCTAATGAAGGGGCTCAGCTCACCGACTGCAGCCTCATTTACGGCCCTTACCCCACTCCTGCTGCCTGCACTGCTCCGCTCCCAGCCCTCGCACCTGCTTCCTTCCGGTCACCCAAGGCCAAGGTAAGGTCACCTCCCAGAGAGCTGCTGAGACCACCTGGTCTCCAGGGGCCTTGTCGCTCTTGACTGGACACCGTACTGTACTTCCTCGGAGCACTTAGTCCTGTCCGGTGCTCTCCTGTTGGTCCACTTGTTCATTCTCTACAGGCCTCCTTGCTTGCCATCTTGCTCCAACACATATCTGTCCTGTTTCCAATACATGCCCAGCACTGAGAGTGTAACTAGTTAGTAGATACTGATCAGTAATCACACCATACCCTCATTCGAAGCCTTTCCAGAAACGTGTGTGAATACTCCCTCCCTCTCCCTCTCTCTCTCACCAAAGCACCAACACAAGTAATATTTTATTATTACTTGTCTCATATGTGGTAGGAAGAAGACAGCAAGTATTATAACCATTTTACAGATAAGGAAATTGAGGACCAGAGATTTAGTAACATGCTAAGTACTTCATATGCATTGCTTTATTTTTACTTTCAGAAACCCCTAGAAAGTAGGCACTCTTACTTCTACTCTATAGCTTTGTAGCTAAGTGAGGCTGAAGAAACTCAGAGAGATTTTGCGTATAGTAGAAGATGGTGGCTCAAGGAAATGACCTCAAAGGGCTCATTCATAAACGTTGAAGGGCTGCAGAAAATGTGGTGGTTACATTCACTATGGGGAGCTGTTGCTTCACTTTCGTCTTCCACATCCCAACCTAGTGCATATAGTGGCTAAAAGTAAGTTGTACTTGGAGTACTAGCTGCAAAGGAGTCTGGGAAATGTAGTTCTTGACTGTACAGCCCTTGCTGCCCAGGGTGGTAGTGACAATCAGTGGTGATAACCACATCATCATTCGCCCTGTGGTGAGCAAGATTATCACAGCCACTCTGTTCCTGGACTCTGGGGGTCTAAGATATAAGAAGGGGAACTGGGGAGAGGAGAGGAAATGGGTGCAGGAATTAATTAAGGTTGGTGTGTTAGTTACTTTTCTCTCATTGCTGAGACAGAACATCTGACACCAAAGTTGGAGGGGAAGGGGTTTATTTGGCTCACAGTTCATACAGGTTTCAGTCCATAGTCAGCTGGCTCCAAGACAGGGCTGGCAAACAGATATCGCAGAGGAGAAACAACATGGCGTGCACAAGGTAGCTAAGGCAACAAGGGAGACTTAATAGCTTCTCCCTGCCCCTTTTATCTTGTTTGGGCTACTTAAGTAGTGCTCACACCCTTAATCCTAGTGCCCTTGAGCCTAGCATTGCTTCATGAATCAATTCCAGCCTCACACACTCACAAGCCTCACAAGCCTATGACCACATGAGGCTTTAGGGGCACATCTAGACCCAAACTATAACACATGGGCATGGCAGTCAGGGCCAGGATGAAGACACGGAACTCCTGTTCAGCAGTGCAGCAAAGGCAAAAGAGATAAAGAGAAGGAAAAGGAAGTGAGATGCAAGGAGTTTGATTCCTCAGAAGCCACCTGAAGAATCCCACTCCTGCTGGGTGACCTTGGACATTTTCTCTTTTCACTCTTACTTTGAGGATCAAGTGAGTGGGTCGAAGTACGCAGACGTGATTTGTCTGCTGTTAAAGGATACAGACAAGAGAAGCTGGGATTAGCTCCCAACCAGAAAGGCCAAGCGGCATCCCCTGCGTGTCTTCTGAGCAGTGCTCATCCAAACTGGAAAGCCCTGGGAACGGTGGGATTGCTTTTCCATACAATTTCAATTCAGCAGAACAAGATTTCAGGTGATTTTTAGTTTCTAGTCGTCTCATATTTAAGAATGAACACATCATCAAGAAATTAAATGTGCCTTGAGCAAAATACACAGTTGTAATCTGCAAACTCTCCTCTCCTCTCTCCTCACCACGCATGCACACATTTTTGCAAACAGTTATGACTTTGTGTGTATAGTACATTGATGGGATCACTGAATGTTTGAGCCACAAAGGACAGCAGAGGTGATATGACCAAGCTGTATCCACTCGTGCTCTGAGGACATTAGGGACAGACACACATCTACACATCTACGAAGCAGAAGAGAGGGAGAGCCAGGATCCTTCTTTGTGCCTTCAGCAGACTGTCTTGGCCTTCATCTCTTTTATGCTTAGGATTTTGTATGTAAGATTCCATTTCCCAAAGACTGCACCAGAGGATGAGCTGGAAGCGATCTACCTTCTGCCATTTTTCAGAAGGGGAAATTGAAGTTAAAGAGAGCTAAAATCAAGCCCACCTACCCTCCCATCGAAGCATAGAAGAGAGTCTGGAAGTTCCGAGGCTTAAACTGTCCTCCCCACCGCAAGAATCCCAGGCTGAGACCCAGACAGCCGGGTCTCTGATCCAGGGTCAAATCGCGGTTGGTGGTGTTTGTTTGCACAACGTGTAACACTGTTGCAGTGCCGATGCTCAGAGACACCGGCGCCCGAGGAGGGCGTCGTGGCCCGGGCGCCGAGGACCGCAGAGGACGGCGCGCGGCCCCAGCTCTGCAGCTCCGCCCGCCAGCGCCCCGCGCGGTTCGGTAAACACAAGTCCGCTGTGTGTTTTTAAAACGTGAGAAGAAGCAGGATCCTGCCCTCGTGTTTTGACATAGCCTGCAGGGAGGGAGAATGGGACGAGCGGATCTCGGCTGTGCGAAATGTAATTGCTTCCCGGAGCTGATGGTTAATCTCAAACCCCGGGCCGCCCGACAGCTCGCGACCCGAATCGTCCTCGCCCGGGGAGCTGAGACCTGGGACGCAAACTCAGAGCCACTGCTGCTTGGCCGCTCCTTCCTCTGGGCTTGGGTCCTCGTTTTCCTCACACCTGGAAATTCGAGAGGGCTGACGGAGCTCGTGGTTTTTAAACTGTCAGAGACTCCTGTTGGATCTGTTTTACAAAGCGGTTGTCCTCCTAAGAACCTGGTTGAAGTTTTTGCCTCTAAAAAGACTTTGGAAATCCACCAAGCAACGTGGCGCTTACACAGTTGGGCCCAAAACAGTTCAAAATCATTCAAGGAAAAATAACGTGTCTGCACTAAAAAGGCATTTTTGTAGTCATTGTTCCCTAAACAATACAGTGGAACATAATTGCATGGCATTTACATTGTATTGCATACTGTTACCCAGAAACGATTTATAGGAGGACCTGTGTGGTTCTGTGCAAATACTGGGTCACTTTGTATAAGGGACTTGGGTGCCTGTGGATTTGGGCAACCTGGGGAGGGGCCTGTATCACAGCTCCACAAGTAACAAAGGACAAGTGTTCTTCTTTCACTCTGAAATACTCTAATTCAAGATGTGACTTCTCTTTAAGAAGCTCAACCCAAGAGAGATGGGAAAAGTATCCTTTATCCTCGGATGGTTAACTGAGCAACTCAGAGTCCACGGAGCTGAATCCAGTCGCTCCTCTCCTGTCCTCTCACCCCTGTGGGGTGAGTCGCCCCCTCCTTTGCTGTAAGTCAGCACTTCACATCCTGTGTGACTGATCCACCCCGCCTGCCCCTTCTGCCTGCCTTATGACCTGCCTGATGTCCATAGTGGTGCCTTATTCCGGAATGAAACTCCAGTACCCAGCATGGTGCCCGGTGTATTGTAGTACTCAATAAATGGATGCTGAATTCAGTGGCATCCTAAGCAGCCACCCTAACTTTCAAACTCAGCGGTCTAAAGTTAACCTTTAAATGTATGTGGTTTCCAGAAAAATATCTGACCTGGAATACAGACAGTTTTTGTAAAGCCAGTAAACAGATGTTGAGTATCAATTGTAGCCCAAAGGCTTCTCCAGAGCCTAGAGATGCATGTGGAGCACAGATGAGACATAAATTTGGAGCCTGAGTCAGGTCCTGGAGGGAAGCTACAAGAAGGGTGGGGCGGAACTGACTATCCATGCAGGTCCCGAGGACCTGTGCAGCCAGAGAGTGGGTCTTTCTGCTATCATGGCTCACACCTCAGAAATAAAGGCCTCCAGGAAGGGATATGTCATCACCACTGGCTTTCTTTACTGAGACAGGAGCTGCCCAAAAAGAGGCACCAAAATGAGAAACGCAGCACAAAGAGGGCACCGCAGAGGCAGAGAGAAGACACGGCACAGGAAGAAAACAGTGGGCTTCTTCTTCTTTCTTACGTCCTATCCCAGAGACTGTACCCGTGGCCACGTGAGTATGGACTTGGACAGTCCTGGGCTTGAACTGATCACTGTTACTTGCTCGCTAGGTGATAAGAAGCAGATTGCCTTCATTTCTCTGAGATTGTTTTGAAGGAAAAAGACCATGTTTTGTTTGGTGATGTGTTGGGCTGGAAGTGGCACTGGGCTCACCCATGGAGAGGTGGAGACAGCACATGGACAACCTAGAGTTCAGAGGAGGCATTGGAACTAGGGAGAGGGATTTGTGGGTGGGTTTGCATGTGTGTGTTTTTGAAGACAGTGAAGTCTGTGATGGCATCGAGGGAGAGGATGTGGGGAGAATGGATGTAATCAAGGCAGGAACCTCGGGCAATGCTCTCGTGAAGTGGCCCAGAGACTACAGCTGTGGGGACAGGGCCTTCTCCTCTTTGTTTCTCTAGGATCTTGCTCCAGCATCTGTAATGCCACCCATCGAACTGGATAGCCTGCTTTTATGTCCCTTTCCCTCTCCTTCTCAATACAGTGAACTCTTTGAGGGCAGGGCCAAGGGTCAAACAATCCTTACGCCCCCAGCACATACCCTGGTGCATTTTTATTGAATAAATCCAGTTAGAAAATCCAACACACATTTATGATAAAACTCTACAAAAAATCGGAATAGACGGTCTCTACCTCAATCTGATAAAAGCCATCTATGAAAAACCAACAGCCAATATCATACTAAATGGTCAAAAACTGAAATCCTTCAC
>NW_004624755.1:18191418-18269216 GCF_000247695.1 Heterocephalus glaber | reverse complement strand
GGAAGGGGGAAAAATAAGAACCAAGAGAGATTACGTAAAAGTGCAAATTTCCAATGATGAATGTCATTATATTGCATACCTAAAATGTACCAATAAAATAAAATTTAAAAAAATAAATGCAATCTAGAAAGCATGTCCTTCAAGAAACAATTGGAAAATGTGGTCTTGGATGTTTGACTCAGGGAACTCAGATGAGACTGACCTAGTGAAAATGTCAGAACACCATCCATCGTGTCAGTGTTGCAAGAAAATCATTTCAGCTCAGCACTGAAGCTGCCCAAGGATGCACAAGGCCACTTGGTGACACAGTGAGTAAGCAGAGGGCCGTGACATTCTCCAGGACTGTGAGGTGGAAGCCTGAGCACACGCTAAGGCACGCAGCTCTGGAGTCTGAGATTGCAACATGGCCTCCAGGCAGCTCCCTCCTTCTGCTGGCTGACTTCAGGAGGGAAGAATAGAGCTTTTCATTAGAAAACAGGGAAGTGATATCTGACGGCTATGGGTTTCCTGGAGGCTGACAGACTCAACATTTCCCTCAACATTCTGGGCTCAGGATTGGGACCCCAGCTGCCTCTCCAGCCTTCTATCCCATTGAAACCTTCCTTCATGTCTTCCTACAGGCACAGACCTAATCACCCGTGTGTTCCACTCCCAGTCTTGGCCTCTGATGATGGGAAATCCTTTGAGTGGGGGACCAGGACTCCTTTGTTCGTCAGGCAGCTGTAGTTAAGAGCTCATGCCATGACCAGAGCACCTTCACTCCTCGATCTGAAAATCTAAGACCCTCTGAGGACCACTATGAAGATGAAGGGGTGGGTGTGCATAGTTTTCTAGCATATAGAAGATTCCAAACCTGTGGGATTATTATATGATTTTCTTTCTCACATTGACATACCACCAGGCAGTAAAGGTTTGGTAAACTTAAAAGTGCATTAACAACTGAATATGGATGCTGCACTCACTGAGCAATCAAGAAACCTTTACTCATCATTACTACGCACCCAAAATTGGGGGTACCCAAGAGACAGAAGTAGAAGAAATGCACAATTCTTACTGTCAAGGATTTTGCCACCTGACGATAAAGATAAATGTCATTTTTCATGCGTAAGTACCTAACACAGCTTTCCAGAATAAGCTTCCGAGCATATTGCAGAGGTCAGGCCCTACCACCTTCATGGGTTATCTCACCTGATCGAGTTCTCAGTCGTCAGGGACCTCAAATTGATGCTTTGAAGGAGGGAGGGAAAATCAAGCGAGCTTCTGCACTGTGGAAGGTTTTGACTCGCGTGAAAATTTCCCTTAATTGTTTTAATATTCCATGAGCTTCCCTGAATGAATCAAACAAGACAAAATGGAAAGATGAGAAAAGGAAAAATAAGCCCTGGAAACAGGATGCACCACAAGTTTAACTCCTTTATCAACATTAACTCATTTAATCCCAAGCCTACAGCTCTAAAGCAGGTACAGCTTTTCCCTGGCCAAGTGCTGAATTCACCACCTTGCTCCTTTCCAGACCGTCAGAGGGCTTTAGAAGGAGCTTGCAGGAGTTTGCCCTCTGACCTGCTAAGGAACAAAACAGGCTTTGGCCAATCACACAGGAAGATGCCCTGCTGACCTGGCCAGCTATTGCGATTCTGTGCCTTTCACCATCGGTGTCCCTACAGAAGAAAACACAAGTATACCATTGAGCACCTTCTAATAACCATTTCATTACACTTTTTATATTTATGAAGGGCACTGGGAGAAGCTTTTATTATTCCTCTAATGCAAAGCAGCTGGGCCTGACAGAGGTAAAGGGGTCTTTCTGGGTGTGGCCCTGAAAATTTGTGTTTTCCCGGAAGGTTTTGAACCGGGGCCAAACCAGATGCAGAAGTTCCCATCCAACTCCGTGTGGACACATGACTTTCATTAACAAAATTGCATTGCTCTTTTCTGCAGAAAGTGGTACCATTACTATAATAAAAACATGTCCATTATGGATCCATTGCCACCTACGTAGTAGTGAGGAGGAATCAGGAGGGAGAGGGCAGGGACTGCAGAGAACAAAGAAGGGCTGAGCTTGCAGAGGGAAAGTGTAGCCACAGGGCTCCTCCCCAGGCTTGGGCTGTCAGACCTGGACGGATCGGATTAGTACCTTCAGCATGAACAGCCTGGGCTAATCCCCACACACAGGAGCTGGCCTCAGGGAGCTTCTTCGAATCATAAACCAGCCCATCCCCTGCAGACCCCTGGTCACCAAAGACCAGGACAAGCACCATCAGCTGACCTCCCCCAGGCCTACTCTGTGGGCTCCACTTGGACTCTGTCATTTAGTTCCTGACTTTGCTTTCTTCTTCCACCCACATAAATGCCCATCCTCATGCTCACTTTTTAAATGTAGTTTGGATGTCTTGGCCTGGCCATCATCACAGTCACAGTCTGTACTGCCCTCTGGTTCAAACCTGGTATGCTCGGGGAAGCCCTGCCTGAGCGCTGTCTGCTCCTGCACCCCTACACAGCCCAGCCACCCACCCCCACCCCCACCACCCCTGTGTTAGTCTGTTCCTGCCAATGGTGGAGGACACTGGTCATCCAGTAGGCACATTCTCTTCCTAAAGAAATTTTCTCATAGGCTCAAAAGTAACCTAAACTCTTGATTACTCGAGATGTGTCTATCTTGGTGGGGATGTTTTCCCCTGTACTTAAGATTCCCAAGCATTTGGGTGCATGAAACCTAGCTAGGGGAGAGGGGAAAAAAGGAATGTTTAAGTAGTATTACATTTAGAAATTCTGATTCTACAGGTCTAATAGGCCAGTGATCTGCATTTCTTATGGTGGTTGACTGTGAGGTAGAAAGAACCTGGGATCCATTCCCGGGGGCACAGCCTTAAACTGTCCTCCCTGGCCTTCCCTGGGAAAGAACAACAGTCTGGTACATCTGCGCAGTGCACAATTCTTTTTAAGCATTATCTCACCCATTTGTCCTTTCTATCCTCTGTGATTCTCTCTGCCATTAAGGGTAATATTGTTTCCATATTACGGATGAAGAAAGTAAGACTTGGCATGTGTGAAGTTCGCAAGTGCTAGGGCAGAGATCCTATCATAGTCTGCTGTCTCCTGTAGGCAAGAGTGTCTCCCCCAAACTCTGCACTACCATACCTGAGCTCCCTGGATAACTCTGCTTGGAGCGGCAAATCGATATCCAAACAAGATACCCATAAATGAGCCAGGAAACATCGTGGCCCCGGTGACTTAACCAATGGATTTCTCACAGCTCTAGAGAGTAGAAAGTTGGCTTGCAGACAGAGGCTTTCTCTCTATGTCTGCACATGCCAAAGAGAGCTCTGGTTTTGCTTCCTCTTCCTATAAGGACACTAATCCTATTGTAGGCACTTCATCCTTGTAACTTCATCTAACCCTACCACCTCCCAAGACTTCATGTTCAAATACCATCACATTAGGGGTTAGAGCTTTGACAAAGGAGTTGGAGGGAAGAGGGAACCATCCAGTCCATGGCCCCCATGCAAGGCCATTCTCAACCCAGCAGCCACACAAAGTCTATTTAAATCTAAGTCCTACCCTGTTCCTCCGCCACCAAGGCCTCCAACTTCTAATCACTCCCGAGTAGAATCCAACTTCTTACAGGGGCTCCCAGACATGTGGAGGACAGGGAGCCTCTCGGGCCAGAAAGGGCCGGAATTTAGGAAGGCAGAGACAAAGCCCCGGGCCACAGCAGCATGGTGAATTGATTACAGAAGGCCTTCGGGAGTGGGCTTTTAAAAAATGTGTGCCTGTTTTAATGCACAGAGATTTTGAAAAAGAAAAAAATCAGTTCCAAGAGGACTACCTTTCATTCGAGTGCAAGGAAAGACCAAGACAGAGAGGCCATGAAGACCACATTGCAGCTATTTGAGGGTCACTGATTTCTCCTTGAGCATCCCAAGTGACCACAGGGGAAGGACACAAAGTGGCCCCGTCATTCTGTCTGTGGGAAGGAAAAGCACACTGCTCTCCAAGGAGCCTGGCCTCTTTCCCCAGGACTGGCTTGGAAGGGAAACTTCTAACTGGAGTCATCATCAGATTCACTACACGTTACAGGTCTGCAAGCCTGTTATTCTAGTCGCTCTGTTACAAAATGGAAATATTACTCAAGTCCAGCAGACCAAAGTGGCCAGGATGATACAAGCTCAACTCTGTCCTCCGGTGTGTGGGGCCAAGCCAGCCCTGCTGCCGTGATGTGGCTGGCTCCTCCTCACGAGCACTGAACTGGGCTTGTGTTGTTGGGTTTTCAGTCTCCTTCTGCTGTCTTCCAGAAAGTCTGCCTTCTTCACCATGGCCTGCAGGGACCAGCACAGTCTGCTTCCTCTCTGCCTCCCCAGAATCTCCTTCCTAGCACTCAACTCCACCTCACTGTATGTACTCATGCTGTGGACCCTTCCAAAGGGGCCTGATCACTCTCCCATCTCCAAAACCTTGCCTTTCCCATTCCACCAAGAGAGATGTGCCCCAATACTTTCCTGTGGCTGCTGCCTCCATATTCCATGGGTCACAACCTATCACTATGTCCTCCCTTGGGTCCGTCCTGCCAAGAAATCTGAAACAGACCTCTCCATCCTTCTCCAGCTCCTCTCTAGAGGTCCTCCTTCCTGGCACTGGTCACCATCTCTGCGTCCTTTATTCATGTGCTTACTTGTGCATTGCAGTGTCTCCCTGCAAGAATGTAGAAGAATGGGGCTCTTGCCTGTTTCTTCCCCATCACACCCCTAGGACCGGACAGAATCTGGTACACAGGTGCTCCACGCACACTTGCTGACAGATGAGAACACCGAATGCTCTCTGGTGAGTCTTGGAGGAGAGCTTTTCTGCAATGAATACTGGTTTAGAAGATCCAATCACCCAAGACTATATCCTCCCAAGGAAATCAAGGAACCCAAAATAACATTCACTCCTCCGAGAGCCAGCCAACTTCAGCACAAAGATAGCTCACAGATGCCTCTGACTATGAGGTCAGAATTCTCTCAAGAATGCGTTCTGGGCAGGGTCAAGTTTATTCTTCACAACAGAGCTTGGCAAGGGTGGGTGGAGCTCAGCACACAGAAGGACAGTGGGGTTCTTTCCTCCTATCCCTTCCAATCCAGTCCCCAAAGAAAAGTTCTCCCAGCAGGATGAAAACATCCCTCAATCCAAAGGC
This sequence comes from Heterocephalus glaber, assembly GCF_000247695.1. The sequence goes on along the minus strand of NW_004624755.1, from coordinate 18,264,046 downwards.
ACCAAAGAGAACTTCATGGTACACCAACATTAAAAAGAGACACTGTCTGGATGTGAAGAAAAACATCCCTCACTCGGCCCTTTCCTCGTCCCAGAGTCCACTGGCATGGCCATACAGTCCTCTGGAAGTGAAGCTTCCCCAGCTTCCGCAGAGAGGAGACCTGACCGGGGAGCGGCCACCCACTGCTGCCGGCGGCCCAGCCTGAACTGAAGGCTCTTTATCACAGTGGGCCTCCTCTGCTGCCTTTGGTTTCCTCTTTCTTCCCCCACAGTCTTCCACAGCTCCACATGGGCCACCTGGTGCCCAAACCCAAATTCCTACTCTTCGGTCTATGCTTCTCTACAGCCACCTGGAGCCAGGATCACCACCAAAGAATTCTCCAGCTGGGCCCCAGGACAGTGCGGTTAGAGACTTCATTCCTCTCGGCCACAGTCAGGTTAAGGGACTCAGCAAAACCATCCCTTGCCTTGGTCTGTAAAACAAGGAAATTGTTTTTCATCTGCGTTCCACCTTTGTGATTTGTAACATGCCTTCATACCACCTGTGCTGTTTTGAAAAACATGATTATGAGCCTGTAATCCCAGCACTCTGGGACACTGGGCCAGGAGGACCGCAGGTTTGAGCCCAGCTTGGGCAACTTAGTGACTTAGTGAGACCTTGTCTCAAAATAAAGCATGGAAATTTTTTTCAATGCCTGAGGGTGTAGCTCAGTGCAATCGTCTTGGCTCCAAACCCTAGCACAACAAAAAAAATAAAATAGTTATGTACTACTTGCTTTTATACTTCCACAGTTGTTAGACAACTTAAGAAATCATAGGCATGCTATATATTGGTTTCTGCTGCACATTTCAAGTATGTAACTATATAAAGTCATCCCCCTAACACCAATATCATCTTCTATTTCTTCAGCCCGATGTACGAACACATTGGGAAATGGTGGATTAATTAAATGATCCCTTAGATAATTTCCTGTAGTGCATGACTCTCAGTACAGTACCTGAACACCAACTACTCTGAATTCCTGAGGATATTAAATATGGCTGGAATTTCATACAAATCAAGGTCCCCAAATTCACTGCACGTGCTAAAAAGCCCCCAAAATGTAAGTCCTATTCTCAGCATAACTTGATCTGCCGAGAGTTTCAACCCCCATTTCGTGTCATGTGTGAAGCTAGATGGGTGCAACAGAAACATTAGAAGGCAGAGATCTGTCCAAACGAGGTGTGCCAGGAGCCAGGTGAGATGCCAGTGAGCAGGGCAAAGCCATGTATACTCAAAATCCCATTACAGTGTCAGGAGAAGACCTGGCTGCAGACTACTTGAGAGTGGGAAGCAGCTATTATTCACCTATTTCCTCACCTGGGCACACCGGGGTCACTTCACTGCCTTATCTGCTGAGGTTCTGTAGTGGGCTATCTGCAAAGTACCCCAGAGGAATAATGACGTAAAGCTCCAGCTCGCTCTGCATGGAATCACACACAGCTCTGCTGAGCAGCTGTTGAAAGATGAACTGTGAAAGAGCCCAAAGACCTGGGAAGTCATAGGCCTTAGAGAGGGCAGTGGGGGTTATAGGGGCTCACATCCAGGTAAGAGATCACATGGCAGCTCAGCTGAAGGCGCGGAGCCTCTTCTGTTGACTGGGCATCGGCGTCTTCAGCATGAGGCTTCTTGCAACTGAGGCAGGACGTGCTAACGAGACGTGAAGCTCCTTCAACTGGTGTGCAAGCTGCTTGAAAGTTAATGTTTCCCGGTTCCTCTGTGTAAAAACCAACACCAACACCGCACCGTCCATGTGCTTTTTTTTTTTTTGGTACTGGGAATCGAACTCAGGTCCTTGCACTTGAGCAGCAGGTGGTGAAACCACTGAGCTAAATCCCCAGCCCTCTATCCATGTGCTTTGACTCTGAATCTGAATGTGATTTGTTAACAACATTGCCAACTGATTTGGCCTAATTGGCATTTGCTATGTTCAGCAATATCGGGATACAATTTTCAACTTTACATGGAATATTAACCAAACGGATCATATCTTGGATCATTTCACAAGTTTCAATAAAGCCAAAAGAAATATAATAATGAAATCAGAGTATGTCTCAGACTATCTCAAACCGAGCCATAAATAACAAAATATATCTAAAAAATCCCCAAATGCTTGTCCATTATTTCTAGATAATCCATAGATGCAACAAGAAATCAAAAGAGGATGGGAAAGTATTAACATCTGAATGATAATTTTTTAAATCACAATATGTTGAAATGCATGGTATCCAGCTAAACCTGACTTTAGAGAGAAATTGATGACACTGGATTGACATGTGGAATGCATTCTTATAAGATGTGCCATATGCAAAACATAGATAAGAATCTGAAATGTGGAAAGAAAAAGGCAGACTGGCTAGAGACCTCCGCCCCCAAGGAACAACAGTCAATGAGTTTTCTGGGGTTTCTTTTCTGTTGTTTTGGTTTATTATTTTCTGCAGTGCTGGGGATTGAACTCAGGTCCTCATACATGCTAGACAAGCAGTCGAGCATTAATTAAGCCACATCCCAATTCTCCCTGTATTTTCTATTTGCCTCACATATCCCAGGCTGAATGCTGGAGAATCCAGTATTCCAAACTCTAAGAGGTGCAGAAAAAAAGCTAGCCAAAGACCAGGTAATATGCAGCCTAATAAATGGAAAATTTTTAAACAATATCTTCTCTATTCCAGACAAACAGAAAAGTAAATAAAATTGTCCCCCCCTACCACCAAAAGCAAAGGCAGAGTGGTGCGTTCAGACTTCCGCCTTACCAGTCTGTCCCTAAACACTCTGGCCCCCTCTACCAGGATGGCATCAGGGAAGGAAAAGTGGAGAGCAGGCATGTTCAGCACTGCTAGGTAGTACTGACCCCAGGAGCCTGAGCTTCTGCAACGTTCTGGTGGTAAATAGACACCCCTCTGCTGGCACTGTGACTCATGCCTGTTATCCCAGCTACTCGGAGGGCAGAGGCAGAAGGACAGCAATTGTGAGGCCAGCCTGGGCAACTTGGCAAGATTCTGTCTCAAAATAAAATATAAAAAGCGCTGAAGATCTGGCTCAGTGGTAGAGCACCCCTGGGTTTGATCCCCAGTACTTCCAAAAAAGAAAAAGAAAAGACACCTTTCCCCACCACGGACGACCATGCAGACGGCTCTCTGCAGTGTCAGTAGGGAGGTCCCCAGACCACAGTAAGCTAAATGCACCCCAGCCTCTCTCAGCCTAGGTGGTATCAGCAGAAACCTAGTGGGGTAACATAGACTTCCACCTCCACCTGGAGTCACAGGGTGCACCCCGCTTCTCCCACCAGAGTGGGGTCAGAGGAGTCTGCCTGCAACCAGAGATGCAAGTAAGATCCGAAGTCTCATAACAGTGCCAAAGATGTCTGGGTTTCAACTGAACGATCAGCCGCTATTCGAAGAACCAGGAAAATCTCAACTTGAGTGGAAAAAGGCCACCAACAAATGCCCGCACCAAGACAGAATTATAAGACCAAGATTGTAAACCAGCCACATAAAAAATCCTTCCGTGAGCACTTATAAGCTGCCTTCAAATAAATGGAAAACAAGTATCAGCAGAAGATGGAAAGAAGAACCGGGGGCAGGGGGAAAGAAAGATTCAGAATCACTGATCTGATCCAGGGCCAGCAAACTTTTTGGCCAGTAGACCAAGTCCAGTCTGCTGCCTGTTTTGTTAATGATTTTACTGGAACACAGCTGTACCTATTTGATTAAATATCGTGTGTATCACGTAATATAGATGTCACATGTCTATGCCTTGCCCTACCCTGACAGAGCTCAGCAGTTGCAAGCGAGGTTCTACCCTTTCCCCTTGGGATATTTACTATCTATGCTTTTGAAGAAAACATTTGCCAACTCCTCACCTAAGCTGCCACCTCTAGAATGTAGAAAGAAGCACAAATCAAAGGCAAAGAAATTAGAAGAATATAAGACACATAATAAGACAGTAAATCAATAAAGGGTGCTCTTAGGCCATTCCTGTTGCTATAACAAAACAGCTCTCAAACTGAGTGATTTACAAACAACAGAAATTTATTGCTCACAGTTCTGGAGTCTGGGAAAACCAATGTCAGTGTGCCCCCAGATTCAGTCTTGTGTGGGTCCCTCACGGATGGGGTCTTTTGTGTCCTGACCAGGCAGAAGGGGCAAACAGGTCCCCTGGAGCCTTGTCCCTCACAAAAGACCTCTGTCCTTATGTCCGTGTCTCCTCCTGAAGCCCCTCTTTCTTCACACTATGGCACTCCATGATTCAGTTTCCACACATGCGTAATTGGGAGGAGTCACAAACATTCAGACCACAGCATAGCAAGGGCTTGAGAGAAATTCCAGGAGCGAGGGAAATGCTCTGTATCTTCATTTGGGCAGTGCACAGATGGATTTTACATTTTTTTCAAAATTTTATCTCATAATACTCTAAGACTTGTGAATTTTACCATATGTAAAATACGCTTCCAAAACTTTCATGGATCGGATTGTATCACTGTTCTGTTCACAACCTTTTGATGACTTTCCAAAAACTTTTGTGTGTCCTCCAAATCCCAACACGATCTTTCCCCTTCCCGGGCTGCCCACTGCCCCTGTCATTTCTCCAGCTGTGTCTTGGACTCTCCGCTTGCTCACCCCAACTGCATCACCTCCCTGGATACTGCTCGCTTCCTGCCTGACGCTCTTTCCCAGCACTCAAATCATCTCCTTTCTCTCCTGAATCTTGGCTGAAAAGCCACCTTCTCACCAAGTCCAGCCCTGAGGACTATGTTTAAAATGCATCCCACCCACCCCTCTACCAAGAGGACCCCTGATCCCTTAACCTGCTCTGCTTTTTCCTCACAGCATCACCTTTAACACATTGTATAATTTACTGATTCTTTGTCCTCATTGTTTATCATCCATCTTAACACACATTAGAATGAAAACACAAAGGAACCAGGACTGTATTTGTTTTACTCATTGATATTTTTTGATTGCTTAGCACAGTCTCTGGCACATAGTAAATGCTTAAGAAATATCTGCAGAATGAGTACATGAACCATCAGTAAAAGCTATGAAGAGCATTGACTGTAGCAAAGTATGTACAGCTTTCGTGTGAACATAGCAGAGTGAAAATGCTGGTCCTTTCCCTTTGGTATCCCCTTTTTGTTCTATTCTTTGCATCTTGTGTCATGTTTTCAAAGCCCATGTCCTGAAAATTTACATTTTTTACTTTAAAAAATTGCATTGCTAACCCTATGAGTGTCAAATACAATGCCTTTATCACCTGATACACTAAAGGAGTAGGGGTGTCCAAACCTGCACAGTGAATGTGTCCCCCAAAGTATTGTAGGATTTTGACATATTTTGACTGTCGAGTATTCTCCACTGTCTCCAAACTTTAATTTGAAGAGCAGCATAAGCACTTGCTACTACTATATAATTAAATTTGAGCACCTTTTTAAAAAGAAGTCAAGAATGTAAAAGGTGATTCCATATGGAATCCTTTTCTGCACTTCTTCCATTATGTTACAAATTGAGAGCCTATCAGCTGGGGTCTTGGTGTGTGGTGCCATTTAAGTTCCCAGAACCTTTCAGTGTAACAGAATAAGAGTCAGAACTCTGTCCTTACCAGGGGAAACTGCTGTTTGTAAGACTGGAACACATGCTACAAAGAATGGGCCAGAGAAAAGCTAATGATGTCAGCTGGAAAGAACAATTAGCCACGCTGCTGACCAGTCTGGGCTATGTTTACCGTCTGACTGCCAACTCTAATGGGTGAACTCCTGTCTGTGTTTATTGTAGGCATTAATGCCTGTCAGTTCTTCATTTCTCAACTGGGACTCAAGCTCAGTCAACATTTTCACATAAGAGGGGCAAAAGTGAACTGTCTAGCTGCCCATCTGTGCTGCTGCCCAGGTCACAAACATTTTCTGTCTCTGGGAATTTCTCTCTCCACCAGGCTACCATATTTGTGCTCCGCCTCCACATCTCTGGTTGCCTTTGCGGGAACCCCAGTGGACTCCTAGCTCAAGCTCCTTGTTGCTGAACCTGGGCCTTGAGACGGGAGATTGATTAGTCCTTGCATGTGATTGCCGTGAGGAGATGTGAAGTCGTAACCTTGCAGGCAGCAGCCGGCAGACAGAGAACAAACCAGATGCACAAGAAGCAGAGACAAGAGGGAATGACTACGCATTCTCTAGATCGAGGCTCGAGTCCCTCCTCAGTCCCGCTGCTGCTGGATTCCAGGAACCTATTCTATTCCCACCCATCTTTCTGCTAATGACTCATTTTTGCTCAAGCTCACTCTAGCTGGCTACTTGGCAACAAATAGAGTTTATGCTGAGAATTAAAGCTGATAACTGCAGCTAAGCAATGAGGCTATACCACCCCTCAAAAGTTTTAAAGAGGCAGGATTCAGGGGCACATTCCATCCCTAGCTGCTGGGCACCAGAGCAAGATACCATCTCTTAAAAACAATGTGAAGGTCAACTGATTGGGTCCACTTGAGTAAGACATGCCCAACTAAATTGGATCTGTTCTGAGTGTGGCTGAGGGGATTTAATGAAGACGGAAGACCCACACTAGGGCAGCCTGTGGCCTGAATAGTATAAAAGCGAAACAAAGAAGGACAACTCGCTTCTGTTTCTTCAGAGGAGCTCCTGTCTTCACCTTCACCTTGAACATTGGCTCCTGGCTTCCACATCAGACACCTCAGCCTCCATCGAAGAGCCTTCGGCCTCTTGATATGGACTCTCAAGAGACTCTACAGTGAGCTCCAGGCCTTTGACTGGATCCTTCAGATCTCCAGCATGCAAAAGTCCTTTTCACTCTGCCATACTTGACTCCATGGGCAGCCATTATAAGCCAAGCTTATGAATTCTTACATATTTGCATATCTTGCATTAAATCCATTTTTCTGTAAGCACTGACTGATACACCTCCTAACTGGCCTTCTAGGTTCTCCCTGTCCATCTGCCAATCCAACCAGCCCTTTGATTCTCCCCTCAGCATGGGACCAATGAAGTTATTTCCCAAATCCAGAATTTTGACCCATTCCTACTGCCTTTAAAATAAAGATCAGGGGCTGGGAATATAGCCTAGGGGGAGAGCATGTACTTAGCATATGCACAGCCCTGGATTCCATCCCTAGAACATATTAAAATGTTTTAATTAAAAAATAAAATAGAGCTCAGCTTCCTCTGTGACATGCATCATCTAACAACCATCAGCCTCCTCCTATGAATCCTGTAGAGTCCCTCACTCATCCCACACCCACAAATGAAGGCCCGAAGTTGCCCAGGACTCTGAGGTCAGGATGCTGGAGCTCCCTGGGGCTATGCTGACCAACATGGCTACCCCAGTCACATGACAACAACTACATTCTAAGATTAGAGCTCTGTCTCCTCAGTCATATGAGCCACACTTCCAGCAACCAACAGCGCACATGGCTCATGGACTGCACAGCTGGGGCCCATCTTCACCACTGCAGAGGGCTTCGGTGGGTGCACTTCTCCAAAGTACCCTTCCTTCCCCTGCTCTGCTTGTCTAACCCACCTATCCCATGGGTCTCGATCTTAACTGCCACGCTGTTTTCACACGGAAGCCTTACAGCACTCAGTGAGACTCCAGAGTCGCTCGTTGCGTTTCATAGCAGTTACATATGCAAGCTCTGGACTCCGGATGGAAATCTGTCCTGTGACCTTGAGCGATTCCCTTCGCCTATCTGGGCTCCATTTCTTCATCTGTGAAATAGAGGCAATAACTGTCCTTCTCTGGTTGCATGGCTGCAAAGATTAAGGGCATTATTAATTTATGTATGTATTAATCTATATAAAGCCTTGTCCCCAGACCCCAGCTCCTAGTGGGCACCCACATAGTGCTGGCTAACAGCAGCAAGAGCAGCACCTGGCTTCTGTCCTTATTGGGATACAAGGGTCATCTAGCCTTTCTTCTAGCTTCTCCTTTCCTAGAATGAAGGATGCAATTCCAATTCACTTTTGTGTTACTTCAGCACCTGGGACAATGCCTGCCACTTAGCAGACTAAGCATTTTTTAAAGAATAGTTTAGGAAATTAATTAATGAACTACAGAGATGTAGGCTGAAAATAGAAATTAAAATGACTGTAGAGGAAGAATCAAGATAAATACCAAAAATCTAAGGATATCAAAGTTAAGATCTAACTTAGACCTGGACATTGAATGAGCTCCTGTGCAGGGTTGTTGCTTGGACACCTGCAGCATGGTAAACCTCTTAGGTCTACCTGGTGGCTGTTCTGATGCCCACTGGTGGCCACTGGCTTCTGGCACAGTGCCTTGGGGGCAAGGTGAAGGGAGGTAAACCCCAGGGAGGTGCAGGACATCAGCTTTGATGGGCGTGTCCCATCAGTGTCCCCAAGGTGCTCCATGCTGCAGTTCTCCAGCAAGCTTCGATAGGCAGTTAGCAGAAGAATTTCAGACCCAAGATTCAGCTTGACTTGGATCAGCCTTCAAAGCACTCCCTTCCAAAGAGGCCTGAACACCTTGAAATGCCTCCCTCGGCACCAGCGCCAAGGGAAAAGGAGAAAGGAAAGGGTAGGAGAAGACAGAGAACACTGCTGGGCTCCAGGTTCCTGCCGAGCCTTCTGCATCTGTTGAGGTTTTCATCCTCGCTCAATGTGCGCTCCCTTTGGTGACAAATAAATCAGCACACCTCAATTACCCCTCAATGAAGCCAGGGGAAGGGGAGGGGATGACTTCCCCAAGGTCACATGTCTAAGCAGGGACACTGGCAAGATGGACACAAGGTTTTCCCAACTTGAAAACTCATACCCTCCCCACCACACCTTACTCTGCTACAAAGGGCTCTTTGACAAATAATGAAAGTTTCTCTGGAATCCAAGTGGCTGCTGAGTAAAATCTGAGTCAGAAGCACTCCCAAGGGCACCACCCATAATCCCTTTAGAGGAAGCTGGAAAGAGCAGGATGGCACAGAGCATCAAAGGACTTCTCCCCAGGCCAACGACCAAGGAAACTCGAGCATGTCTTCAAAACAGACACCACATCAGATCCTCTGGGAATGCCTCTTCTCAATCTCATCTTCTGCTTCTTGTCAATTACCCACCCATAATTCCTGCAGCAGGGATGGTGGGCAAATGTCAACTGCCATCCCCTTATCTCCAGTCAAATCAAATATCTGGTTTGCTTTGCTTTTATTGGACAGTCTCAAGAGCCACCATCCCTGCTCTGGCATTCATGCAAGCGAGCAAAGTCTGGGGCCAAATGAAACGTAGGTGCCCAGAGAACCAGCTCCTGCTCCTGCAGCAGAGTCCAGGGAGAACAAAGCGCTCCTTTGTGGACAAGATCCCAGCAGAAACAAGTGTCTTTTCACAGATCTCTCAAAGATAGAAAAAGCGCTCACCAGAGGACTCTGAAGGGATTTCGGTTTTAAACACATGCTCTATAAAATGGAAGCCCAAAGCCCAAGACAATGAATGCTGTGGAGGAATTTCCTTAGATGATATTTTGTTGCTTAAGAAGAGTTCTTTCAGGTCAACGCAAGTGGCTCAAACTGCATTTCCTGTCCTTCACCAGCTCCTCCAAGCGCAGCTTTGGTGGCAACAGAGGAAAAGTCCTGTCTTGGGAAGCAGAGTCCTGAGTTCAAAGCCAAGGGCCTCATTCTAGCTGTGAGACCAGAGAACAGTGGCTCAGTGTCTTGTGTAAAATGTGGGTGAAAACATTGCTCATGCACAGTTAATTAAACAAAAAAGTGAAACACCTTGCATAGAACCTGGCCCAAAGTGGCTATTCAGTATGCTTTCCCTGTCTTCTCAGGTATCATGACCACCACAGATAGTTTTTTCTTAATTATGAGGGTGCGGTGACATAAGAGGCTGACCAGCCTTCAGGAGGCATCACCTTTGGAAATGTGTCACCACTCAGGGTCCTGAGCCTCAATTTTTGAGATTCAAATATTGGTTCAGATGGACCCTGAAGGGTCCACCTGTTGCTGATACACCAGACAGATGGTGTATGGTTAATTGCATGTATGTGCCACCTTGTATCATAGGTACTCTCTTGTTGCTGAGACATCATATCCAGTACCCACAACTCTAAGGAGGAAAAATTTATTTTGGCTCACGATTCGTAGAGATTTCAATCCATACTCTGCTGGCTCCAAGGCAGGGTGGAATGGTGGAGAAGGGCTGCTCATGGCATGGCAGACAGGAAGCAGAGAAAGTGATCAAGGGAGGAGGAGGGAGATGGACTCTTTCAAGCCACACCCCCAGTGACCTACCTCCTCCAACCAGGCTTCATCTCCCAATATCACATTTAGCCAGAACTCCTCAGTGGACCAACCCACTGGTGCCTGTCATACCCCCATGATCCATTCACTGGCCAAAAGCTCCACCTATGAGCACATGAGGCTTTGAGGGGACATTTTAGACATAAACCGTAACACGTTGACTGTCTCATAGAGTGCTCAGATTAAACATTACTTCTGGGTGTTTCTGCAGAGGGTGGGGGTGAGATTTCCATTTTAATCAGTGGACTCAGTAAAGTAAATCACCTTCCTCAGTGTGGGTGGGTGTCATCCAACCTATCAAGGACCTGCTTAGAAAAAAAGGTAGAAGAGAGAGGAATTTTCTCCTATTGCATCCTGTCAGAGAGGCTGAGCTGGAACGTAGGACTATTGCCCTCAGACTGGGATTTATACCATCAGCTGCCTGGGCTCTCAGATCTTTGAGGTCAAACTGAATCACCCCACAGGCATCCCTGGGTCTCCAGCTTGAAGACAGTGGACTGTGGGACTCCTTCATCTCTGTAATCATTTGAGCCAATAGCTCATAATAAACCTCTTCTTCTATATATCGTACATTGACTGATTTTATTTCTCTAGGGAACCCTGACTGTTGCAGGTTTCTATTCCTGTGGCCAGTTTCTTCACTTACAAAGAAGCCTGTCTGTTTACTGGAATAAGAAGCAAGCATGATTTTCCTTACTATCAGGGATCGGCAAAGGAAGTCATCACATAATGAAACCAAAAATACAAAAGTTCTCCAATTATGTCATCTAGTCTACTGCTCTCCCAAACAGTTTTCACTTAAATCTTTTGCTTTCTTTTAGCTGATAGTCCTCGAAAAACATATTCAAAATCTGTGCCACACATGTAGCTGCTCAGTTTTAAGTCTGAATCGATTAAACTGAAATAAACTTCACAATTCAGGTCTTTGGTCACACTAGCCATACTCCAAGCACTCATACCCACAAGTGTCTGGTTCCTTCCTTCTCTCAGTGCACAGAAAGTGCTCTGAATGATGTTTTCCACACCATTTGTGTGACTGTCTCATCAACAGCTGTGCAAGATTTCAGTCCTCCAACTGTGATTTGTTTCTGCGCTGAGTTAGAGCCAAGAATAGCTCATTGACAAAGCCTCTGAAGAGAACCAAGCACGTAACTAGCATGATGTATTCTCAATGGCAGCAGCGGCCATTCTGAAAGCTGTCATGGCAGCATGGAGGTGACAGTGGAAGGGGAAGTTGGGCAGTACCTGCAGCTCCTACAGCAGCAGCAGAAGGAGGTATGAGCAGAAGTATGAGCTGTGGCTTGCAGGCCACCCCAGCCAGAGAGCAAATAGGGCCCACAATAAGAGTGACCAAACAGGATTGCCAGTCTTTGAGCCTTTTCCTCCTACATTCTTCCCAACCCACTTGGAAAGTCTCCCTTGGGTGTTCCCAGTGTGCCTGAGAACACACGCACCCATGTTGCACGACACGACTCTTGGCTCTCCTGGCCTCTTTTCCTGATGGGGATGCTCAGGTGACACCTTCTGCTGCTTCCTGCTCCAGACACAGGGTGCTCTGGCTCACAGAAGAACCCTGTGACCTCCTCCAAGCCTGCAGAAGCCAGGTTGCTGCCTGCCTCCTAAGGCAGAAGGTGTATCTACTGCATACCTGGTTTTGTTTCATTCAGGTCCATGTTTCAGACATTCCAGTGAGGCCGGGTCTTATTTATTTATTTCCATTTTGGCATCTTTCACTTCTGAGGTACAAACATGAAAAGCAGAGCCAGAAGACTAACCAGGTGCTAGATACCACACCATACTCACCCATCCACACCTAAAGTACAGGGGGAGGAGGGCGCACCTACACTTTCTTTTCCTTCAAGATGCATTCTTTCAAGCTAAATGGCAAAAGAATGAAAACTAAAAAGCAGTATGAGATCCCTCTTATAAAATTATATATATATATGCAATTGACCCTCTGTGTTGGTAGATTCCACATTCATCGATTCAACCAACTGTGGATTGAACATATCTTTCAAAATGTGTTGTACTGCTAACAAGAAATCAACCAGTAACAAATGCTGGCGGGGTTGTGGAGAGAAAAGAACCCTTCTCCATTGTTGGTGGGAGTGTAGACCGGTGCAACCACTGTGGAAATCAGTATGGAGATACCTCAAAGAACTAGGACTAGAGGTCCCATTTGACCCAGCTATTCCCCTACTGGGAATCTTCCCCGAAGAATTAAAAGAATCATACCACAGCGATATATGTGCACCTATGTTTATAGCGGCACAGTCTGTAATAGCTAAAGCTTGGAAACAGCCCAAGTGCCCATTGACTGGAAACTGGATAAAGAAGATGTGGTTTTTTTATAAAATGGAGTACTACTCAGCCATAAAGAATGAGAAACTAGAGACATTTATAGCTAAATGGATGCATATTGAGGCCATACTCTTAAGTGAAATAAATAGGACAGACGTGTAAATACCGAATAGTTTCTCTAGTGTGAGAAATTGAAAGTGTAAATAAGGATGAAAATGATTAAAATGAATAATTGATAATCTGAAATAAGAAAAGGTCCAAGGGTTTGGGGATGGTGGAAGGAGAAGGGGAAAGGGAAGAAGGGAAAGGAAAAATTATGAGAAAGAAAAATGGAATCAAACTCTGTGTAAATAGGGAAGGGTGGAGGGAGTGAAGGGTGCACAGGTAATGGGAGAAAAAATAAAAACTAAGATGCATCATGTTCTGGTACAAACACCCAATGATAAATGTAAACGTATTTTATACCTAAAATGCACCAATAAATATATATATATAAATTTTAAAAAATAAATAAAAATAAGTAAATAAAATGTGTTGTGCTGAACAAACATTATTTTTCCTGTCATTGTTTCTTAAATAATACAAAATAATAACTATTTGCATAGCATTTGCATTGTATTAGGTATTACAAGTAACCTAGCAATGATTAAAAGTAGGCAGGAGTCTGTGTGCAGGTTGTATGCAAATGCTGCACCATTTTAAGTAAGACTTGAGCTTCCGTGGATTTTGACATCTTCTGGGGCCCCTGGACCCAATCCCTGTGGATACCAAGACCATTGTCTATAAGAAGACAGAGAGAAAACACTCTGTTAGCGGGGTTGTGCCTGTGCAGTACAGTTTGGTCGTCCAGCAGGGGTCTACCTGGTGCCTTCTAGGTGCTAGGTGCAGAGTGGTCACGGAGAGCATGGTGGGGAGAGAGAAACAGTAAAGTGGGACAGTAAAGCACGCTGTGGATATTGTTGAGGGTTACTTTCAGAAGCGGACAGTTACAAAACAGTTCCCTGAGTTCTTTTGCTTTGTTTTTCAGCATTTCAAAGATAAAATTATCTTACAAAATTAAATATGCTCTTTCACATAAAACAACTACTGCCCTGAAATTCTTAGGCTCTCTGTCACCAAATACCTGTCTTCTTAAAAGCAATACTGATGGCAGCTTTAAAAGCCCACTTCCAACCTCTTTTCTTTTTTTTTTTTTTCTTTTTTTTTTGGTACTAGGGATCGAACTGGAGTCCTTGCACTTGTGTAGCAGGTGGCAAAACCACTGAGCTAAATCCCCGGCCCAACCTCTTCTCTTTTTGAAAAGAATGATCCATCACATTCTCTCACTTGTAGACAGGTTTGCATATGTATACTCTTAGTAGTAGTCAGGTATCAATAAGAAAAATACACTCCAGGAATTTCATACAAGAAAGGAAATGGGATAGATGCCGACAAAACTGCTGGAAGAATGAACTGGGGAGAGTACCCTCCAGCTGTCACATTCTCCAGCAGCTTTTAGAGGATTGAGAAGCTGAAGGAGTCACAGAACCAACTCTGCTGATAACTGCCAGCAGCAATGAGTCACTTTAGGAAAACACCTACCACCCACTGCAAAGCTTCACATTGTGAAAACCCAGCATCTGCCCACCACTGCCAGGGGAGCAATAATATTGTTTCTGCCCGAGCTCACCTTCTGGATGGCACCTCAGTGCTTGTCATTGATGCAATCTCATCTGGAACCTTGCTGCAAGGAATTCTGGGAGATGTCGTGCCAGGCTCCATCTCCTGAGACTCAGGGAGGAGCATGGAGTGATCACCACAGATGGTTGGGAAAGGCTCTGCACAGCCAACTCACTGTGAGTTTTACAAATTTCACTATGGAATGGCGGAGTCAAGGTAAGTCTGCCAAGATGCTCTGTTTAGCGCCCCAAGTCAAGTGTTACAGCCTTTATCTCCTAGATGTCCACAGGTCGTCCTGTGGGAAGATTGGTGGAATTCTGCCAGTGTGATGACTTAGTTCCTGGGTACATGGTCAGCTGGTAGATGTCTGTCCAGCACTGTTTCCCCCAGACGAGGAGCTAAGCTGCACTGGAACCATCATGCTTAGCATTCAGGCTCTTCCCCGCTCTTCTGCTCCTCTTGGCAACCATCACCCCATCTGATCCCATTTGACCTTGCCATGGAATTCCCTGGAGTGTCCCATCCCTCTCACCAGACTCTAAGGTGCCATCAAAAGCCTCAGCAAAGCATTAAAGCAGATTCCCACACCGATAACAATGAAAACTGGCTCCTCCCCTTCTCCTGGAAGGTCTCATCTGCACAAAATGTCCTCTAATTTCTGTTCTCCTAGGGAGGTGTTTTCTGTGAGTCCTAGGAAAGATCACTCCTTCCCTTACAATGGGCCAAAATATTGCTTCTTTTAATTTCAAAAAACAAGAGAAAATAAGTGGTGAGTCCAGGCAGTTGTGTAAAGGGTGCAAGTGCACAGTGCACACCCCACTGCAGTGGTGTTCCCAGGCCCTGAGGCTGAAGAACGATCACGGTGAGTCTGAGATCCCCCTGGACTGGGATTCACCTGAGCTCTGGCTGATGAAACTGCAGCAGCCATTCAGGAGGTGCCTTCACGGAGGGGCAGAACATGACAACACCGTAGTGTATAAAGATATGTTTTACAAAGAACAGAATCGGTTTAGTCCCAAGTAAATTGCCATTTCTATCAGCAGCCTGTGGTGTTGAGATGAACCCGAACACAATGTGATTCAATAAAACACTAGAAGCACAAACACATTTATATCGCAGAGTGAATGTACTCAAGGCACACTTGTGTGGATGCAGCAAACAAATGTGTTTCAGGGCTGGGGATTTAGCTCAGTGGTTCCAGCGCCTGCCTCACAAGTGCAAGGACCTGAGTTCAATCCCCGGTACCAAAAAAAAAAAAGTGTGTTCCTGTGTGAAAGTCGGACACTGTACCTCCCTGAGTTGGGAGACTTAGACCAGGAGAGCCTTGAATGTCATCTAGTAGGATATCCATACTGTGGCCCTTGCTGCTCAGAACAACTTTCTTAATCTTTCTGATCATATTCTTTGAGAGTCAAGTGAATGGTCCCACAATGGCTGGTTTGCTGTAGCTTCATTTGTTTTCTTGTCTCCCTTCTCCTGGTACCTTGGGGAACTACCCCTCTACCACCACCATGTGTTTGTGTGAGACTGTGATTATCAGTGTTTAAGGATGGGGAGAAGAAGTGACCCAGGGTGATCAACCAGAATAGCTCCAACCCTAGCCCCAGTGAATGGTAGATAAGGGCTGTGTGTGTGAGCCATGCAGGGGGTGGAGAGTCCTTTGTTTATCACTGGGAGTTGTGAGTGTAGAGTCATCCTTAGTGGCTTTCTTTCTACAAAGTGAAAAGGACCCCAAATCTGAACCCTGTCCAAAGAAAGCTGAGACAGAGAAAGAGAGAAATGGCACAACCATATTCGGCCAATGTGGAAGCTGTTATGGACCTGGGTATGAGCTCCTGGAAAATAAACCAATAAATTACTACTATTCTCCAGGTCTGTCTCATCAAAAAAAAAAAAAAAAGAGAGCCCAGGAATAAACAGGTCCTATCCCTAAAGAAAATGCACATACTTATTCCTGCATAAAATAATTCATGTGACTTCAAGAGCTCAGTCCATAAAATATCAGAGTCAAAGCCCTTCTACGTTATGTGCTCCTGTCCATCAAGTTCCCTAGACGGTGTTGGGATAGAGCTGATTTCACCATCTAAACTTTCTTCTTCCTCTGTGCCGGGGTTCTGTTACATGTTAAAGTATTAATGCTGGAAAAGTAAATACCATGAGCCATTACAAGTCAGTCCAGGCATCAATAAGTGGGGGATAATAACTATGATTCGGAATTACCTACATAGATTATTTGGCCACAAGATGATGAACAAGTGGCACTTGGCTCTTACGATTTGTGGTTGAAGGAGACATTTTCCGCATCTCAGAAATTCCCTTATTTATGTAATGAAAAGTTTGGATGGATTTCTAAGGGTCCTTTTACTAATGGCTCTGTTAAGTTAACCATAAGTGCTTCTCCCATTTTTGATCATGATACAGATGTAAGCCAAGTCAGAAAAGGCAATGTTTCCTTTAGGACCACAGCCCCTCCCCCCCATCCCCATTTGTGAGTCCCAGTGTTATAAAAACCAACTTTGGTTTCTTCTCCACCCAAGGAATTTGTTAAAACAGTATGCAGAGGAGTCTAGCAGAATAATAAATGTATCACATTACCGGTTGGTGACTGTTCTTTTAGTTATTCCAGGAAGACTCCAAACTCAATTAGATTCTCTAGGTTCAGCCATCTCCCTGGGAGGGTTAGGAAATGAATGTGATAATATGTAACTGTAAACCTATTTTTAAAACCAGCAAAACATTTTAAAATAAAATGGTAAAATGCATGGAAGTATTCTCGTTGGAGGAACAGAATTTAGATCTTGCAATCTGAAACATGGAAAAACCCCTACAAATTCATCTCAAGAGGAAAATGTGGGGAGGAGTAGCTAGAGCTGACCGATAGTGTTTTTCTCCTCAAATACTGTGATGGGATCCCCTTCGGATTTTAATATGTGCCAACCCTGAGATTTAGTCACAGCTGACAATGATAGACAAACAGTGGAGCCCCCAGATGAGACGTTTAATGAAGGAGAGAAATAAAACAATCCTGGAAGGAAAAACTGGCCTTCAGGAGAATATGCTGTGTTTGACAGCGGGCCATCATGTTCACAGCAGTAGAGTGAGTCTGGGGACAGCTCACGCATGCTACCCAGCACACAGCCCCTAGCTCCCATCTATATGGCTCACGTGTAATTTGTAGTGACGTTGCCTCCATAACAGAGCAAATGCAAGTGACAGGAACGAGACAAGTCAAAAGCGAAGTCTGTGTAACCTCGAAGCCACCAGCTCAGACACCACCTGGATGTGGCATGTTTGCATCCAGGGGTGGTAGCCTTGGTGCAGGCCCTACTAGGGACTGGTGGCTGCTCTGAAAGTATGCACAGGCATGTTCTATTGCTTCAGAAATCAAGGCGAGGGGAACACAGTTGAAGCTCTGAGGCCAGCAGCACAAGTCCTCAAAGCACACCCTGTGCACCACTTCCTGGGACTCTCAGAACCATTTGGAAGCCATCGAGGGATGTTGAAGAGGATGGAGTTTCTCACTGGCAAGGCAGATCTACAGTGGACCTTCGAGTTATGACCAACCTGACATACAAACAACTTGGGTTACATCCAGAATTTTAGTTTTAACTTATGACCAATGTCTTCAGTTATGATCCCAATGCCTGCCGCTTGTGCTTCCAGGTGGTCTCAGATACGCATTCAACCCTTAAAGGGTTCTGGAAGGAGCATTACAACATCCTCTCCTGTGTGGCATGAACTAAGAAATCCTGGGCCAATGTCTCTCTAAGGACACTGAGATCTGCCTGTATATAGAAGAAAGACTTTGAAGGCTGCATAGAGGAGCCTGAGCCTTCAATTAACCAACTTGAGTTACAACCAGCCCTCATGAATGAACTGAGTTCATAAGTCAAGGGTCCACTGTTCTTAGTTTTGCATATTCCAAGGTGTGTTGTTCAGAGAGCCACCCTGTTTTCCCTCAGGATGGCATGGGCTAGAGAGCAGAGGTGCCAAGAAGGTAGGCCAAGGGGGGCTTTGCCCAACAGTGGTCAGAAGATAATTAGAACATGGAAACCTTGGGTTGGGTTCTAGTATTTCAGGTCCTGTGCCCAGATTAACATTAGAGATTCAGACTGAGACCAGCTGCCAGATTTCAGGCTCTCCTCTCTTGGGATTCCCTATTTCTGAACAGATGCTCCACTGTTTGCATGAATGGCTTCGGACTGAAACACCCAATGATTGTCAAGGTGATGAAATGAGATTGGAATATTCCAGACACAAACCTGAAAATACTAGGCTTGAAGTGAGGGGAGGGGAAATCCTGCTTGCTGGTGATAGAATACTCTAAAAGTCATTGCTATTGCTATTACCTAATTTAAAAATCCAAGAATTTGCCCTTTAAGCAACTCAGTGGAATAGATGTTTCTCCAAAAAAGATATACAAGTGGCCAATAATCACATAAAAAGATGTTCAACATCACCAAACGTTAGAGACATGCACATCAAAGCCACTACAAATGATTCAGCAATCATAACGCTGGATATATACACAAAGGAAATAAAATCAGTATTTTATTATCTAGATTCCCATGTTTATTGACACACTATCACAATAGCTAAGATATTGAACCAACTTAAATGTCCATCTACTGGTCGATACATAAAGAAAATGTGATACACATCACTGTGGGACACTGTTCAACCATACACATGGATGGACCCAGAGGACATTATGCTAAGTGAATTAAGCCAGGCCCCAAAAGACAAACACTATATGATATCACTCATATGTAATATAAAATTTGATGTCATGGAAATGGAAAATAGAATGGTGGTTACCAGAAGTTAGGGTTGTTAAAAGTCAGTGGGAAAAGGGAAATGTCAGTAAAAACACATGTAATTCTAGTTAAATAGAAGGAGTAATTTCAAGAGATCTATCATAGAGCATGATGACTTTGCTTACTGACAGTACAGTATATTCTTGGAAAACGTAAAGAGCGTGAATATTAGATGTTCTCATAAAAACAATAACTCTGCAAGGTAATACATTTGCTATGTAGCTCTATTTAACTATTCCACAATATACATGTACTTCAAAACATCATGTTAAATGCGTACAATTTTATCTAAGTTTTGAGAATGGTAAAAGGAAAAGAGACCCAAAAACTGAGATATCACTTCACAGCAAATGAATGGATAAACGAAGTATAGTGAATACATATGATAGAATATTGTACCGTTCAGTCATAAAAAGAGGTGGAAATCAGACACAGGCTACATTATGGATGAACTTTGAAATAAACCAACACAAAGGGGCAAATATTGTATGGTTC
Organism: Heterocephalus glaber; assembly: GCF_000247695.1. Next base: position 18,244,484 of record NW_004624755.1, on the reverse strand, counting down.
CACTTGCAAGAGGCACCCAGTGCAGTGAAATTCATGGAGACATAAAGAACTGTACAGGTTCTATGTAGATTGCCAGGGAGAGACCTAGAGAGCTATACTGTCTAATGGATAAGGAGATTCAGTTTGTGATGCTGGAGAAAGTTCTGCAGCTGGATGGTGGTGATGCCTGAAAAACAAGGTTAATGTATTAGGTATGATTGAAAAATATGATGTGTGCCTAAATAAAAATTATTACAGTATCTTGAAGACCTTGGCATAAGAAAAGACTTTATGAACAAATCCTCAGTAGCATGGGAACTAGCACAAAGAATCAACAACTGGGATCTCATCTTATTAAAAAGCTTCTGCACTGCAAGAGAAACCACCAACAGAGCTAAGAGCCAACCTACAATGTGGGAAAAAAATTTTTTACCAGTTGTTCCTCAGACAAAGGTCTACTACCTAAAATATATAAAGAACTCAAAAAAATCAGACCCTCCAAATATAAAGACCCAATCCAAAAATGGGCATCTAAAATGAACAAAGAAGTAAAAACAGCAAATAAACATACAAAAAAATGTTCAACATCACTGGTCATTCAAGAGATGTAGGTGAAAACAACACTGAGATTCCACGTCACCCCAGAGTGGCTGCTATCAAGAAATCAACCAATAACAGATGCTGACGGGGTGTGGGGAGAAAGGAACCCTTCTCCATTGTTGGTGGGAGTGCAGACTGGTGCAACCACTGTGGACATCAGTATGGAGATACCTCAAAGAACTAGGATTAGAGGTCCCATTTGACCCCGCTATTCCCCTTCTGGGGATCTTCCCAAAAGAATGAAAAGAATCATACCACAGCGATATATGCACACCCATGTTCACAGTGGCACAGTTTGTGATAGCTAAAACTTGGAAACAGCCCAATTGCCCATCAACTGGAGACTGGATAAAGAAAATGTGGGGTGTTTCTTTTATAAAATGGAGTACTATTCAGCCATAAAGGATGAGAAAGTAGGCAAATTTATAGCTAAATGGATGTACATTGAGGCCATACTCTTAAGTGAAATAGGACAAATGTGTAAATACTGAATAGTTTCTCTGGTGTGAGAAAGTAAAAGTATAAATAAGGATCAAAATGTATAATTGATAATTGAAATAGGAAGAAAAGGTCTAAAGGAGTAGGGCAAGTGGGGGGGGAGGGGAACGGAAAGAAGGGAAAAAGAAAAAATACGAGAAAAGGGAAAAATGAAAACAAAGTGTGTGTAACTAGGGCAGGGTGGAGAGGGTGAAGGGAGGGCAGGGGAATGGGGAAAAAATAAGCACCAAGATACATTATATAAAGGTACAAGATCCCAATGATGAATGTAACTGTATTGCATACCTAAAATGTACCAATAAACTTAATTTTAAAAATGCATAAAATATTAATGACATTTTTTAAAAAATATTATTAGTGACACATTGTCATTAATCCCCTTCAAAAAGTACCCCTTGCTTCAAACACACTTATCCCATTCTTTTTGCCACTTTCTAAAGCAGTTCAGAAGTCCTCTTTCACGAGTGCCTTTAGTTGTACTGTTGTGGCTGCCTTGATGTTGTGAATCAATTCAAAATGTGTACTTTTCATGGTAATGTTGACTTGCAGAAAGAGCCAGCTCCAAGTCCAGTGAATAAGGTAGATGAGGACTCAGCCTAATGTGCTTCTGAGCCTGTCTTTCTGTTGGACTGCACTCAGCAGCAGCGTTTACCATATTTTTGATCACACTCAGAAAGACTCTCATGAAAGAGGACTCCCAGAACTACTTCAGAAAGTGGCAAGAGGGATGGGATACGTGTGTTCAAAGGGAGGGAGATTAATGACAATGTGTCTTTTCCTGTAATACTTATTAAAATGTAAACATTCACTATATTTTTGATCACCTCTTGGACTTAATGTCACTGAACTGTACACTTAAAAATAGAATGGTAAGTGTAATGTTATATATATTTTATCATGAAAAAAGTCTACTTTTCACATGTTTTTTAACAACCATCATGTATGGGACTTGAGAGTCCTTGACTTTTGCTGGCCCTACACCATTTGTTAGGATGGATGCCTTGTCACCAAGTCATGGAATAAATCACCCGATGACTAAAGTTCACACTCCAAAGCTCCACACTTGCAGACATGCTTAAGTGGATACACGTGGTCTTGTGTGACCCAGGCTACCACCATGCTGCAGAAAACAAGAAGAGACAAGGAAAAATTGAACATCAGTGTTAAACCCTAAACCCCTGCAGCCTCCAGAGGCTGAAGGGTGCACAGAGGCTCACTGCCTACCCTGAGGGCAGGTGTCTCATCTCCCCATCTCTCAGGCTGCTCAGCCCCACCTCAGAGGTGTCAGCTGCATATATGCAGCTTGCACAGAAGAAATGAAAAAAAGAAAGAAGAAAGGAAGAAAGGAAGAGGGAAGGGAAAGGAAGAGAGGGGGGAGAGGAAAAGAGAGGAGAGGAGAGGAGAGAAGGATAGAAAAGAAGAAACCCACCCCTTGCCATGTGTTTACAGCCCCAGTTAGAGAGGCTTATAAGGAAGTGCTCAGTCTATAATATCATTCCTGAAATCTTTTCCAGATGCCTCCAACCTCAGCACTACATACAGGCATCAAGTGTGTATCCAAATCACTTCCTATTTTCTTTAGCTCAGCTTGTCTCTTTAGGCCCAGCTTCTCAGTTCTCAGACTGGTTCAGTGTCCTTGCTTTCCTCAGACTCAGTTGATTTTCTAGATTCCTTCTTTGCTCATTCTTTTAGAATTCAGTTTTCTTTTTACTTCACCTATTTGCCCAAAAGATTTGGTGAAGTACATTTATTCATAGTTTTAAAAAATGGAAATGCTCAAGACCAAGGAAGAAATGAAGGAGGAAAAACTCTATAAAAGTCAACAGAACCGCAGCAGGGTGATTTCTGTGTTATTGATGACAGCCATTTTGGCTGAGATGCTCGAAGAAGGAACCAAAGTTGTGAAGTATGATCAGCAGCAAAATTCAGCTGCTCCAAAATCTGGAATCCAGACACCCTGAAAATAACCAGTTGGTAAAAAGAAAAAAGAAAGTAAATCATAAGAAATTGAGAAGGAACTGACAGGAAAATTAGAAGCTACAGAGAAGTTGGAGAAATGGATCACAATGCAGAGAAATGAGTGAAGTGGTCTGGAAGCTCACCCCGGGTCTCAGGAAAAAGAAACTGCCTCCACAGATCCAAGGTAAGCTCCAGGTCCAGGAGCTCCAGGGAGAAATAGCAAACCAGGTCAGTGGCATGGGCCCCAGGAGAAGCCCATGGATGTTGTGAACTGCAGTATTACAGGGTTTTGCTCCAAGGTGTTCCTTCCACACAGCAGGCAACAGCCAGAGAGCAGTTCCAGTGGGGCACCTAACATATTGCCAGAGAGTGCTGATCATTTAAGTCTGAGACTCAGAACAATGAAGACAACTCCACTTCCCAGGGTAACCCTCCCACAGTGACTGAATGAGTGACGGCCGTAGGAGAGAGTGGCAGACGGAGCAAGCTGGACAGAGAACTCCTGAAAAGTTTAAACTCAGGCCAAGAAGGACATGGGCCCCACCTTTTGAGGTGAGACTGGAGCCCAGGGTTGTGCGGCACACAGAAAGGGCGGGGTTTGAAAGTGCTGATATGTCTTGAACCCTTGCTCTATAGCCTACATCAGGTCGGATTGCCTTCCTCATCTACCAACGTGAGCAAGGACATGGCTCCATGTGGATAATTGCCACAACCTAGGGTAAACACAAGGATCTCTGGAATGGGGTGGGGGGACACCTCACAAAACCAAAGCTAGGCAGAGAAAACCATGAATTGCTGGATTCCAGAGCTGGATCCTGGTAAGAAACCACTCATTCAAAAATACAGTGAAAAGTCTTTTCTTCTTTCCTTTGGTTTACTGGGGTTTGGAGAATTGTCCTTTTTCCCTTTACCTTTTTCTTCTTTTTCTTACATAGTTTTCCCTTTTAAATTTTTCTTATTTTTTTCTTTTTTATTCCCTATATTTTTTCTCTCCTTTTTAAAATCTTTTTTTGTTTGTTCTTCCCTATTACCTTCACCTAATTCTATAAACATCCTTCTACTCCTTAATAGGATCCTTTGTCTCACTTTTCTCTCCTTTTCATCTCCCATTACTTCTTCAAATTTTTCTTCTTTCATTCTTTCATTCCCAAACCCCTACATCTTCATGAGTACAACCATTAAGCTTTGTTAATCTTTAGACAGTTAACCATATTATTACAGTTGAATTCTTCTATATTTTAATGGAGATATAGTTGTCATTTGCAGTATGTATTTACTGTATGTGAATATTTAGTTTTCTTAGTATTTACACTATAATTATAGATCTTTTATGGATAAGGGTAGTACATTATTGGTTCTTATGGTACATCAATGTCCAGCTTGTCTTGGACAATATGACTATTGCTGATTTACTTTCTATTACCATAGTCACATGGTGTTTGCTATTAACAGGTTTTCTCTGTATGGCAATATCTGGATGATCTTTGTGTCATTTACAACACTGTGGTCCATTCCCAGAGAACTGGACACTGTGCCATTTACACTCCACCCTCCCCCTCTCAGATTAATAGAGTGGTCAGATCTTAGGACAGAGGCAAAAGACTATAGGTTAGCCATGCCCACAGTGCATCACTAAAAAGCAGACACTAACTAAAGAAATCTCCATACAAACAGCAAAGTCTTTCCAACATAAGTACCCACAAACCACAGCACAAACCAAAACACACAAACAAAAAACAATAGAAACATAAGAAGACAAAGCAACAAAATGCCTCCCAAAACTTCCAGCTCCCTCAAAGCCATGGAGTGCTGAAGGGGAGGAAAGCAAAAGCCACAGAGCCAAATTATTTGAAAGAATGACAGAAAAGATTAAAAAACAGATGAATAAGGTGCTCAGCAGGCTCTCAGAAAATATAATTAAACATACAATGGTTATAATAAAATGATAGGGGAGTTTACAGAAAACACTAGTAAAAAGTTACTTGAGCTAAACAAAATGATAGAAAACATGAATGACTAGTTTAGCAAAGAATTAGAGTCCATGAAAAGGTTCTGAATAGAAATCTAGAAGATTTGGATATTTGTCCCAACAATGGAAAATATGACTAATACATCTACTATTTCTCATGGAGGAGAAGATGGGATACAACATTTTGACTGGCTAGTTTCCCTCACCAACTGATTTCCTGCTGTTGGAAAAAAGTACCTAATACCCACAACTTAAAGGAGGGTGGCTCATGGTTTTAGAGTGTTCAGTCCATGATCAGCTGGCTCCAAGAAGAAACATGCCAGAAGGACATGGTAGAGCAAAGCTGTTCATGGTGGTTGGGAAGCAGGAGCAAGGGAACAGTGCCACAGAGGAAGGGACCATATATAATACCCAAAGTCATCCTTCCATCATCCCCACACATACACATAATCAGAAGTGTGCCTTACTAGTCTCCTACACAGCTCCAAGCCAATCAAGTTGATAACCCAGTGTTATGGCTAGGGGTTAGATGTCCCCTCAAAGCCTCACGCAGATGAGGTGGGACTTTCTTTTTCGAAGGTAGTTAAATCTGGAATGTGTGATGCTGGGGAAAGGGCATGTGATCACTAAACCACTACATGTGAGTGATTAGTTTGGTACCACCTAATCCTGGTAGTCTGAATAAGACAAAAGGGGCAAAAAGATGCTATCAAGGTCTCTCTCTTGCTACCTTTGTTGCCTTGTGCACGCCATGTTGTTTCTCCTCTGTGATCCATTTGCCATCTCAGCCTCAGATCTAGCCAATTATGGACTGAAACCTCTATGAATGGTAAGCCAAATAAACCCCTTCCCCTCCAACTTTGGGTGTTGGGTATTTTGTCTCAGCAATGAGAGAAAAGTCAGTAACACACTCAGTTCAATTGTCACATTCTAGTCATCAATTTATAACCCAAACACTTCTCTTTAAACTATATTTAATCTCCGAAGAAACATGAGGTCATAGTTCCATCTAACATAATAAAACTCTCCCATGTACATACAACCAAAACCACACTAAAGCCCTCTCCATAGTCACAGTGCTTCCAACATTGCTTGAAAATTTAAGTCCATCATTTCTTGTGAGAGCCAAGGCAAAGTCTTAGTTATGAACCCCTGGAAAATTCAAAAGGCTAGTTACTTAATCCTAAAATACAATGGCAATGGGCAAACATTCCCATTCAATTAAGAAGGAACACGGAGATAGAAAAGAATAAGACAAGAACAAGATTGAAACCCAGCAAGGCAAACATATTAAGTTCTGTAGCTCCATATCTAGCACTGAGGGCACATGGTGGTGAGATGTAAGCTCCCAAGTTCAGTGCACACACCCTCTCTGTCTGCCATAACATGCTCACTGCCTGTAGCTTCCCATGGCAGATGTTGCATGATCTTGGCATTGGTGACTTCCTAGAATCTCACCTAATTGCCATGGCTTCACACATCTCTCTGTCAGGAGTACATTGCCTGGCTTCCCAGGCCTTCCTTTGAATTCTTTTGGGTAGAACCCTCAATGAATCCACTATTCTCGAATTTTCCATTCCTGAAGACTCAGCATCATTGGGTAAAGCCAAGGTTTGCTTCCACCCTAAGCAGTAGCCAGACCCCCTTGGCCCATGGCTGAAGCAGCTTCTGAGTGGCTCCCTCCATGTCTTGGACCCCTTCTCATTTGCAAAAGATCCATCTTCCTGTTACCTACTGTCTTTTATTTTGCTTTTAAATTTATTTGTTCCTTGGGTCTCTCATATAAGAGAAACCGTACAATATTTAGGCTTGTGTGTCTATTTCACCTGATATTATGGATTTGATGTGCATCCATTTTCCTATAAATGACTCAAATTTATTCTTTATAAATAGTGTATACATACCACATTTTCCTTTTCCATTCATTGGATGATGGACATATAGGCAGATTCCAAGATTTAGCTACAATGAATTCTCCTCTTATAAACATGGATAAGCATGTATCACTGTAATATGATGTCTTTAACTCTTTCAGGAAGATATCTAGGAGGAAAATACCTGGGTTGATTGGAATTTCTGTTTTCAGTGTTTTGAGGATTGTCCATACTGATTTCCGTAGTGGTTGTCTTTTTTAAAATATGCAGCCCGTTATTATCAATGCTTATCCTGATGTGCAGTAGCACATCAGAACTTCCTCCTGTCTAACTATAACTTAGCACCCATGGACCAATTTTTTCCCATCATTCCCTTCTCCTACTCCCCCCAGCCTCTGATAGCCTCTATTCTACTCTCAGCTTCTATGAGATCAACTTTGTTAAATTTCACATATGAGAGAGATATGTGGTACTTGTCTTTCCGTATCTGGCCTATTTTACTTAACATAATGTCTTCTGGTTCCATCTGTGTTGTGGCAAATTATAAGATTTCATGTGTTTATGGCTAAATAGTATTCCATGTATGTGTGTACCACATTTTCTTTATCCATTCACCAGGTGATGGACACTTAGATTACTTCCTTCTTGGATATTTGAACAGTGCTCCTATACACATGCAAGTACAGATGTTTCTTTCACACTCTGATTTCATTTCCTTTGGATAATACCCAGTAGTGAGATTGCTGTTTTACATGGTAGCTCTATTTTTCAGTACATGCATTTCTAAATGATGCACCCATGGAGGTTTTTAAAGTCTCCTTACCGAGCACACTACTTGTAGTAAGATAAAAGCCGTGGCTTCTTGTCAACTCTCTGTATTTACACAGAACTAGAATCTCCTAGTTTTCTCTTAAATAGACGTGCATGTCCCAGGTACTGTCTGAGGCAGGCTGTTATTCTACCTTCCATGATTTTTACTATTTTCCTTAAAAGGAAATAGTATGACCTTATTCACAGGTGAGGAAACCAGCACATAGAGGGATCGTGGGGTATCCCAATGATCTGAAACAGATTAGGGGCCAAGGTAGGACCTGAAAACTCCTCGATCTGACCTGGAAGTCTGTGTTCATTCCCCAGAAGCACAATGCTTTTGAACATAGGAGGCACTGAATAAATATTTGTTGAGTCATTTAAGCACAAGGTAACTTTTGCAGGGAGTTGAGGAACCCAAAGTTCTTAGCTCATGTGCAAGGCACTGTCCTCACCATATGTGCAAAAGACGCTGGCACTGGGCTGCTTTTTCTGAACATCAAAGCGAGTCCTGAAACACTTATGGTCAGAAGATTGAATTTCATAAAAGTATTAAATTTATGTTTTTTGAACAGCATCACTGGGGGAGGCACCGTGGTTACAACTCTCTCATCTTGAAATAGACAGAGTAATGTCCTCCTTTGCTGGTTGTCAGACTGGCTCCCAATCATTCCCTCCAGAGTTGGCAGAATTTCAATGACTCTAAAATTAATCTGTGGGGCAGAGTTTGTCCAGTGCCTTGAAAGTCTGGGAGCTTTGCTGTGGTCTTCAAGTCGGTGCCTGGGAAGGGAGGTCAGGAGGTCAAAGGTGAAATCCCATTTCTTTCTCCAGTTGAAGAACCTTGAGTAATCCTGAAGACATGTTTTTCCTCTGGTTTTATGATGGTGAACTCCACAAATTATTCTGAACTAGACTGATCAGTAACTAATAGAGAAGAGCAAAATACACAAGGTTTTTAAAAATAATTTATTGAACATTTATTTGAATTCCTAAGGAAGACAGACATGTGAACAGATAAGCAAGTGACACGTGTCATGAAAAAGGTATGTCCAGGCTGCTAGGGTCACGTAGAACCTGGGAGTGACTTGGCCCAGCAAAGTTGTGAGGGGGAATTTAGGCAAAGCTTTCTGCAGGAGGAGATGCCTGAGTTTGGGCTTAAAGGATAATGAAACTGGGTAAGTTCAAAAATAGTGGTACAGACAAGGGAATAACATTCCTACTAAGCAAGAAGGTGACTGAACTGCAAGCAATTTGGTATCATATTTTTAAAGTATAAAACACAAAATGGCAGAAAATAGAGAAGCAAAGACCAAGTGTAAGTTACCTCTATATCAACTAGGGTCTCTGGAGGTATTCCACATGCAATGCAACACCGATGAAAGTTTACATCGGGGGATAACACAGAGATGTTTGTACTTCAGAACCATCCTAGAGGGCCCAAGATCCAGTAGGAGTTTGTTGCAAAAGCACAAGAGAAGAGGATCAAGGATAGAGCGGTGACGCGAGGGGAGAAGATGAACTAACAGATTCAGTGTTGACAGAAATCACAGGACATAGGGACTGAAATTAGAGCTGGTCGAGGGTACTCCCTGAGTTTCTGGGGTGACTAACTGCATGGTGGTCCTGCTAATTCCACATCAATGGAGGGGCAGATCTAGGCGACAGAGGGGTTGCAGGCTGAGTTCAGTATAAGTTGGCTGTCCATCGCCCAAATGGAACCACAGAATGGCAAATGGACAGAGACACCTTCATGCAAGGCCATGCTTAATTCTTATGTCAATCCAATCTAGAGAAAATCCTGGCACAAAACGTTTTGACAAACATTTGCAGAATGGAAGAATGGAAGCCAACGTAATGCTCAAGAGAAGGGTTAGTTGTGAAAAGGAGGGGTTTTTTTTTAACTCAATTTACTGGACTCAGACATACTCAGACAGCTGCTGAGACATTATGCTTGGTGGAGTTTTCAGAAGAGCTTAAAATCTGAATCAGTAGACTGAGTAAAGAAGATTCAGCCTCACCATTGTGAAGCACCATCCAATTCATTGAAAGCCAGGCAGGAAGAAAAAAACGCGATGGAGGGCAAATTCTCTCTCTCTCAAGCTGGGACATCCATCTTCTCCTGTCCTTGGACATCAGAGCTCCTGGGTCTTGGGCCTTTGAACACCAGTGGGCATCAATTTGTCAGGCTTTCGGCCCCAGACTGCACTACCCACTGACTTGTCTGATTTTTCAGTGTGAAGACAGCAATCTCAGGACTTCTCAGCCTCCATCATCAGATAAGCCAATTCTCAAAATAAATCTCCTCTTGTATATCATCTGTATCTGTATTTGTATCTTTAGCTGTCTATATCTGTATCTCCTACTGGACTCTAGAGAACTCTAATACCCTGAACACGGTTAAAACTGAGAATGAATGAAACTCCAGAGAACGGGCTAAAGCCTTTAGGGTGAGGAGACAGCCAACCAACAACAGGTTCCTGGGAGGAACCAACGTGTCAGGAATGGGCAAGACAGACAGAAGCAAGCAGACCGAGACCGGGCAAAGAGGGTTTGGAAGGGCACTGAGGCCAAGGATGCAGGGACATCACAAGACAGAGAAGCCAAGCCCTAAACTACGCCCTGCCAAAGCCTGCAGGAGCCCCCAGGGGCCAACATAAGAGCAATTTCGAGGGGAGTGGAGGAGCCAGAACACCCTGAAATGGAACAGGAGGTGTGCAGAGGGCCACACACGGCTGGGACTGTCAAAGGGTTGGAAATGCGGGGGGAGACGGGTTCATCCACTCCGTGACGGCCCGCAGGAGGCTCACGAGTGGAGAGAGCCGCACAGCAGAGAATAGCCCCGGACAGGGCAAACGATGCAGCTTTGCCAGAGACAGTGAGAAAACACAGGCTGGCGTGGGGATCCGCTTGTCGTGCAGAGGATGGGGCTATCCACTGAGCACAGCCACAAATCCAGAGACGCTTCCACGTCCAGAAACGGGGTGATTGTATAATCATGGGATACTACCCGAAGGGACATCTCACACGCGTGGGAAAATAACAGCCATGGGACTGCATGAGCGGAAAAGGCATTATAAAATGATGCTAAATGAAAAGGATAGAAGAGTCCAAATGCAAGATGTACAATTATTTTTAGAAGGTGTTTCAGAAAAAGTTCTCAAACAAAAATTTTAGAGCTGATTACGATCATGTTAAGGTACAGAGATTTTGTGATGCCTCTACTACTTTTTTTTCTACTACTTTTTTAAATTACCACTTTATTGGATTTAGTTTGAAAGTTTTTTAAAAAATGGAAGTTAAAATAGGACTGACTTGATGATATAGCTAACTTTTCCCATCGGCAGTAATCTGCATTCTTCCATGTTAACTTGGACAAAAATCAGGGGCTTTGGTCACAGATTCTTCTGCTAGAAATCTTTCTCCCATCCATGAAGTCACACTGAGATCTTCCCTTCAGCCTCTCAGTTTGCCTCTCACCTTTTCCTTTGCAACTTCTCCTCTGGAAGGTGCAAAGCCAGCCCTGGCAAACACAGGCTTCAGTTGGTGTGTCCAAGAGTCATGGCCAACTCACAAGAAAGCGCCTGTCCTCGCCACGGGACTGGTGGCCCAGACGCCAGCCAGGCCCGAAGTCAGCACATGTTTCACTTGACATTTTGCCTAAGGTCTCACCTAATTCTGAAAACGTGATCCAGGTGGGAGAACCCAGGGATTAGAACTGAGCTGGAATCTTCAATCCTTCTTTTTACTAGGGAAAAATAATTATGAAAACTGAGCTTCAGTGTCTGCCTCTGTAAACTGGGAGTAAAGAAACCCACTTCCCTGAGTTAAGAAGAATCACACAGTGGATATGTGGTTGTCATATGTCTAAATATGACTATGTCTATGTCTATAGTGGGCTTGGAACTTAGCAGCTGGAGCTCTCCATTTGCGTGTGGTCGTTGACAGAGTGAGACCGTGAAGAGATTCCCACCTTTCCTCTCTGTTGTCTCATTTGTACAACAGAGATAGTGTTATCTCCTTTGTGGGGACACTAAGTGCTTAAAGAAAGTGTCAAGGAATAGACCGTGTTCAGTAAATGGCTTTCGTTATGGTAAAAGTACCTGAGCACAGGGGCAAAGAAAACATAGCACTGTGCCTCTTTCCAGAAGCAGTGGCATCATGACCAGGAACACATCTCGGCCCGCTTCTGCTCCGTGAGTCTCCTGACTCCACCAGCATCCCCAGCTTCTCTAGATGCCTTTGTTTTAGAGCCGGCACCATGAAGGTGCTGCTTGCCAACATTTACATTCCTAATCAGACAGCAGTAAGAAGGGCTCCTGTGGCGTCACACACTGAAGCTATGGCAAACCAAAGAGAAGAAGCAGGGGAGAGGCTCATGCTGGGAAATCTCCCCAGAGAAGGTGAGATACTGGAGCCTGGATGCAAAGAGCATCATGAAATTCGCCATCAGTGCCACTAGTCTTTTGAATGTCCTCCTCCTTACCCATCGCCTCCTCCATTCTGGGTCCCATTCTCCAGGCCAGAAGACAGAAAGCTTCTCTTCCCAAGCTTTGTGCAGTTAGGAAATGAGCACGTGACCCCAGCTCCTCCCAGCTGGAAGGGAACACTGTGAGGAAGGAGGTGTCGCCCAGGGCCAGCAACCTGTGGCGGAGACCTTAGCGGTAGGGTCCTTATGCGTCACACTTGGTGCCAAGCATGAGATATGGGTATGGGTATGAACCCGCCTGAGTGTGGCTCTCGGGCCCTCCAGGACACTGTGCTGGCAACTGCAGTAATGCCTTTTCCATTGAAATCACTTGTTCAAAACCGAGAATGCTGACTAATGCACATGGGCAGAGTACTTTTGTCAAAGTCCATATCACATGGCATTTTTCTGTGTTATGAGATAGTAATTTGAAATAGTGACTGAGTTTTTGTTCTGGTGTTCATTTTTGTACACATAGTCCTTTCTTCCTCACATTCTACCCAAGGCAGCACCTGTCTCTGCCCATTATTTTAGGGAAGTCATGTGAAAACAAAGGCAAAACAAAAAAGTGCATCTCTCTACCCTCACAGTTTTAGATCCTAGGTTAGGAGAGGAACAGATAAGCTTTTAAGCACAGATAATAGACTGAAGAGACAATGGAACCAGCAGGCAATTTTTCTTGTGCATCCTGCTTGACCAAATTTTCCATTTTAGGAAATTGTATTTAATCAGAAGAAAATTAGGGAGTGCACAGATGTTGGACTTGTTCTCTGACAAAAAGGATTTGTTCCCTGAGAAATATCCAGAAGAGACACTAAATGGTAAGGTCACCTTGTTGGAGCTGCAGGCCCCAGGGTGCCAGGAAGTTCCTTAAATAGACATGGTTATTGTTTGATTGGTGAGGCAACCCACTGACTTCTCAAACCCTGCTCTGCCTTGCTAGCATCCAAATGAAACACAAGTGCCCAACAGTGCCAAGGTATAGGAGATGATTGCTGACCAAGGGACTTTTATACATAGCAACGAGACATCTCATCTCCAGGGCAACCTACTAAGATATATGACTGTGGACAAGATATGATAATGAGGGGAGGTGGCTTTGTGGATGCTGGGCCAAATGAACAAGCCTCTTTAAAAAGCATCTCAATCTTGTTCATGACCCTAGGGAGGGGTGGGACAGACCGCACAGATATAAGTAGAGCTTAAGAAAAAAAAAGAAAATAAAGGTACGTTTCTTTCACTTCTGAGTCCACGCACTGAACATTGCATGGTGAGTTGAGTGGAAAGGTAGAGATGGAGTCAGCTGGCAAACATGGGAGCAGAGGGTAAGACAAAGCTTATGTTGTACTCCTGACCTAAAGCCTTGATTTTACAAACCAGTTGGTGGAGGTCAAGAGAGATGAAGCAAATTGTTCGTAATCACAGAGCAAACTGGCAATCAGGTCTTCCAACTTTCAGGCCCACACTGCCTCCCAAAATAGTTTACTGTGCCCTACATGGTAATGAACCAAAGCACTGAGCTCGAGCCATTTCCTCCATTGCTTGGTGTTTCAGACTTGAGGAAAGAGTCTTCCCAGGAAAGCAGAGCTCACAGTCTGCACACTTTATCTGATGCCTTGGTTATGTCTGAGAGTGCATAACCAGTGCATCCTAATCAACTGGCCAGAAGAATTTGCATCTATAAAAAACACCTGTATCAGCTTTGGCTCAAGCTCTGTGGCCACCCCAGTATCTCTCATTCTTAAGTCAGGACTGTCTGCTAGAGTCTCTGCCAATGAGCATCTCATGAAACTATGATCAAAGTGACATGAGCATATTTTCTAATCTAAATTATTGCGTTGCTTGGTACTATGGTTGCAGGGACTGAAACCTATCTTGAACATTTAGCTAAGCCCATGGGTTTTGCACAAGGATGCTGGGTCTCATGGAACTCAAGACATGCGACTGAACTCCAGGACATACTGAGAGTAGGTATTTGAATGCCATTTAAAACTTTTTCTCTATCTTTTATTTATAAGCCACTGTTTCATTCTTAAATTCAGTAATCCTAGAGAAGGACTCACTATGGAGCTGACCAGCTTAGGTAGAGAGGGTGAGTCACGCTGGAATGTTCCAGTCTCTGCTTCCAATTAAGGATAAGGTGGGGGGCAGAGAATCACCATAGGCACCGAGTGCTAATTTTAGCATTTACTAAATAGAAGTCTCTGTGCTTGTTCTGAGAAAGAAGAGCAGGAAAGGACCAAAACTTGAAGAACAGCCAAAGGAGCCTGTCACTCTGGAAGGGAAAATGATATAATAGGAGCTAGGAAGTGCTACAACTCTGTTGGGCAGATAGGATGGAATTCCATCTTACACAGGCCTTGGGTTATGAAGTTAGAAAGCAAGGGGGGAAAAAGCCTTATAGTCAAGTAAGTGTGCCCTAAATCACACCCAACACAAGAAGGTTCTCATGGCACGAGAGAGGAACAGAACCAAAAGACACTCACACAACCTCTCACTGCAGCACATATGCTCCCTGAATAGACTGGCAGGAAGAATGACCCCTCTATCTACAAGGGCTGATCAAAAAGTCAGTGTGTGTTTACTAAATCTGCTGGAGGAGTGAATAGGTAGAACACTTGAGGACGTAGGAGTAGGCAAAGACTTCATGAACAAAACCCTGACCACAAGGGAAATACTGCAAAGAATCAACAACTTGGATCTCTTCTTTTCAAAAAGCTTTTGCACAGCAAAAGAAATCAAAAACAGGGTATTGCAAGTTCAAGGTCCTGAGTTTGGTCCCTGGTACCAAAAAAAAAAAAAAAAACAGGGTGAAAAGACAACCCACGAAGTGGGAAAAAATTTTAGCCAGCAGTTCCTCAGACAAAGAACTAATATTTAGAACATACAAGGAATTGAAAAAATCACCCCTCAAATTTAAAGACCGAATCCAAAATGGGAATCTGAGATGAATACACACTTCTCAGGTGAAGAAGTAGACACAGCAAGTAGATAAATAAAAAAAGAGTTCAACATCACTGGTCATTCGAGAGATGCAAATGAAAACAATGTTAAGATTCCGTCTCACTCCAAAAAGAATGACTGCTATCAAGAAATCAACCAACAACAAATGCTGGTGGGGCTGTGGGGAAAAAGGAACCCTTCTCCACTGCTGGTGGGAGTGCAGACTGGTGCAACCACTGTGGAAATCATTGTGGAAATTCCTCAAAAAAACTAGGATTAGAGGTCCCTTTTGACTTAGCTATTTCCCTCCTGGGTATCTTTCCAAAAGAAATAAAAGCATCATGCCACAGTGATACATGCACACCCACCCATATTTATAGCAGCACAGTTTCTAATAGCTGAATCTCGGAAACAACCCAAATGATGAATGAATAAAAAAGATGTGGGTTTTTTTAATATAATGGAGTACCGTTCAACCATAAAGAAGGATAAACTTGAGACATTTCTAGGTAAATGGATGCGCTTAAAACCATACTCATAAGTGAAATAAATCAAACATACATGTGTAAATATTGCATTGTCTCTCTGGTGTGAGAAACTGAAAGTGTAAATAAGGACCAAACAGAATAATAGATATTGTGAAACAGAAAGAAATTGTCCAAAATTATACTGAGTGTGAGATACTTTGTTAATAATTAAAATGTTTTATGAAAAAATAAAGTGTATTAGTGGGAAATGAGAGGAGAAATAGATGAGTAAATGAAAACATATCCTTTTTTTTTATGGTACCAGGGCTCAAACTCGGGACCTTGTGCTTTTGAGGCAGGCGGCAGAACCACTGAGCTAAATCCTGGCCCATGGCCCTATTCTTTTAAGATCATGATAAACAATGTATCTATCATTTTCATTCTCTAATTATTTTTGTTATGAAAAATTATTTTTTCATAAAATGGCTTTTTAATTCTTTATTAATATGTATTCATTAAAATAAAACATTGTGTGTTTATATATATAACAATAGAAGATACATTGCCATGAATCCCCCTCGGTATACCCCTCCTTGCTTTGAACACACTTATTCATCATTCTTGTCTTTTTCTGAAGCAGTTCGGAAGTCCTCTTTCGTGAGTATCATCCTGAGGTATGATCAAAAATTCATTGAATGCTGCTGTCAAATACCATGCAAAGAGAGGCAGGCTGGTAAAAATACTGCAGTATGTCCTCATTCACCTTATTAAGCAGATCATGCACCGTGCAACTTCTGAGTCTTCTCCAAAGTCAAAATGACCATGAAAGGTGAATGCTTTAAATCGACTCAGGACACTGAGGCAGGCATGACAGAGCAACTAAAGACACTCACAAAAGAGGGCTTCCAGAGCTGCTTCAAAGAGTGGCAAGAATGGTGGAATAAGAGTGTTTGGAGTGAGGAGGAGCATTGTGAAGGGAATTAATGGCTATATGTCCTTTACTATAATTGTTTTTAAAAATGTAAACATTCGCTGCATTTTTAATCATAACATGTATAGAACTCTCTCTTCTTTCTTTCTGAGTGTGTGGAGTTGAATCTATGGGATTAAACACTTCCAGGATGTAACTCACTAGCTCACCAAAGCCATGAGCACTGAGTGTGAGAACTGGGGTTCAATTTCAGAGTTGCCTGAGTTTTCAGTCCACGATCATGACTGTTACAGCAGGCAGTGTCCTGGAGTTACATCCTTGGTCCTCCATTCACCAAGCCTCTGAAAGCCGTGTGGCCTCTGCTCCTCCTTCCTGGGAAACCCTACCCCCAGCCCAGAAGCAGCACCCAGCTCCACTCAGTGAGACCACAAGAGCCGGATTGGGTTGGGCTGCGCTGAATTGGGAGGTCATTTGGATAACCAATGGGGGTGGCAGCAGAGACTCCAGGGCAGCTGGTGGGATGCCATTCATCTTCCCAGGTTGTATATGCTGTAAAGAGCTTATCAAGGGGTGTTTACAAATGGGGAGACCTTGCTGTTTTTAATAGATTAACCAGAACATATTGGTTTAGTGACCTGACAGCCCATTTACATGAACTGTTAGTTTACACTTGACTCTTTGCCTGGACGGTAGGCAGATAAAGAGGCCAGCAGGTTGATGGGGAGGAGCCCAGCCATGGCCAGAGCTTCCATTAAGCAGTTAAGCATGGGCCCTGGGGGCTCTGTCCACTGTAGAGTCCAGCCAGACCTCATGTCAGTCTTTCCTAAATAGACACAGACTATTAGACTCCCAATCCAACCCTTTCTGAACAACTCCAAGCAGAAGCTGGTGTCCAGGTAAAAATATCAGTCAAGTGCTTAGGGCACAATGACATCAGATACACCAAAGAGACCCCAGGGCGTGCCCAATTACACTTTCTGATCTGGGCCAGGAAAATCTTCCCCCATCCCCCAGAAGTTAATTAACACATTATAGGCTGCACTCTCATCTGTCCGCTGCACTCACTTCCCTGGTCTCATTTATCCTCAAATCTACTCTAACGGGCAGGTGTTGTTCTCTTCCTTGTGTGGGGGAAGAAAACTGATGCCCAAAGAGAAGAACCAAGGTGATGGACTAGAGGTGATAGAACGGGGTTCAGACGTGGGTCCATTCGTATTTTAGTCTACTGAGTGGCTATAACAGAATGCCAGACTGGATAATTTATAAAGAATAGATGGTGATCTGCCAATGAATTCTGGAAGATGGGAAGTCCAAGAGCATGATGTCAGTATTTGGCAAGGGCCTTTCGGCACTAAAATGCCATAGCAGAAGGCAGACTGGCACAGTTTAGATTAAAATGTCCCCCCAAAGTTTCATATGTTCATAGGTGGGGCTTTTGGAAAGGTTATGGGATCATGTCCACTAATGAGTTCATAGCCGAATGTGCTGTTAAAAGGTGAAGCCTACTTAGAAGAGGTGGATCACTGGGGGTATGATATAGAAGGGTGTATTCCTGTTCCTAGTTCCTCCCTTCCCACATTGTTTCCTGACTGCCATGGGTTGAGCAGCTTTCTTCTGCCAGCCCCTTCCGCCATACCATTTCTCCCCTAGAGCCAGCTGATCATGGACTGAACCCTCTGAAACTGTGAGCCAAAATGAGAGTGTTGGGTATTTTGTCCCAGTGAAAAGAGAGTGAATAATACACTGGAAAGTGAGCACAGAGACAGATAGAGGAAATCATCCTTTTTATCAGGAACCCACAATAATTAAGCCACTGCCATTCATGAGGGGAAAGCCCTCAAACCTAATCACCTCTTAAAAGATCTCACCTCTTCACATTGTCACAATGGCACTTACATTTTAACATGCATTTTGGAGGGTTCCACAGCAGATTTTAGCCTCACCCAGATCCCCTAACTTGTTTTAGGAAAGGAATAGCTTGTCACTTTCAGAACCCTTGTGGCAGATGGGTCTGGCAATGAAATCCATGTTATTTTCAGTCATCAGTGAGCATAACAACCAACTAGAGAGTTTGTTTCAAGAGCAAACTCCCAGAGATTTGGAGACTGGATCCACAGTGCCCCTAGGAAACTGTATTGTCAGTAATGAGCAGGTGTGCTTATTACAATGCTGGTCCACCAGAAGGCATTTCATGATGGCAGGAGATTCCTACTCACTCCAGGAGTGAAGAGGCTCAGGTGAGAGGGGTTATCTGCTCCTGTTTCCAGAGCTTCTTTTGCTCCTTGTAAGTGCTTTCGGAATTGGAAGACGCTTTGGAGTGTCTACCCAATACCCATGCTCCTCTCTCTAAAACTTCAATTTGGTTCAGATGCCGTTGGCCATTTGCTTCAGTGAAAGCTAAAATGCACCCCTCTCTTGGGTGAAATTGGAGCAGTCTAATCCAAAGATTCTTAACCCTAGATGCTCATCCGAGCTTCCTGGTGCGTACCGTATGTGTGACCCTACTACATCATCTCTAAGGATGGAACTTAGATATGTATATATATATTTTAAAGGTTCCCCAATTTGTTCTCAGCCAGAGTCGAGAATCTTAGCCCTAACCCCATTTCCTTTACCACTGATGTGGAATGAGCATGTGATAAAATTCTGGCCCCCAAGTGGGGGGAGTGTTCTTCTAGCAGGTGGGGCTTTAGGAAAATTTTTTCTCTTTTAAAAAAAGAGAATTTTTCATCTTTCCAAAGATGAAAAATTTTTCATCTTTTAAAAGAGATGTGAGTTTAGGATGAACTCTCTTTCATTTTACTGAGCTTTTGAGTTTGTGATATAAAGATGTGATGCCTGGATTTACTGCAGCTGTCTTGGAACCAGGAGGGAGACAGCCTAAAAGCCACGAGCTGATGATGCGGGAGAAAGAAAAGAACCTGAGAACTTGATGATATCGTAGGGGTAACTTACTTAAACAACCTTGGAGTCACTTTACCCTGAGAATATTTCTTAAGAAAGATCGTTAACACACATAAATTAAGACACATTAAGTTGGATATTCTGTTGCTTGCAGCCTGAAAGATCTCAACAGGTGCACTCGCTAATGAGTTTCTCCTGGCTACTGCCTGAGCTACGTCTAATTGGAGCATCAGCAGGTGGGGCCAACCAGAGAGCAAGGTCTTGACTCTGTCTTGCTTCCCAGAGGGCTTTAAGGGCAGTGAACCACGAGCAGTCATTAAATAACCAGTTACCTCCAGAGCTTTTCCAACAATAACCATGACATTTAGCATATATTCACCTCAGGCCAAGAACTGTGGAGAGCAATGTGCTCTGGAATGGTGTCTCATCCTATTCTCACAATTATCCAGTGAGATAAACAGTATTACCCGTGTTTCATGTGTTAGGAAACTCAGACCTAGAGAAGCTAAGGAATTTGACCAAGGTTGCTCGGCCCATGAGTGGCGGAGCCAGAATGCTAACCTCAATCTGTCAGACTCTCCAGAAATTTCTTTCTTTCTGGGAGACCATGTTGTTTCATTTCCCTGTGACTTATGAAGCTCTGTGTGTTCACACATCCACCAGAGTGCTTAACGATGCGAATAAAAGGCATTCATCATTGTAATCCCTAATGGAGATAACAGAAATATTAGCAAAGGCTGAAGTAAAAACAGTTCAAGTGAGGCCTAATTTTTTACAAGGCCAAAGAATGATTTACTTTATCACAGCAAAGAATTTTATTTGACAAATGCATACTTTATCATTTCTGGTCTTCTGAAAATGTAAGTTTCCATTTTTCCCAGCCATAAAATTAAAATAATTTTGGCTTAAAAATCTTAAAGAAATCTCATTCTAGGTTCAAGTATTTCCCTGGAAATTTAAATGCTAAATTTGGAGCCTGAATAAACAGCAGTCCGGTCAGACTATAGAGTTGGTAGAGGCAGGGTTCAAATCCCAGTCCTGCCTCTTGCTTGTGATCTTAGACAAGACATTTCACTCCTCCCAAGTCTCTGCTTCCTGGTCTATGAGATGAGAATCACAGCTCTCCTTGCAGGTCTGGGAGGAGGCTGAAATCGGATGCCCTGAGTTGAGAGCTTGGCACAGTAGGGTGTACTATAAAGTTGGCAGTTGCTAAAAGTGTACACAAAGTGCATAGCATGGTTCCTGGTACGAAGTAACTTCTTGGTAAATTTCTGATTCCTACCCTCATCCCTCATCTCTTCCTCCTCATCAAATGCCTTCAGGAGTGGGCCTCCCAAGAGAGCAGCCAAGCCAACACGTAGGTCTCCCACAGCTGCTTGTGGAAGGAGCAATTTGACAGTATCCACATCCTGGTCTGCTCACTTTCCAGCAGCTGTTCATAGCACTTTACCTACCCTTGATCCAAAAAGGGGCCAAGAGCCAGTCTGTTAGCAGGCCATGTGCCAACTCGGAAGACAATTTGAGAAAGGCAGAAGATTACAATATGAATGAGAGCTTGAGCTTCAGGGGAGGAAATGGCTGGGGTGGCTCAAGGGCCAAGGTCTCTGGGAAGCTGGGAAGAGATAATCCTCCACCCTAAGTGGGAGTGGACTTCAACAAAGCAGGGCAGATTTCAAAGGGATCTGGACAGCTAGTGAGACATGAAAAGACAGGGTGTTGGCAGGGGTTAGCCTATCCATAATCAAAGGGAGATGCAAGACTGTACTCCAAGTCATGGACACAAGCAAAAGTTCACATATTTGTCTGAAATTCTCATGTTTTTGAGATGCTCCCCCACCCTGAGATCCTCCTCTCAGCCCCATGAAATTCTCAAACTGTCAACATGTTCACTGTCCTCATTTTACAGATTTGCAAGCTGAGACTCACAGCTGACATGTCCTCAAGTCTATCTAGTAAGAGAAAGGGGGAAACAGAGAGATCAGTCTGTCTAGTGACTACCAAACACTCCAGGGCCCTGCATCCTGGCTGGAGCCTCAGAATTGGTAGATTTTAAGTTTCCCAGGAAATGCTGATGATCATCCAGGTTTGGGAACCATGGATATCAACCAGCAAACTCACACAGATAAAGACACAGAGCCCAACAGAGATGGAGGAGATTTGTCCAGCATCTCTCAGCTGGTTAGTGGCCGAAACAAGGTTAGTTAGTCCCGCCGCTTGTAGTCTATAGGACAGAGCTCTTCACAGTTGAACCCAGAAGCTGTCTGACAGCTCATGATAACCTACAATATAAATAGGTCTCGTTCATTCAATAAACCTATACTGGGTGTTTCCTTGGCACTGGGTGCTGGGTTTGTGGTCTTAGGTGACTCATGGTAGCAGTGTGCCATGATGGTGCTTGAGAGTAGGAGATTGATGGAGGCAAAAGAGGGGTCAGTAATTTCTACCTGGGAGGCTTTGGAGAAAGGGAGAGAAAAATAAGAAAAACAAAGACCCCTTATTTGGGAGGTTGGTTACTTGTGTTTTAGTAAGCCAACTGTGTGCTATGACTTTATACAATTCAAGTGAGAATCAACAGTTTTGAATAAAAGGTTTCTAAGACTATTTACTATGTATGTAAGAATCAATGTGATGCTACTATGTTGACCAAATGAGAGACACCAGGAAACTCTCCTGCCATGAACTTTCACTCCCCTTTGCAGGTCATATTGGCCCTGATCGTAATGGTGGGTGAATGTCAGTCCTCATCAGTGCTGTGTAGGATACCAGGGAGGCCAGCTCACCCACTAAATTCATATGCAGAACTTACTGTGTCTAGTGTTGGCACGAGAAGTGTTGCTTTTATCATTTCTAGTGTGAGATACAAGATCACAGGGAAGCGGATCAGCAAGATAAGTTAGGACTGTTTCTGAAGGACAGTTTGGCAAAACTTAACAAAATATACAATATGTTCAAAAATACCCTTTGAACCAACCATCCTAGGAATTAATCCTGAGGGTAAATATGTAAAGGCAAATATAGAAAGATATACATAAGATGTTCCATAAAGCACAGTTTATGATAATAGTGAAAACGGGGGAAAATGTCCCTAGAGAGAATAATCACAAAATGAATTCTATTGCTATACACTTAAAAATTAGTCTTTAATGATGTGCATTTATGTTTATAGAATAAGAAACTGTAATAATCACTTAATCAAAAAGGACAAATTTCAAATTGGTTGTTTAATGTAATGCGCATTATGTTGTGCTTTTACGTTTTTGTCTAGAAGATGGCTTTTCACCAATAGGTAACAAAAATGAGTAGTGATTTTACCTCACTTTTTCTTTGCATTATTTTAGAATATTGACATAAGCAGAACAAATGGAGATTGGAGATTAAGATTTTTGAAGAAATTAGTCCTAAGAAATAAAAAAACTATAAGCTAATTTAATGGAGATTGCAAATATTCATTGTTTTCACAGGCTCCCTTATAAATACATACTCATCTAATTCATTTCCATATTTGGCCATGAAGTCCAATCATTCACTTGGAACTGTTTAATAACCACTCCTCTGATTCGGGCACAGGGATGCTGAAAGGTGAGTACAGCTGGATGGACAGCAGGTCAGGTTTCTGAGCCTGTACTTGTATCCCTGCTTGTAACTCACCAGCTCTACACACTCAGATGGAGTCTCAAACCTCTCTGCACCTGTGTTCTCATTTGTCAGAGAAAATAGAATGCCCACCGGATTAGCTATTTATTGCTACGAAGCTAATTCTCCCAAAATTTAGGATCTTAAGATAACTATGATTTACTAGCAGTCAAAGTTTTGGTGGATGGGGAACTTGGAGGAACAGGGTGGTTTTAGCTCAATCTTCCCCGATTAAAAAGCCAGGGATACAGACATCTGAAAACATGGCTGGGGCTGGGGAATTTGTTTCCAAGCTGGCTGTTCCTAGGGACTGGCAAGGGGGTGCTGACAGTTCGTAGGGTGCCTTCTCTACATGTCCACATTGCTTTGGGGGGTCCTCACAGCAAGGTATCTGGCTTCTCCCACAAGGAGCAACTTAAGGGATCAAGGTGAAAGTTGCAGTGCCTTTTATGGCCTGGCCATGAAAATCACACACCATCGCTTCTGCCCTATTCCATGGGTCATTAAGTCATTGACTTAATGAGAAGAGAAACACAAAGCTGTGAATCCCAGAGGCCATCTTGAGGGTGGACTACCATGTATTTCCGATGAGAAAATGTTTACAAACAGCTCAGAATCCCTACACTGCACCCACAATGAGCTGTGGCCACGCTGACGATTGATTGTTCAGAGCTGCACTCCATCAAAGGGGCCCACATCCCTGCTGTGCTCCAATCCTCCACTTCTTCAGATGAGGAAACTGAGCCAGAGAGGTTAAGAGGCCTAGATGGTCATGCAGGCAGCTGGTTTTTTGAGATAGGACAAGCAGTAGGTTTTCCAACTGGCCTCTTCAAGGACTCTCCACGGAGGAAATCCCTACAAAGACAGGGTGGGACCCAGCTTGCTACACCAAGTACTCCCCAGAGTTGAGGAAAAACAGACACTTTAGAAGAAAGAGCAGGAAAGCTGTTAGAGGATTCTGAATGTCAGACTGAGGAATTCATTTCCCTCTCATGCAAAGGGATCATAGGGGTCCCCAGGGGCATTTTGAATGAGTGACTTAAACTCACGGGTAGCTTCATTCCCACAGCTGTGTGTGCAGTGGATCGTGGTAGCCTCTGAAGGAAGAGGCTGTTGGATGAATCCAGGTGTCAGGGGATGAGAGCAGCAGTCACAAAGAGAAGAGGCTGAGAGACGTGGTGCTGAGGAGTTCCATTCATCTACAGCCGGCAGGTCCCACAAGAACTAAGGATCAAAGGTCATCAAAAGTGCGGTGCTGAGCTGGCGGATAGGGAGTGCTGGGTCATCTTCTGCCCTCAGCCCAACCTACTGCCCTTCCTTCAACTGTTTCATGACACTGAATCCCCGCACTATAAGGAATGTGTGACTTATCTTGCTCAAGAGGAACATCAGGCACGACCCATTCCGAAGCCCGAGAGACGTGCGCAGGCTAAGGCATCCCGTGGATCCAGATCCATGGGACAGAGGCACCCGGGGCAAGAGCCATTGCTATGGGCTTGGGAAGAGGGTATAGTGGTGAGCAGCAGAGGGAGGGCCTCTCCGAGGCTTATTGTTGAAAATTGAAGCCCACTGGGAGAGCGAAGCCAGAATGGACTACAGCAAATGGTGAGTCGCTGGGACCAGCACCTGCTGCCGAAACTGGACCTGCTATAGGGGAAGTGTGGCTCAAACCTGCAGTAGAACCTTGTAGAGTTCTAACCTGAAGGAGGTCAGGGAGCTCAATTATGGCCTCGCAGCCAGAAACCAGCCTGAGTCTCACTGGACTCCAGCTGGTTCAGAGATCAATCAATTCGGCTCTGCACGATGCTGCCCACATTGTACACCAGCAATAGCAGAGTCACACCCTGAAGGGGACCTTTTTTTTATTTTTTCTTTTCTCTTCTCTTTTCTTCATTTTTCTCCCTTCTTGTTCCTGTTTTTGTCCTATTGTTTTTTCTTGGTTCTTATTAAAGGAGTGTGAATAGTTTCTAGTTTTCTGGGTTAGTTTGTTCTGTTGTTTCTGTTCCTTCCTTCACTTTTCCTCCTGTCTTCACCAGTTAATCAAAATTTGTGTGATCCTCCTGCGACCTCTAGCCCTATTTCTAACCGCTCCTTCTATCTCTCTATCCCTCTCAACTCCTTCTAAGTCTTCTTCCTGGAGTGTAAAGCTGCTATATTGAAGAGCTTACTAACTAAACATATTTCTGCTTGGTGCTTGATTTTGATATATAACCCCAAGTCTAGTTTATGCAGCTAAAGGTGTCAGAATAATAGCTAGCACTATCTGTCATTTTCGAAGCTGTGTTTGATGCTATTGTTGTTGCTAATTGTATTACCTTGGCCAAGGTGACGTGATTGTTACAGTAAGTCATCTTTACTGGTATACCAAGACTGAGATTGGTTTAAGGCCATTACAGACTCAAAGCCCAAAGGCCAACTATAACAGAAAGATAATCCAAGAAGTAGCCATTCCCTAAGGGCTCTAAATACTTGCAATAAGCAATTTACAAGCAGCAAATTAAACCAAAATCTTCAACAATAACAAAAAAACAGAAATGACAAGACACCTAAACGAGACACAGACCAAGACTTCCAGGTCACAAAAGGGAAATCCATGGGGCGAGATGGAACAATCTGAAGCTCAACTACCTGGACTCCCTGAACAAGCAATGAAAGAAAAAATGAAATCAGAAATAATTTCTCAGATAACAACAGGGGTGGTGACCACAGTGAAAAACACGATTAATAACTCTAGATCAGACACAGATAAAAAAACCAGAGAAGCTGAGGAACATGATGGAATCCAAGCAAAGAAAACAAATGAAGTCAGGGATTTAGCTCAATGGTTCCACCGCCTGCCTCACAAGCACAAGGACCCGAGTTTGATCCCTGGTTCAAAAAAAAAAAAAGAAAGAAAACAAATGGAATCCATAAAACAGATGCAAACAGATATCCAGATTAAAAATTCCATTGAAAGGTTTTGGTACCGGGGAACAAACTCAGGTCCTTGAACTTGTGCAGCAGGTGGTGAAACCACTGAGCTAAATCCCCAGCCCTCCGTTGAAAGTTTACAAAGCAGAACGAGCCACTGTGAGGACAGAATGTCAGGTACAGAAGACAGGGTTGCGGTTAGTGACCAGGAAAAAAAAGATTTCTTAAATATAGCAAGGAATCAATCTGCAGCTGATAGATGATGCAAAGAAAAATAACATAAGACTGATAAGTCAACGAAGAAACAGGAGAGAGTACAAATGACAAAAAAAACTGTTCACAGGGCCAGGGATTTAGCTCAGTGGTGTCACCAGCTGCCTCTCAAGCACAAGGTCCTCAGTTCGATCCCCAGTACCAAAAAAATAAATAAATAAACTGTTTACAAAATTAATGGCAGAAAATTTCCCAAGCAGGGGAAAGAATCTGACATACAGATAAGTGAGGCATATAGGACTCCAACTAGCCATAATCAAAAAAAACCTACACATAGGCATATAATGGTTAGGATTCCAGAAACCCAACAAAAGGATAAAAATTCTACAAGCAGTTAAAAAAACAATTCAGACACAAAGGAAACCCCATCAGAATCACAGCAGACTTCCCAACACAAACCCTCAAGGAAAGAAGAGCCTGGAGTGACCTATTTCAAGCCCTAAATGAAAACAACCTCCAAGCCAGATTGATGTACCCTGCAAAACTATCTTTCAAAATTGATGGAGAAATAAGATACTTTCATGACAAAGAGCACGTCAGGAACTACATGAATACCAAACCGGTACTCCAAAAAATTTTAGACAATATCCTAGGAAAAGACAATGAAGATCACAACCCCTGGAAGCCCAGCAGAACGAATCCATCAGGCATGACAAGAAATTCTAAACAACCCAATATCAAATCAAGGAAATTGAAAACGTAATTAAAAACTTACCAACAAAGAAAAACCCAGGTCCTGATGGCTTCACTGCTGAAATTTACAAGACATTTAGAGAAGAACTATTGCCACTATTGTTTAAACTCTTCAATGAAATTGAAAGGGAAGCAATACTCCCAAATTCATTCCTGGAAGCAAGCATCATCTTGATCCCAAAAGCAGAGAAAGACCCAACTGAAAAAGAGAAGCATATGCCAATCTCCTTAATGAACACAGATGCAAAAACCCTCAATCACATACTGGCAAACAGAATGCAGAAGATCATCAAGAAGATCATACACCCTGACCAAGTAGGATTCATCCCAGGGATGCAGGGATGGTACAACATACACAAATCTATAAATGAAATATACTATATTAACAAAACCAAGGACAAAAACCATACCATCATCTTAATAGATGCAGAAAAAGTGTTTTACACAATCAAACACCCATTCATAATAAAAACCCTACAGAAAAGTGAAAGAGATGGTCTCTATCTCAACCGGATAAAAGCCACCTATGAAAAACCAACTAAATGGTCAAAAACTGAAATCTTTCGTGCTAAAATCAGGAATGAGACAAGGATGTCCACTATCACCACTCCTGTTCAATATAGTTCTGGACACATCAGCCACAGCAATTAGACAAGAGAAAGAAGAAAAAGGAATAAAGATAGGAAATTAAGAAATCAAATTGTGATTATTTGCAGATGATGTGATACTCTATATAGAAGACCCCAAGAACTCCACCAAAAGTCTTCTAGACTTAATAACCAAATTCAGTAGAGTAGCTGGATACAAGGTCAACACACAAAAACCAATAGCTTTCCTCTAATCAAGGCTCGCTGAGAGAGGAACTAGAGAAATAACTCCTTTCACAATATCGTCCAAAAAAATGAAATACCTAGGAATCAATCAAACGAAAGAAATCAAAGACCTTTACTCTGAAAACTACAGCACTCTGAAAAAAGAGATCGAAGAGGGTATCAGAAAATGGAAAGACATCTCCTGTTCTTGGGTAGGAAGAACCAATACAGTGAAAATGGCCATACTTCCAAAACTGCTATATAGATTCAATGCAATCCCAATTGAAATTCCAACAGCGTATTTCACAGAACTAGAGAAAAATATCCGAAAATTCATTTGGAACAAGTAGAGACCTAGAATAGCAAAAGCAATTCTAGGCAACAAAGACAAAGTAGAGGGTAGCACAATCCCCAATTTGAAACTATACTACAAAGCTACTGTGATAAAAATAGCATGGTACTGGCAAAGAAACAGACCTGAGGACAATAGAATAGACTAGAAGATGCAGAAACAATTCCAGACACACTCACCTACCTCATCTTCGGCAAAGGAGACAAACACTCCCACTGAAAGAAAGCCTATTTAATAAATGGTGCTGGAAAAATTGGGTTTCAACTTGCCAAAAATTAAAACTAGACCTATATTTCTCACCATGCTCTAAACTAAAATCGAAGTGGATCAAAGATCTAAGTATTAAAACAGAAACACTAAACCTGCTGGAAGAGAGGTTAGAACTCTTAAAGACACTGGCATAGGAAAAGACTTCATTAACAAAACCTCAGTTGCATGTGTACTAGCCCAAAGAATCAACAACTGGACTCTCATCTTATTAAAAAGCTTTTGCACACCAAGAGAAACCACCAACAACATGAAGAGACAACCCACAATGTAGGAAAAAAAATTTGCCAGCTGTTCCTCAGATAAAGGTCTAGTATCTAGAATGTATAAAGAACTTAAAAAAAAAACAGACCTCCCAAATTTAAAGACCCAATCCAAAAATGGGTACCTGAAATGAACAGACATTTCTCAGGCAATGAAGTAGAAATAGAAAATAAACATATGGAAAAATGTTCAACATCACTGGTCATTCGAGAGATGAAAATGAAAACACTGAGATTCCACCTCACTCCAGAAAGAATGGCTGCTATCAATAAATCAACCAATAATCAATGCTGGCAAGGTTGTGGGGAAGAAGGAATCCTTCTCCACTGTTCGTGGGAGTGTAGACTGGTGCAACCACTGTGGAAATCAGTATGGAGATACCTCAAAAAATTAGCATTAGAGAGGTCCCATTTGACCCAGCTATTCCCCTGCTGGGTATCTTCCCAAAAGAATTAAAAGCGTCACACCAAAGTGATATATGGGCAGATTTTGTAACAGCTAAAATTTGGAAACAGCCCAAATGCATATCAACTAGTAACTGAATAAAGAAGATGTGGGGTTTTTTTAATAAAATGGAGTACTACTCAGCCATAAAAAATTATAAATTAGAGATATTTGTAGGTAAATGGATGCACATTGAGGCCATACCCTTAAGTAAAATAAATAGGACACATATGTGTAAATATCAAATAATTTCTCTGTTGTGAGAAATGGAAAGTGTAAATGAGGACCAAAATGTATAATAGATAATGTGAAATAGGAAGAAAAGGTCCAAAGGGTAAGGGGAAAAGGAAAAAAGGGAAAGAAAAAAAATGAGAAAAGAGGAACATCAATATGGGGAAAAACACTGCAGCCCTGGTCTAATCCCTTGCAATTCAGGGTCCAATCCAAAAGCATTAGCCTCACTTGGGAGCTGATTACAAATGCCCTTCAAACCCCTACAAAGCTAGTGAATCACGATTCTGCAGGTGGTTCACAGGTACAAACCTATTCCGAGGAGAACACTCTCCTTACATTAATGTGGCCTAAAAATGCTTTTGAATGTGATTATGTCACGCTGTTGACTCTGTAGTCTTGTCTAAAATCCTTACTTTTTCCACCCTTCCTGCTAAGCCACACCTTCTTCCTTAGTTTTATTGAAGAGTGCAACACTCTTGTATGATTACATTTTGGTGAGCTACGCATATGCCTAGAATAAGATCTGAAGGACAAAATAAAGATTATGTTAATCTCTGTTCTGGTGCCAAGTAAATTTTTGCCTCAGTACTTAAGAGCTGCTTATGCAAAATGTAATCAGAAAATAAAATAAACCAACACTAGCGTAAATAATAAAGGAAAACTGACTCGTGCCGTTAAACAATGCAACAAGACATGGCTTGATACAGAACTCAAACACAGCAAGGGCCTGGGACCCTGTCCCCACTCTACCTCTGTCCCTGGGGTGACGGCCCCATCCTTGGCAGGCTCTTCCTGTGTGGCCTCGGGCTAGCTGCCAGTGTTTCTCAGAGCTTTCTGCTTTCTCATCCCAATCCAATGGGTAAAGAGTTTTCTAGAAATTTCTGAGCTGGAAGCTTTTTTCTTTTTTCTTTCTCTGCTCTTCTTTTTCAGAAACCACTGAGGTATAGCAGGGAGTGGATACAAACAGAGGGGGGTCCATGAGGGAGTCAGGAAACATGGATCAATGGTGACACGGGTACTTAGAGGTGACAGGCAGATGTCTTCCATGATGCTGCAGTTCAGTTTTCTTTGGAGTTTGCAATTGGTCAGGACATCAGACTTTACAGCAATCATAACACAGGTTATGGCAGACAACTTTCTATTTTTAAATGGCACACAGACTATTATGTTCCATCTCGTTTCAGAGATCAGCTTTAGCCTGGCTTACCTCCTCCCAGAATAATAAAGCAGTCACAGGAGTTCTCTGGGACACTCCAAAAACCACTCCAGAGCAGTTGGCCACACATAACAGAGGGTGCACTTGAAAGGCAGCATCCAATGACCAGTTCTAGTTAAAGACTTTTGTGTTTTTCAAACGCTCAATAAGCAGAGGAAGTGACCACAATGTGTTTGAAACCTTATAGCATGTGTCTTAGGGAGAAAAAGTGCCTCAAACTAGATGGAAAGAACTTGTAATTTTTTAAATTAAAAACTGTAGACAGGAGAGGTAACAGTCAAAGTAAAATAAGCCTGAATCCTACATTTTTGTTTCAAAAATAAAACCCAAGGTATGGTGAAAATTGTAATACAGAATTCAGAAATCTGCTCATGCAGTAAGCTGCACTGCTTTCCAGGAGTCAAAAGGCTCTCGAGGGCTGCTCACTTCTGGACACAAAAGCGATGACACAGAGGGTCCAGCGCCACTCCGCAAAGGAACCACTTCCTGCACCTGGTCACTGGAGGGGTACAACTGGAAAGCAGACAGAAGCCAGCACCGGACCATCCCACTCTATCTCAGAAGCACTGTGTGTGGCTCCTGAGCCCAGCACTCACTCAAGGAGGGACTCAGCAGACACAGTCTCAGCTCCGGTTTCCTCCATGAGAGGGGAAAATGATTCCTTCTCATGGGTTGAATGAAAATAAAACAGATCACATGACAAGGACGAGGCAAGTATACCAAGGCCATTCTTTCCTCTGCCCTTTGGTTGTGTATTTCCATCCTATCACACCACAGTCCTTTCTTAACACCCACAGCGCTCCACTTACACAATCCTATGGACCTGTGAAGAAGTCTTCCTTGGAATATGGCAGGAACTGTGCTGCTGGGGAGAAATTTTAGATCTAAAGTCCTACAGTGTTCACGTCAAAACAAGAACACTACAAAATGAAGAAAAAGGAACACAGCCTCATCCCTTATGGGATGGAGAGTTGGGCAAGGTTAGTTCAACAGCGGAATTCAATCAACCACAGCATTTACAACAGCAGCAGCAACGGCAAATGTCTCTCCAATGAGACTGTGATGTCCTTCAGGGTTGAGATCCTGCTTATTCAACTTTATTTTCTCCCAAAGGCCCCAGCCTGTATGAACTAGTAGCATGCTCAAGGGGCAAACTGAACCACCATGAAAGGCTTATCCTCTTGAAGGGCTTATAAGCATGTTAAAATTATGACTAAATGAAAAACACAGAAATAAAAATTAAAAGATTGGACCCACCGCCTAATGAGTCATAATTTTTGTCTTTTTTTTAATAGGTTTTTAATCTCTTGACCTAGAACACAATCTAGCAGGTCCACCTCTGAGAGAGTCCATGATTTCAGTCAAGCTACCTCTTCTATCCATGTTTTAGTTTGCTTAGCCACACAAGGATATGAAATAAGTTTGCTAAAAGCCCTTACAGCTCTAAAGTTAGGTTTCACAATTTCTGCACAGGAAGATATTTGTAGTAAGTTTGCTGAGAAAAAGGCACCTTGTTGGGCACCATGATGGACGTGAGAGAAAGACCCAGACCTGACCTTCACTGAATGCAAGGCTTATAAATCAACAAAAGGCAAGGAGGCAAATAGCTGTGACTCAAGACAGGAAGGGGTGGTGGCCAGCCCTGAGCTACTGACAGGAGCTTCTGGCTCTGGTCAGGACCTGGCTTTCTGCAGAGGTGGCACACATTCCGCCATTGTGCAGCAAAGCCAGACCAGCCATGATCCCCGGGCCTGCGCCTCAGCACAAAAACACAGCACAACTATGGTCAAGGCAAACAGTCCTGCTCTCACAGCTGATGTCAGGACAAGAGGAAGATGCTGAGTTCAGGGAGTGACTGTGGCAGAGGGACCTGGGGAGCAGTGACAGGCGCAGACACGAGTGGGTCGAAGGTCTCCCTTCACAGGAACAAGAGTGGCAGGAGAAAGTGGGGAGGAGGCGCAGCTTACCTGGGGTCCCTGAGGCCAGGCCGTGTTGTACTGGTCAATTCTAAGCAGACCAAGAACACAACTCAAAGTGGCTGAGCATATGTTAATCTTCACAGGGTCACTGTGCATATCCAAAACCACTTTTTCTGTAACCAAGAGGAAAACGGCTGAAAGAAAATGGCCCCCTTAAAATTAACAGAAATAAATTTATTTGTGAGGGAAAAACATCTGACCATCAGGTACTGCCTGATCCACAATAACCCAACAGGATCTGATAACTGATTCTGGGTGTGCTTTTATGCAGTCTGTAGGAAAAATTCCACATGGAACATCAGCTGAACATTTATTAAAATTCATAAAGCCATCTAAGCTGAGTATAATACAATATGCAATGACCATGATACAGTAATAAAAATACAATATCAAATACTCACTACTTTGTGAGTTACAAGCTATAATATAAACAATTTAGGCCCCCTTTTTAAAAATGAAAAAATATTTCTATTACAACCTTATTTCAAGCATTTTTCAGTTAAATACAGCTTTATATGTTTTCACTCACAATAGACAATAAAAGAATGCCCCGTTAAGTAACTGTAGGGAAAATATATTACTTATTTCAATATTTGCACTCTGAAGTATATTTTGAGATACATGAATTCAGATAAGAAAATTAAACGGTGCAGTGACAATAGCCTGGCTGACGATAAAGACCTGGGCAGTTTTATATTTGGCTTAAAAAGTTTACATCAGGGAAAAAGAAGCAAGGATATAAAGAACCACCATCATACTTTTTCAATGATGCAATCTAACTCCAGAGAAGGGCTGTCCCATTTTGATTTCCAAGTGTGTGGCCCTGAAGTTGGGTTCTTTGCAGTCCGAGGAGCTGCCTGCGGCTCTGAGGCAACACTGACTGATGAAGTGATGGGAGCAAAGTGCGAACTGCACTATGGCAATGGTCACTGATAAAACCAGTTCGCAGACGGCTGGGCCCACTCAGAGGAGGAGGGCAGCCAGCATTATCCACACAGAAGGAAAGCGCGCTCACTGAACTGCACACATGGAGCTCCGAGGCCGGTTAACAGTTCTTGACGTGGGCTCCTGGTTGTAGTTTACAATATCTGCCTTCACCACCCTCTGTCATAAAAGAAAAGGGTTATTATCAGGACATCAGAAAGAGCTACTTACAGTATATTTTTATTTTCTGAACTTTGGTGAACTCCTGGTGATAAACATTGTAATGAAGCAGAAGTTGATATTAAAAGAATCAACCAGAACTAATGAAGAATTGAGTATTTTTGTTGGTTGACTGGCTTTTTTAAAGGCGGCAATGGCTACTCAGTTATAATTTAAAGCAAAAGAATTAAAAGTAATCATTCATATATATTTTAATTCCTAGATATGACCGCCTCATGTCAAAGTAAAGATTTTCACTACTTATTAATATCTCCATAAGCCATTACACTCAGCCGTAACTTTTCTTAGAATGCTTAAAGCAGTGAGTTGGTAAGAGGTATGTTCAAGAGGACTCGCACATAACGTACAAATATTTTGAACAAATTAATTTTTAAAACTTCCCTCCTAAAACCCTAACTTACTTCCAAGGAGGTCACAATTGGTTTATGACTAATGAATCTAAAAACTTATGGTATAAATAAGGCATTTAGAAAATTAACCTCATGTTCCTGTTTTAAAATAGTTTAAACAAAAGACACTTTTGCTTCCCTCCTTCCCTCTAATTCACACTCAGATGAATATCTGAAGCAATAAATTTAGCAAAATGCCTTAAAATTCATCTCTAAGAAATAATTTAAATTAAAACACTTTACTGTTTTCAATTCTTCCTAAGTCTGCAGACACAAGTAGACAAAGAAAGGCAATTCAAGACAAATTTTTTAAATACTCTTTCAATTACCAAGCCATTTCAGGAAAAATGGTAAAGAATGAATAATGAAATAACTGCCCCAATTCTCCACTTCACTGCAAGCGTAATGAATACAACTATAAAGACAAATATGTTTGAATGTAACTGAAGTGTTATTTTAATTTGTTCACTATTTCCTGTTTCATACATAAGTCTCACGGCAAAGGACCCAATTTTTCAAAGGTTTAAATCAGAATTTATGCAATATTAATTTATAAAAATGTACAATAATCATATGAACTTCTCTATACATAAGGAATAAAGAACAAGGTAGCATTTACTAGCCCCCCTCCCCCGACCGCAAGAATTTATCTGTTAATACCTGCACTACTGTACTGAACAGATTCTACTCTGAGAAGAGCTGGCACGTTGGTTCTCTTCTTCCGGGTACTTCACTATTTCTGCCCTGACAATATGCTGTAAATTCCGAACAACACAAACAAGATGGAGAAAGAAGAAGAAAAAGAAGAAGAAGAAAGACAAAAGGAAAATCAATGACTGAAAATAGAAGTGAACACCAAAGTAGAAAAGGAAAATTAACACATAAATTTAAACATGTCACAAAGGAAACAGCAGAATATATGCATACAAAAGGGAAGAAAAGGAACGGAGACCCAATAACCATTATTCTTTATAATTCCATTTAATTACTGAAATACATAGGCCAACTGAACTTTTCCAGATAAATTATGAGTTCTTTTTTTGACAACACAGGCCAAAGTACAGGAAAGCACTAATTCCTTTTCCTTTGACAGACATTACTGAGACCGACTGTGTGCCAGTCACTCTACGCTGGTGATGCATGGGTGAGTTACACAGGAGCTGTTCACAAGTTGCCCTGGACCTACTGGGCAAAGAAACACACACAATTAATCGACACACAAGGTAAAGAGCTTTTCCAGTAGGCTTATGCTGTGAGAACACAAAGGAAGGAGTACTTATCTTTGAAAGTGGGGAAAGGAATGAAGAAATCAGAGGCAGACATACTTCATTTGCAATTTTTATACTTAATCCTTTTACTTGTCCAATATTTCATTTGATGCTCACTCCCCCATTCCTCCAACCCTAACCTTCATGCTTCCAAATTAAACAAGTTCAAAATGTAGTTGTGGGTCACATAAAAAAATTATGAAATATATTTAATCACGACAGCTGCTGCCTGCAAATACTTAAGTGTTTTGCTTAAACAAAAATTAAAACTATATTGCCACATTTTAGTTGCTATAACCTCTAGGAAGAAGAGATCACAAAGAACAAATATGGATGACAGAGATAACATGCTCTCCTTTTTTTTTTAAGATTTGAAACTATCTTTGCTTTTCCATATGATTATAAATACCTTATTTTTAAAAATCTTGCCTTGATAACTGCATCTATTAATTTATCAACATATAAAAAATCTTATCAGGGGCTGTTGTCTTACCAGGGGCTGTTGTTTATATTTATTTATAATAAATATTTGATAAACAATTGGGAGTAGGTGAAGAAGATGCTAAGGTATATGGATGTATTAGCTTAGGTAAGTTCTGTTTAAGTTCTCTAGCAGGAGTGTTAACTTTTGGGAAAAATATGATTTACTAGGCACACAGCCTGATGCTACCAACAGAGGCAGTACCGACCCCCAGAAGAGGTGTGAGAGAGTCCCTCAGTGGAACGCTGAATCTGACCTCCTCAGCCCAATTATTTCACTCTAAACTATGCATTACAATGGAGAGAAGGGATTTTAATAATCAGCAACTCATTAATCCAACAAAATGCTGGTTTAAAGCCTATCTTATAAACACAACCAGGTTGCTGACCTATGTGGTCCAAGACATTTTGATCAAAGTACTGACTAAAATGACTTGGATTTTCATCATTCATTTTATCAAATTAAAAATAACACAGCAGCATCTTTTTGCGGGATCTTAACTGTCTGCCATAAAGCTTTGTACAATGTTTCCAAATTCAAAGCCTAACACAGGTTCTTTAGATTCAAAACTCTGCTTTCTGTGAGTACAAAAACAGTTTCTACATCATAAACATCATGGTGGGTGGTTTCACAGTAGTTGGCTTGTTTACAAGTTATTTATTGATTATTACAGAGAAAATATTACCTACAAACACTCATCTTCATTTGAGCTAGAAAGCACATTCAATTATTTTCTCCTACTGGTCAAAGGAGTAAAAAATAATAAAGTAAGGGCTGGGGATTTAGCTCAGTGGCACTGTGCCTGCCTCACAAGCGCCAAGGGCCTGCGATTGATCCCCAGTACCATAAAAAAAAAAAGTAGCCTTAAGAGAAATGGGGCCACGTGAGTGATATAAGTTTCAATCTCATCTGTCAAGGACCATTTGCAAGTAGGTGTGGAAGTGGCAGAGATCCAAAGTGTAAGCAGGAAAGCAATCTCAGAGTGAGGATGAGAAGGTATAAAGAACCCAGGCAGATTCTTGGGAAGACTACCATAGCGTGTCATGTCAAGGACATGGAGTGAACATAACTAAGAAGGCTAAAACATCCATTACTGTCATTCACTCAAAGCCAGGCACTACTCTAGGTACTATGCACATTTAGATAAACAACATGTGGTCTCTGTTTTTGAGATGTGTATGGATGTGTAAACAAAGAATATTTTGATTGATATGTATTCTAAGTGTATGCACATTACCATATGAAGCATAGATACAGCATGTTAAAAAGTACAGTACAAGGTACATGGTAGGAGCTAAAACAGAAAAGTTGTTCTTACATGTGATGAGTCATTATATGCTTCCAATAACATTCGTAACTTTGGGTGAGCTATTTCAGCTCTTTGGTCTTCACAATATCTTAATCTATAAAACACAAGGTTTATCCAAATAGTATCTAAAGTTCCATCTGATTTTTAAATTTTATTTAAAAACAAATTTAAAGGTGAACAGAAGCCAGGCATGGTGGAACACACCTGTAATCCCAGAATTCTGGGAACCCAAGGCAGAAGGATCACAAGTTCAACGCCAGTGTGACAACTTAGTGAGACCTTGTCTCAAAATTTAAAAAGAGCTGGGGCTGTAGCTCTATGATAGAGCTCTTGCCTAGCATACGCCTGGCTCTAGATTTAATCCCCAGCACCACAAAAAAAAAAAGCATCTCAGTTCCTCCACCTCTCTGGAGGTCTCTCTGAACCTGGGCACTGCTGTACAGCCCAGTTCTTCTTCAGTGCCGCCTGCCCCCTGAGGAGCAACAGCAGCCTTCCCTGCTATGGACAACCCACCAATCCCTGAGGTTCTCTGCCTCTGTCCTCCAGGCAGGAAATCTCAGGATTATCTTGGATCTCTTCTTTCCACAAAGCCTATAGATTCTTCTTTGAAATGTCTCTTAAATCCAGCCATTCCTTCCCTTCTGCCTTGACTCTGGTACTTATCACATGATAGCAGTAACCAGGTCTCCTTACCTCTATCTCCTTCCCATCCAACCACACACAAAAATAGATTAATTCTAGCTAAAAACTGCTTTCACTTAATTCCCTGCCCAAATATTTCCCATTCGCAAGAGGTTAGATAAAATTTATCAACTGGGGATTCATAAATCCCCATAATCTCTTCTCAAACTCCCTTTATACTGCAATACAAATGGTCACTTATTTTAATCAAACTGCTCTTCTGTTTTCAAAATACAACCTAAGCTTTTCTACCCAGGTACTTCCATGACAGCTCCACATGCAGCTGTTTTCCTCCCCGGCACTCCAAACTGGCCAGTATACTTTCTCTCACAGGGTAGAGTAAAACAGAAGCTCTGGTGTTGGCCAGACCTGGGTTCCAATCCTAACTCCCCCATCTAACAACGGCTTAGTGATCAAATTACATAGCCTTTCCCGTCTCAGGGTTGTGACAATATAAAATGATGAACTGCTACCTGCTCCAGGGAGTTACTATGAGAATTAAATAAGATATCACACATAATACATTTCTCCACTGGAGGTAGGGACTAATTTTAAATTTAAGTCTCTATCAGGCTTACCACTATACTGCATATATAATATATAATCAACAAATTACTTACTGTTGCTTCATAATCACTCATAGACTCTCCGACTGAACAGAGACAAATATCATTTAGAAACAGAAGCTAAAATGCAGAGAAATCATGTGAGCTCTGAAGTCTCAGGAGTGTGTGATCACACGAATCATGATGACTTCTTTCGAGCATGCTCCTAAGCCAAAAGCAAGTAACTGTTTTTATAGTGGGAGCTATTTACAAAGCATGAAATACCTTACCATTCTGTCTGGTCCTAGAAAATACTGAAATGAGTATCTGAATGATGATAATTAAAAGCAGCGAACTTGCAGTGTTCCAAATAACTTAAGTCCTACCGTCACTTCAGCATAACAATTTTCAATTGATATTTGCTTCAATTCTTTAACACACATAAACACACATCCCAAGTGTGACTATGAGACTATGACATAAAACTAACTCTAAAATAATTAAAGAATTTAAAGATGGGAAAAGATTATCCTGCCTTTTTAGCTACATGGAATAGGAATGCTGGAAGAAACTGAGGGGAAATGTTAGTTTGTTGCTTCTAATCCAACCAGTACTGAAGCTCAACTTTAAACTATAGGCTCTTGCTCTAATTTTCCATTCTATCAAACATGAATTAGAGTGAAATTATGTCATTTTTACGTTATGTCATTTTTAAGTTAACATTTGGTATTCATGATAAATTCTCAGTCCAAGACAACTGTCTAGTAATAATAAAATAATACAGAAATCTTTAAAAACATTACTAGATTACCAAAAATTAATATCATTATAGATGAGGGTGTTTCTAAGATGAATAGTGTTAAAAGAACTGAAGTAATAAACAATGATTTATACACACAATCTATTTCCAAGAGTTTTTAGGCATATGTACATAGAATGCATAAACGTGAAAGGATTCATGGGTAAAAGTTAATGGATTGTAAGAAATTCATTAATTTTTTTAAACCATAAAGCTCAAGATAATCACCTGTGACTGTTCTATTTCTGCTTTGTTTAACTTGATTCCAAGGATTTCAGCAGCAACTTTCTGAAAACACAGGAAGACCTACATAACAAAAATAGATTTAAATGATTTAAAGCAGGCATGCTTGTTACCTTTAAATAAATTGAACTTTCTAAAAAGTGATAAACAGCAAGAAAAAATATGATGTAGCAGGTGATTCCAAAAATAGCTTTGTAAAGTATAGCAATATATTGAATGGAATAATTTTAAATGATTAAATCATAATTTGAAAATCCATGCATTTCGCTGAATTATCAAAACTTACCTTTATCATTAAAAACAGACATTTTTTAAAGATTTAATATGACAAGTACAGCTGCCACTTTCAAAACAAAATAACGACATATAAACACTTATTAGCCTAACAAACTCCATAATTCCTGAAGAAATGAAAATAAATTAATCTATACTTTACTATTCTGGCTTTTTGCTTCTAATTCAATCCTGGTCTTTTGACTTAGCTTCAGTCTGTCTTAAAAGGTCTTAATTTTCAACACACTAATAATCTTTGTGATTCTTATCAATTTCAACAAATTCTCCATATCTTAAGTAAACCAACTTGGTACTCTTTTCTGTATTTTATCAACTCGGAGTAAAAAACGATGAATCCCATTATAGTGCTTTTCTATAAACAGCCTTTTATATCTAGTTGGCTTATGTCAGGTCCACTATAATTCCTAGAGTTCCAGTACTGACACTTACTGCAGTATAACTTATAGCTCGCTGCCTCACAAATATCCTATCATATTCCTAGCCCAATTTATCTTTACTAATTTTTATTTGGATCAAGATATGATATGTGTATGTACCAATTCCCCACAATGAATGTAATTATTGTGCATTGCTAACATATACTAATAAATAAGAGAGAAAAAGGAAATAAAACTCCCTTAAAGGTTTATGCTATTTTGTACAACTCTCAGAAAGATTTACACTATTTTTAACCCCAAGAGCATACATTTTAGTTAACTGATGTCAGTGTTCAAGAGACAACAGGAAAGCTAATGTGGTGGAACAGAGAAAGAAAGATAGTATAAAAGAAGATGAGCAAGAGAAGAGGGTACAAAATACATAGGATCTTACAGGCTACTGGAAGGACTTTGGTATTTATTCTGAGTAAAATGGAAGCCATGGAAGCCTTGCCTGATGGGATTTTTATTTCAATGGGACCAATCTAGTTGTTGTATTCAGCACTTATTAAAGAACAGCAATGAACAAAAGAGAAATCAGCAAGGAGACTAATAGATAGAGACTGTAGAGTCTGAACCACATTAGCAGCAGTGGAGATGGTAAGAAACAGTCATCATGTTTTGGATATACCTTCAAAG
The DNA here is from genome assembly GCF_000247695.1 of Heterocephalus glaber. The sequence continues at coordinate 18,203,780 of NW_004624755.1, read as the reverse complement.
TACAGCCAAGAGAAGTTAGGAGACAGTGATGGGTAGAGGTAGCTTGTGGGAAAAACAGAGCAGTCACGGTGACTCCAAAAGTCTCTTGACTTGAGCAACTGGAAGAATAGATCTGCCACTTATTGAAGTGGGAAGACTATGAGAGATCTGAGGAGAGAACATGAGCATCTCGGTTCTGGATGTGTTAATCTGCTGGCATCTCTGTGGCAATGCTGAGTGAGTAATTAGATACGGAAATCCAGAGTTCAGGGAAGAGGTCTGGGCAAGGCCATGAAACTAAATCAAGTTCTAAGGGAGTAAGTTTAGAAAAAGAGACACCCAAGAACTAAGCCACAAAGTACTCCAACAGTTACAGGCTAGAGTGATGAGAGAGACAGACAGACAGACAGACAGTGAGACAGAAGGAAGACCAGGAGGTATGGTATCCTGGAAGTTGAATGAGGAAGGTATTTCAAAAATTCGACAATTATCGATTATTGTATATGCTGCTACGAAGTTGCATAAGATTAAGAAGCAATCGCTGGGTTCATCAAGTAAGAGGTCACTAGTACCCTTGCTAATGGCAGTTTGGGTGAAATACTGGGAGCAAAAGTCTGTTGGAACTGTTCAAGAGAAACCTGAGGTAGAGCAACTGGAGGTAAGGCTTTCAAAACATTCTGCTGGGAAGTAAGGAAAGAAATAAGGAAATAGGTAGAGAAAAATGTGGAATCAAGAATTCCCTTGTTTTTAAGATAAGTCACAATATTTTGTATGCTGATAGAATTAACTAGTAGGCAAAAAAAAAATGATGATGTATAAAAAAGAAAGAAGTGCTAAAGCCATTCAACAAAGAGAAAGGGAGTGGTACACCACCGTGGGAGCTCGCCGTATGTAGGAGCGCAGTTTTCACAGTGAGCACAGGGGAGACAGAAGGCGGGGACAAAGAGGCAGGGAAAGGAGAGGGGTATTTGGATAGAGGTGTGGTAGAGGTATGTAGAAGTTGTCTTCCCTTTGTTTCAAATTTCTTACAAAATAAGAAACAAGGCCATTAGCTAAGAGAACAGCGGAGAATGTTTTGAACATCTCAAGAGAGAAGAGAAGCTATAAAATGGTCATGCAGGTAAGACAGAAAGATGCTAAGAGCAGGGACATCCGGTATAATTACCAAGCAGTATTGAGGGCCCACTAGAGGCTAATGACTATAAATTTAATGTGGAACCTCTAGCATTCCTCTTTGTTTTTTCTGTGGTCACATCCATGTGTGCAGCCACAGAAAAGCGGAGGCTTGATTTGAAGCAGAATTAAGATGTGGCCAAGTGAGTTTGACAAAGTTAAAGAGGAGAAAGAAAACTGAGAGTATATACTTGGCAATGATTTTGACTGGCTATGAGTGTTAAGTCAGGAATGGAAACATAAGGCCATAAAAGAAGGCTAACGATTCCATAAAGGTATTAGGGCCTACATCTCCTAAGTCTTGCCAGGGTTGAAGAATACCTGGGTTAGGACACTTACAGTGTGAGCAGGAAGGACAGAATGGCTGATCACTATGATCAGGACATCTGACCTGAGGCAACACGGGGCTAGCGAGTTCCAGTGACACTCACAGGAGTGAGGGGGAGGACAAAAACACACTGAAATCACTAACAATCAGGGCAGCGGTGGTATCATGGAAGCACAGAAAGCCAGGAATGCAATTTTTCAAATAATGAAGAAAAGTAGCCTGGACCTGGAGATGACTGCAAGAACAAATCATTTCAAGTAGTATCGATAGAGAAAACAATCACTTTTTAATGGTGGTTCAACGTAAGTACACAAAGAGCACTAAGCTAAACACAAGCTCAAATATTAGAAATTAAAATAATCCCAAGTGGTAAAAGACCCTAGGAAGATGTGAGCATAGAAGCCCATCAATCTAGAGATGAGTTTACCCAGAAGCACTGACATTGTATTTTAAATGGCAGGTGTGGGGACTGCCACTGCACACTGTTCTGGGAGAAACAGCTCCAAGAGGCCACCTTAAATGGGTTCAACCCGAAAAAGGTTTAAGTTCCTTTTATATTATTTCACATTTAGCCTAGTCATTTAACCTGTGAAATACATTACAAGGAAAACATCTAATATTAAACCACAGAAAATCTTCAAATTTCTTTTTGTTGAAAAAAATGTTAAGAAAATTAACAGTCATGAGTAAGGGCCTGGGTTCATTCCCCAGCACCAAAGACAAAAGAAAAAACTAACAATCAGGCAGCAGCAGCAGCAGCAAAAAAAAAAAAATATGTACAGTGGTAAATATATTTACAAAAATTATAACGAATGTTATCGCTGGTATAAAAGTGGTCATAGAAAAATTTAAAAGCCAAGGGCAAATTATAAAATGTTAATAGCTAATAGCAGAAAAAGAACAGCTAATAAAATTTTTAGAATTCCAGCCACAATTGTAAACAAAGAAATTCAAATTTAAATAATAAAGTTGTGCTGTTTGGGCCTACCCCTTTGACAAAGACTTAAAAACAAATAAAGACTCAATGTTAAAAAAGAGACTGTGGCCAGGCATGATGCCACATGACTGTAATCCCAGTACTGGAGTTTCTGAGGCAGCAGAGGTTCTTGAGTTCCAGGCCAGGCTGTACTACATAGCGAGACCCTGTCTCTAAGTAAGTAAATAACTAAATAAAGGTGTGGGGGGGGGGGGGGAATCATATAATACTAGTGATATTATAAATTAATTTAGCCTCGCTGGTAGTAATTTGGCAATACATTTTAATCCTTGTCAAGGAATCTATTTAAAGAAAATAAGCAAAATATCAAAAGCTTATGAACAAAATTTTTCATTAGAACATTAAAAACAGAACTCAGAAACAATACTTAGTAACAATTTAGAAATATGTCCAACAATAAGGACACGGTCAAACATATTTTGAAAATTTATTTAACAGACTATTAAATCTAGTGATAACATTAAATAAGACAATTTTCTACAGATGAAAATGCTGAATAGAAAGGAAAATATAAAATCATTTTTATATTATGATCTTATATTTTTGAGCAAATATTTATAGTGGTTAATACAGTGAGCCCTTGAATGTCATCACTTTATTTACAGACCCTATCTCCATCACTTATTAGCTGTGTAACCTGGGCACTGTTACATGACCTCTCTTTGAGACTCATTTGTGAAATAGAGATGATCAGAGTAGAGCCCCACAGGTCTTGGATAAGCCCTCCATAAATGCAATCTGCAAGAAGAAGCACCTGCACCAGTATTTGAGACCTCAGATAAGGAAGACTCAGAAGAATCATGTGACTCATCAATGGTCATCTCTGAACACTGGGATCATGGATGATTTATATGCATTTAATTCCCTGCATTTTAGATTCCTTAATGCAATTATGTTAAATTAATTATAAAAGTAATATAAGTAGAATAAACAAATCTCATCTATGGTTTTTCATATCTTCAATAGAAATTAATTTGCTCCAAAGGTTAAGCATACTTCCTGGGAAGAACCCATGTCCAGTACTGAACTTCTCCTGCCCAGTCTATTTTTTTCAAATGTGGTCCTTTATGGAGCAGTTTCTCTTTTTACAATACTACAGACCCTATGTTACGTTTGTAAATAAAAGAAAACATCACTTGTTATATGCAGTATGTGTTAGTTTACTTACAGAGTCTCCTGTCTTGGCTGAGACAAAGTGGCTACTAAAACCGTTTTCCTGACAAAATCGTAAGTGCTTCTCAGGTTTCACTGTTCGCATATGCTCCAAATCAACTAGACAAGTGTTAAAGAGAGAACAAAATTCAATATTGGCATCAATTAAGACATTTTTAACCTGTTTAAATTTGACTTACTTTCCAAAATCATACCCTAGCTTAGACACTAGCTGTGTAGTCTTGGGGAACCGATTCAGTTTTTTTATGCCTCAGTTTCTACACTTATAAACTGGGAGAAATAAATGTATCTCCTTAACATGGACTTGTCTCAGAATTAAATCATACATAGTACACGATGACTAGTATGTAAGTGCTCAAGTAGTATAAACTTTAGGCACACCGATGGTGCTCAAAGACCCCACTCAATGTAATGCCTTTAAATACATGGACTAACTAAAGGTAAGCTATTCTTATCCAAACATATTTGGTCTGAAACAGTCTAATTACTTGAATCATTAGGGCGTTTGGTAATCTTTATAACTATCATTAACACAAATACATAATATTCTGTTAAAATCAATATTATATTGCATATTGACATTACTTATAACCATGATTTAATTTCATGAAGATATTATTCAGTTGTTTTCTTTTCAAATCTAAAGTATCCATTTCAAGAGTTATGGACAACGTTGTATTTGCCTGAAGAGCAGTAGGTATTTTAAAGCACAGAACAGAACTTATGTCCAATACAGATTTTCTCCTGCCCAGTCTATTTTTTCCAAATGTGATTCTTTTTTGAGCAGTTTCTCTTTTTACTACACTACAGACCCTACAAGGGTGTTGACTCAATGCCGTCAAGTTGTAAGGCAAATATATTCACAGGATTTAAGGACAACTAGGCTCTTTCAGTCAATAGAGGAAAAAAACCTTGAATTGATTTCCTGAGGAAGGGACCCAACTGACTTGTAAAATCTTGTAAATTTGCAAATCTAGTAAGCCTACATAATAGTAGCAATTGATTATCAACTAAAAATGCTCATACTTCATAAAAGGCTTTATTTAAAATTATATTAAAAGTTTTCAGTCTGTAAGCTGAAGAGATTTTTCTCTAGGAGATTTTTGATCTAGTAGGGGATTCCTGACCCCATTTATGTTGCTTATCTTGGAATATTGGGAGTTTTTTTCCTTTCTTTCTTTATTTGGCCACAAGTTGCTATTCCTTAAACATCACTAAGACCTTATTTACAAGAACAGGCCAAAAAAATGTCCCAATGCCACAAGCATCAATTTGTGGAAGACTAAAATACTAAGCTATTAGCACTGGCATTTATATATCTAGTTCATCATAATATTGAAACTAAAATACTTTCCTAATTCAATAAGATCAGAAACAAATCATGTCACTATGAAAAATCCCCAATGAAATGACTATCCAATTGAAAAAAACATGAAGTTGTTATCATTTGAAGTTTGTTTGCATTTGTCTTTTATAATGGAAGAGTCTATCATCTTTGTTTTTCTTTCTCTTTTTGTCTGTTTTCCTTTACTCCAACTTCCCAACTACCACATAAGTTCATCCATAACTGTGACATGTACTATCCAAACAAGTGTTTTATCCTAATAAAGATGCAGTACTGGTCAATCAAGTAATCACTTATTCGAAAAGCATTCATTGAGCACCTATTATATGTCAGGCACTGTGGTGGACAGCAAGAACTTCACATCAGAAATGTAAAATTGAGTCCCGCAAAATGCCACCACATGTACTGTGAACATAAAAGGCCATTAAGAATTATAAAAATTATGCTAAATAGCTGAGATTCTCACAAATGAAATGACAGGTACTTTTAAAAAAGTCCTCAGAGCATTTCACTAGTTTCTCTCTCTAGTATGTCAGTAATCAGCAAGGAACATTTAAGAGGGCTCAGTTACTAGACGGTATGGTCTGAATGTGTCCCCCAAATTCATCTGAGTTACTGTGTGCCGATACTCTGCCAGTATGACAGCATCAAGAAGTGGGGAATTTAGGAGGTAACTAGGCCATGAGAGCTGAGTCTTCACGGAGAAGATCAGAACCCTCGAGGGGGTGGGTGTGTTCTCTGCTCTTCTGCCATGTGAAGACAGTGTCCATCCATCCCTTCTCGCCTTTCCACCTCTGTCCTGTGAGGACACAGCACTCACACTGCCATCTTGGAAGCAAAGAAGGGATCCTAACCAGACACTGGCCCTGCCAGTCCCTTGATCTTAAATGCCTCAGCCTCCAGAACTGTGAGAAATAAATTTTCATTGTTTATGAATTAAGTTATTTTCAGGTATTTTGCTATGGCAGCACTAACCAACTAAAACAATTAGAGTAATTCATTTTAAATATAATAGAGATGTAAATTATGAAGATGAAATTATAGTGGGACTTTTACACTAGTAAAAACCTTTCTTCTATTTTTAAGAGCATTCTTAAAATTATTATCTAGCATCCATCTATCATACACATGATAACACACTTACTATTATGATTTCATTTCTGCACATCCTTGAGCTACTCATAGCACTTTTTCAGGTCTTCCATTTAGTTTTAAAAATGGAATTAAAATTTCTGAATATACAAAAGACAATCATAAAGAAGACAAGAACACAAGAGGGAGAAATCTTGGGATTCTTTTTCTAGGAATGTAAAACATATGTACAAGCAAAACGCCTCAAAAGTAGGCAAAGGATTTATACAGATATTTCTTCCAAGATGATATGTCATCAGAAAAATGCAAATCAAAACCACAAAGAGATAGGGAATGGCTACCATTAAAAACAAAGTGAAACAAAAATGTCGACAATAGCAGAGACTGTGGATACTGAACACTTGGGCATTTCAGGTGGAAGCGTAAAACGTTACAACCTCTTAGAGAAAACAGTATGGATGATCCTCAAAAATTCTGAAATAGAACTACCATACGATCCAGCAATCTCATTTCTAAGTATATATCCCAAAGAACTGAAACCTGGGTCTCAAAGAGATATTTGTGCACCCATGTTCATAACAGCCCTAGACACAACAGCCAAGTGATAGAAGAAACTCATATGTGCATTGATGGATGAATAAACAAAATGTGGTATATACATAAAATGAAATATTATTCAATCTCAAACAGGAAATCCTGTCACACACTACAAAATGAATGAATCTTGAGGATATTATACTATATGAATAAGCCAGCCATCAAAAGATAATAATTGTATGATTCTAGCTGTAGGAGGTAACTAAAGCAATCAAATTTATAGAAATAGAAAATAAAACGGTGATTACCAAGGATGTGGGGAAAGAGAAAAGGGAAGTTGTTTAATTGGTACAGGGTTTTTAATTTGCATTAAAAAGTTCTAGAAGTGTATTCTACAACAACATGAATATATTACTGACTGACCTATACACTTAAAATGCTTAGATAGTAAACTGTTATATGTTCTGTATCACATAATAAAACAAACAAAAGAACCCACATAACTACCCAAATCTAGAATTTCTGATTATCAGCCACTCTAAAACACTTTAATGGAAAAATAATATGACTCTTCATATAACCCTCACTCAGCCTCAACAACTGTCATCATAACCAATATTACTTCATTCACATTCAAATCCCAGATTTTAAAGCAAATTTAACATTCAAATCTAATATATCACTTCATCCAAAAATATTTTTGTACTATATATTCTGAAACTTTTCTTTTCCATTGAAGTTCACAGCTTTGATCAGAAGTGACAAACTAATTTTGAATCTGAAGTTGTCACTTTCATTTTTCATTTGACCCTGTGCACTCCACTGGAGCACTAAGTTCTACATTTATGTGATATTCCAATGTATTTATATAGATAATTCACAGAGTAAAATAGCTTGTCTTCAGTATGCAGAGAGATTTTGATAAGTAACTGAAATGGTGTTTAATAAATGGTAAACAATTCAGATTAAAAACTATATTATATTAAATATCATCACAAAGCATCATTAAAACAGAAAAATTTTATTATCCCAAAAGATGATCTTTATTTCTTATATTTCAGATTCAGAGATGGTGGAGTATATACAAGAATTAGTCCCATATGAGAAAAAAAGTTTTCTCAGTTTCTCAATTGTGTTTGTATTATGGCAAATACAGAAGAAACAAGGGCTCCTGTCCTCCAGGTCCTTACCAGCAACTGTTATCTTATTTTATTAATAACAATGTGTGGTATTCTTGAAAATTATTAAGAAAGTAGATTTTAAATTGTTCTTTAAACACTTTAATGAGGTAATATACACATTAATCAGCTCAATTTAGTCATTCCACAATCTATACAATTGCATGTATATAGAGTAATTTATATAATTTTATATGTAATAGTTTTTATATATAATTTTATCAATCAAAATAATTAAAAATAGGGCCAGGGATTTAGCTCAGCAAAGCACAAGGTCCTGAGTTCAATTTCCAGTACTGCAAAAACTAAATAAATAAATAAAATAAAAATAGACTAAAAAATGCACTCTCAAGAGCTTAAATGCCTAGATTTGATTCCTGCTTTTACTATCTATGGGACCTTGGGTACATCACTTAAGCTTTTTTTTTCCAGCTTTCTCATGTGCTAAAATGGGATCAGTAATAGACCTATCTCATAAGGTTGTAGTAGATCAAACTGAGTAGATACACACCAAGCAATGAGAACAATGACTGGCACATGGGAAGGTGCATGCTATGTGACAGGCACATAATCATCATTAGCTGGTGCTACTGCAGTTGTCCCTGTGTTCACTTACCAACTATTCACCTGCCATATTTTATGTGCTACATTCTGGGAAGGCTACAAGGAGCACATGTTAAAAGGCCTACACAGTGAAATGCTGAAACCAACAGAGGATCTGTCCCTGTGCCAGTTAATCTTCATTGTCAACTTGACTGCATTAAGAGTTCTGGAGAAGTGGCTGCATCTTGGAGGCGATTTGCTCATCTGTGTTCATCACTGAATGTGCTGTTAGGAGGTGAGCCCAGTTGGAAGAATGGGTCGCTTAGGGCTGCCTGCAGAGCTGTGTCTCTCACTGCTTCTCTTCTCCTGGGCTCAGCCTCCCTACCACCATGAAGTAAGTAGCTCTGTTCCGCCACACCCTCTGTCTTGCTGCCTTGGAGCCAGTCAAACCTTGACAGAAACCATGTGTCAAATTAAACTTCTCCTCCTTTAAGTTTCAGGTGTCAGGTATTGCCAGAAATGGGAAATCTGACCTGTATAGCTGGTATAAGACACAATGGGAGTACTGACAATGGGAATTTCTAAAACGAAACTTCTTGGGATGACAGGAAAGGTCTCACAGAAAAGGTGGTGATATAAATCCAAAGGATGAGGAAAAATTAGACCAGCCTAATGGGTAGAAAGGATATACATTCCTTACAAAGAGATTTTGTGCAAAAGTATCTAACAGAACCCGAGCTGGTGAAGTAGAAGGGCCAAGTATCAGGCTCTTGTATGAGAGCCAAGAACATATGAGGATTGGTAATCATCTACACTGCTATCCTATTCATCTATCTTACACACTCCAGTCCACTTGAGCAAAAAAATAAAGAAAGAAAAACTAACTATATATATGTGAAATCTTTATGCTATACAAATATATATTAGAAGAACTTCAATTTTCCCATTTGACTCAAAGTACTTCCAATATACAGACAACTGTTTCTAAATTCATATTCAGAAGAAAATTACAAATGATAAAAAACGTTGCATTGCCAAAGATGTTATGAATATCACATTTTTCCTGTTTATCTATCTTGTATATACAGTTACCACTATCAGTGCCATGAACTTTAAAACAGAAGCACAGGCAGCTGATTTTTTCTTCCTTCTGAAAATCATTACAACCCTACACATTAATCAACCTAAATGTGGTTCATACTAACTGCATGGTTGTGAAAATCACAAACAACAAAGATAGTTCATGTATTTCTTTAAAAGAAGTAAAACAATACCTAAAAATAAATTTAATAAATATGAGCATCTGTTATATGTCAAGTACTGTGCTAAAAAGAACAAGCAATAAATAGAACAAAATAAACAGTATCTTTACCCTCATATTCATGAGAATGATAAGCCTGTGAACAAATGAAGAAATTGCCACATTCATAATCTGACATGGGGACTCAAAAAGCTGAGAAGGTAAATTAACAGAGTAGAAGAGGTATCACATAAAGATTATGACAACTTTATATAGGGAAACTTCTTTGATCTAAGGTCTAAAGTATAAAAATCAGCCAAAAAAAGAGATTTGAGGGAAAAAAAGAGATTTGAGGGAAAAAAATGTTTTTGTCACTGGGACAAGAGAAACAAAAACCTGAAAGAGAAAAAGACTGACAACAATTGAGGAACACAAAGAAACATAACAAGCCATGGTGGGAACCTATAGTATAATGAGGATATTACCCAAGTACTATAATGGGAAGTGCTGGAAGGTTGTAGCCAACAGCACAACAGTCTTTGCACTTTGAAAAAAAATTATCTGGCTTTTGTAAGGAGCAAAGATGCTGAAGAGCAAAAAGGGAAGCGGATAAACCATATCAGGAAACTTCTGAAACAACTTAAAATTTGTTTCAAAACTTGCAAAACACACTGGGACACCAAAACAACCCTAGAGGATACATAAGCTTTATTCTAATTTCATACACACACACACACACACACACACACACACACACACAACAGGTTCAGAGTGAACTGACCAAAATCCCAAAGTCAGTTACCAGTATCACAATACTATCCAACTCAAAAAAAGTCTTCCAAAGAAGAAGGCATCAGCACTGGAGATAATCACTTAATCATCTTTTATTTAGAATTCTAAATAAAATGATAATGACAACTTTAAATAGTCACTATTATTTTAAAAAATGAACTGTCATATAGCTAGTTAATACTCTGAAGTATTAATAACAAGAAATCATAAGACTGATGCCATAAGCACTATAGAAGAGTATCAGATATGCTTTGCCTTAACACTTGATTATATAAATTCCTTTACAAAGTACTTGCAGCTGTACACACCAGTTGTGTAATTGCATAATGTTTAAAAATGATCCATCATGATTAGCCCAAATATGACAAGTAAAATTCCCCTAATAACGTATTAAACTTGATTTACATGTGCTTTAAAAAATGTATATTATCTTGAATTTTAAAACACACATTAATGCTAATAAGCCAACTATATAACAACTTCATTTTTAAGTCCTATTTGTTTGCTGGCATTCAGGATTCCTTTTTCAGAACCTCCACTGCATCTACCTAATACAACTACTACTAATAATGGACAGCCTAAAAACTAGATACCTAAAATGTATTCTAAGCAGAGCTGATCAAACTAAAGGATGTAAATTTTTAAGTAAGATTTTAAAATTCAGAAACACTTACAGTAGTGTCTCCACCATGTTCTAAATATTAGCTTGAGACTTTACAATGTTCTCATTTTCCCAACTATTTCTTTTTCAACATGCTGTATGAATATATTCAAAATATATGATTTTTTATTAAAACAGAATGTTACTTCATGTTTTGAAAAAAAGGACAAGTACTATACAATTCTAATTAACTGCACTATTAATGTCTATTCCCTGTCCTTGGAAAATAAAGCATTGAAAGTATAAAAACTTTGCTCTTCAGTCAATACATAACAACAGGAACAATATTCTCAGTGAAATGACTGTAAAAAATGTTGCTGCCTAACTTAAAAGACATAAAAGCAAAATATAAATATAGCACTTGTAGAGATTTTCACAGTAATTTTTAGGTTATCAAGGAAACATCTAGAGTGTTGATCTGGTTATACTCAATTCAAACAAACTACTTGTCACATTAACTACCTCCAGGAAGTTACTCCAAACACAAAATAAACTGTTTATGCCCCTACTCAGATAGATAACATGACAGATTGTTATTAGTTGAAGACAGATGAAATACATTAATTTGATTGTGAGCATGTGTTTAATTTTACACTGCCATGTACACACTCTAATGCTGTCTTTCTATGATGACAGTAAATCATGCCGTATTAGAAGAATTGCTAATGCAAGAAAATTAAAAAAAAATACTAGAACTTGACTTTGACTTTGCAGATTCTCAAATCAACTTTCTTTAAAATATAAGAATCAAAATCACTGGATATTTTAAAAAGCTAACATCAAGGAAATAAAATCTTGTGTAAGTTTAAAGACCTCGATGGAGCTGAACATTTTTCCTATTTACTAGTTTTTATATTTCTTTATGTCTTCTCCTGCCTCTTCTCATTTTCTTCTGGGTTTTAAGTGTTTACCTTAGAAGTATGTAAGTACACTCTAAATAAGGACACTTGCCATATTTGTTCCAAACATTTCCCTTAAGATTTTCCTTTTAAACATTTCATGATACTTTTGAGAAACAATTCAAGAATTTTGTTTTTATGAAGTCAAATACTCTGAGACAATAGGCTTGTTATTGTTTTCAGTTATGTTCATTTGGTTCTTTTGTTACATACAGCTAAAACAAACAAAAAGAAACTCAAATGAACAAAAAAGTGCATAATGGCCACTCAGAAAGTTGTTGAGTGAAGAAAAATGTTCACAGATTCTTAAAACATGAAACATCAATTATGCCTAGAACAACTTTTATTTCTTGATTTTACAGGACTACTACACAGGACTGAAAATCAATGAAGTACCACACCAGTTTCTTTTTTTTTTTTTTTTT
>NW_004624755.1:18179926-18190368 GCF_000247695.1 Heterocephalus glaber | reverse complement strand
TTTTCATGTATTTATTTGCTATTTCTACTTCTTTGTCTGAGAAATGTCTGTTCATTTCAGATGCCCATTTTTCAATTGGGTCTTTAAATTTGGGAAGTCTGATCTTTTTAAGTTCTTTACAGATTTGAGATAGTAGACCTTTGTCTGAGGAAGAGCAGGTGAAGAATTTTTCCCACATTGTGGGTTGTCTCTTCACACTGCTGACCACACCAGTTTCTCATCACTATGATATACATAAGACAAAGAATATACATAAATGATTGCATCTATAAAAGTTAAAATGGCAAAACGAAATAACATTTGATAAAGCATATAGAGGTAGTGAAAGGAAAATAAAAGTAAAGACCAGGACAAAAGATAAAAGTTTCCTCTGAGGGTAGAAAGAAGATAGATAACTGCCCCTGCTAGGCCTCTGAGGCGCTCCCTGTGCTCTACCTCCTGACTTGGGAATGGACCATTAAACTATACACGTAATTTACATACTCTTCTGTATGTGTACTTCATCTAGGAAAAATTCCTATTAAAATTATGATAATATATGACATTTTCTTAAAATCTAATTTTTCATATGAGGATCAACCTTTGGTACAAAAATATTCAGAGGTTTCACCATCTTTCCCAAGGATCTCTATTAATCCTTTAATCATCAAATCTCACTCTTTGGACCTACCTATATATCATGAACCTTGTTTTTGTTTCAATTATTTATCAGCTGACTCTGCTACATCCTCATTAGTTCTCTGCTTCTCAGCTTTCACTGATTTGCATCCTGCTGTAAGAATTGCCTAAACACTCTGCACTGTGCTTGTATTGTACAGTCACACACAAACCAACTTACAAGGCTTCTGAGGGGTAATAATGAATACTCTTCACTCTGTGGAGTCAGCAAAACAACATCAACAACGATCAGTATCGAGAGGACAGACAGGAGTATGTAAGAATTCCCATGATTTCTTCACCATTTGTACTATTAGGTGATCTACAGTCCTTCTGGTGATAGATAATGTAGAACTACTTCTCCTATAACCTTGAAACTGTGAGCCTAAATGAGGGCACAGCACTACCTAATAAGAAAAACTTTTCGACATTTGTGGCTGACTACAACTTTTGTTGCTCCCTATAACATTTTTGCATAAACCAATTATGAGGATGAATATATGCCCACAAACTAAAAGCCTAAAGGAACTAGAAAATTAATTAACTTTCCTTATTTTAATTCGTGTTTTGTGCATTTCCCACAGAAATTTTTATTAGACAATTTCATACCCGCAGAGTACTGCAGAGGTTTATTAGAAAATTTCTGTATAATAGGTATATATAATAACCCAAGTTCACTTACACCATTCCTACACAGACTTGCATGAAACAAAAAGAAGTGTATTTGTCCTTCTGGAAATTAGCGAACCCTGGCATCTTGTAAAGAACAGAAGCCATAGAAAGAACTGCCATGATTAGGTAATTATACTGTGATTTTTAAATCCTTCTTAATATTTTCCCCTATTTTTTAATTACCAATAATGATCATATATTAACAATACTGAGACAAAGAAGTAATACAACATGACTGAAAATAAAAACAAACAGTAGAAAGTAAACAGAAAATCATCCCAGTAGCAATAGAATTCAGAGAAATAACCAACACTTGCATGCACAGCACCTGTGTTTCACAGACACCTTATCCGTATTAAATCAATTTATACTCGTATTTGACAGGTGACAGGATGCAAGTGTAGAGAAGACAAATGACTTCTGTAAGACCACACATCTAGTAGGTGACAGGGCCAGAGCTAAACCTCCAGGCATTTTAGCTCTGGAGTCCACATTCTTAATTACCACAGCCCTTTCTCTTCATATCTGTAGTCGTCTGGGACTGGCATTTCTCACACAATATTGTTTCGTATGTGTCATCCAATAAAATATAGTTCACTCATTTTGACTGCTCCAAGACACAACTTCATATGGATTTGCCACAATCTTTTCTCCCACTGATGGACACTCAAGTTGTTTCTATCTGCAGGCTACTATCAGCATAAAGCTGTGTGTATTTTTAGCTTATGTCACCCCAAGACGTGTGCAGTAGTCTCAGATCACAAAGTAGAACTACTGAAGCATGCTATTTGAATGCTCAACTTTGTAGAGTAACACAAAATTGTTTTTAATGTAGTTATACCAGTTTATAATCAATCTAGCAGTGAATATAAGTTCCTACAGATTCACATTATGTCTCCGTCACTTTTTATGCTGGGCTTTTTGATTTGTGCCAATCTAGAAAGCATTGGTCATTATCTTATTACGGTCCTATTTTGCATTTCCTTAATTATAGTGATGTGACTGTACTTATTTTCATGTTTTGAGGACATTTGTCTTTCTTCTTTCATGAAATTCCATTTGAGATTTATCTGTTTTAATGAGTTCTCTTTTTCTTGTAGATTTGTAAAAGTATACTAATCTTTTCTCAGTTATTTGTGTGACACATGCCTTTGCCCAGTTCCCAGTTTGTCTTTTTTAACTGTTTACTGTGTAATTTCTTAGAAACACATGTATTTATCTTATGAGCTGGACAAAGTCAACACTTAAATTGAGTAACTATGCCCTGTTCTACATCCAATGTGGAAAAGATCTTCCTCTTCTGCCTGTCTCTTCTCTTCTTCTTGGTCTGAAAAGTTGTGTTAATCTGCAGCCTTTTTTACACTGTCTGACTTTTGTGTATGGAGTAACACAGGGATGTCCTTTTTCCCTATAAAATAAACAATAATCCCAGGATTATGTATTAAACATCTTTCTTCCCAAAGATCTTCAATACCATCTCCATTATTATAATCAAGTTCCATTCACATGAGGATTTATTTCCAGTGTCTCAGTTCTGTTCTGTTGGGTGAATTGTATATTGTCTTTGTAACAAGCTAGGTAAAATGTCTTGATAACTGGCCTGGTAAATGCTTCTCACCTTGGGTCCCTGAATGTTCCTCTCTGGCTATCTCTGCTCTGTCATATCTGTCCTTTCTGGTGCCATGAGGTGAACAGCTTTCCTGTGCCATGCATTTCCACTATTTCTTCTATTCTTTTTATTCTATTATTTCCACTATTTCTTCTATTCTATTTCTTCTGCCTTACCCTGAACCCAGAAGCAAAGGAGCCAAGTCACCATGGATTAAACCTTTGAAACTGTGAGAAATCTCTGAAATATCATTTGGGTGTTTGGCTGAAATTACTCTAAATCAATGAAGAGAATCATCACCTTTATAGCTGAGTATGGCAATGCATGCTTTTAATCCCAGCTCTTGGGAGGCCGAGGCAAGAGGCTCTCTAAGAATTCAAGGCCAATCTGGGCTACAAAGTGAGTTCAAGGCCAGCCTGGAATACATAGCAAGACCCTATCCCAAAATATGATGGGAGTAGGGGGATATCTTTATAAAAATGAGGTTTTGTATTTTGCATGGTAGTTGCTATCTTTCATTTAGGTCTTTTGTTTCTTTTCATATAGGATTAGTACATAGCTAATTATATCACCTAGGAACCCAGTAGTTTACTTCTTCTTTGTCAGTCTGTAAGTCTTATATATATTTTTCTTGCTGTTTTGTAATAGCTAGGACCTTAAGAATAGTGTTGAAGATTAGTGGTAAAAGAGAATTTCCTTGCCTGAAAAAGTATTAATTCTCCCACCACTAAGTATGATATTGACTCTAGGGTTTTCATAATGGCATTTACTGAGCTCAAGTTGTTTCTCATTCCGAGTTTGCAGAGAGCTCAAAAGATATCAAATTTTATCAAATGCATCCATGCATTCACTGAGATCACAGTACGGCTCTTCTTCTTTAGGTTCTCCATATGGTAAATTATACTAATTGATTTCAAATATGAAACTAACGTTGCATTCCCAGGATAAAACCGCTTGCTCATAATGTAGTATTCTTTTAAAATATTGCTGGACTCATTTGCTAATATTTTGTTAAGGATTTTTTGCATCTTATTCATGAGTGATACTATTCTTCAGTCTTCATCTAGTTTTCATATCAGATTGTCACTTTAGAGTTATGAGCTGGAGACCCAGGGATCATGGCATATGCCTGGAATCCCAAATTCTGAGAGGCTGGGCAGGTGGACCACAAGTTCTAGTCCCTTCCGGGCACCTTAGCAACTTACCAAGACCCTGTCTCAAAATAAAAATTAAAAAAGGGTTTGGTATGTAGCTCAGTGTGAACGCCTTGGGTTCAATCCCCATACTGCAAATACACACACACACACACACACACACACACACACACACACACAAAGTTGGTACATACCCTACCATTTTTGGTCCTCTGGAATAGCTTGAATTCAACTGCTATTATTTCTCCCATAAATTCTGGTAGAATTTGCCAATAAAACTACCTAGACCTGTAAGTTTCTTTACAAAAACATTTAAAATTATGAATTTTATTTTTCATTAAGAATAGCAGTATTCAGATATTATCACCTATTTCTTCCTGAACGAACTTTCATAGTTGTGTCTTCAAAGGAATTTGTTCATTTAATCTAAACTGTCTAATTAATGGAAGTAATTTTTTTCATAATATTCTATTATTCTCTAATGCATAAAGGATTTATAATAATTTCTCATCTTTCATTCCTGATTAACATAATTTGTATCTTCACTCTTTTTTCATTTGGCTAGGGGATTATCATTTTTATTGATCATGTCAAAGTACCACCTTTCAGTTTCCCTGACTTCATTTTATTTCTAAATTTCCATATATTTTGTTTTGTTTTGTATTGTTTTTTTGAGACAGGTTTTTGGTATGTCAGGCTGGCCTCGAGCATATTATGTTGCCCAGACCAGCCTTGAATTCATGGTAATCTTCCTGCCTCAGCCTCCTGAGTGCTGGAATTAAAAGCATGCACCACCTAAATTTCTACCCCTAGCCTTTACTTTTTCCTTCCTTCTGCTTTATTTGACTTTAATTTGCCTTTCATTCTGTATTTTTTTAAGGTAGAAGCTTAGATCACTGATTCTGAGAACTTTTCCAATATAAAGATGTAATAATCCTAAACATTTTTCTTTAAATACTGCTTTAAGTTGCATATCATAAATTTTTGAAATGTGGTATTTTCATATTTGTTCAATTACAAATAATTTTGGGGGTTTGGTTTGGTTGGTTTGGTTTGATTTTTTGAGACAGGGTCTTGCTATAGTTCAGGCTGGCCTCAAACTCACTATGTAGTCCAGATTGGCCTTGAACTCATGGCAATCCCCCTGCCTCAGACTCCCGAGTACTGGGATTACAGGCATGCATCACTATTCTCGGCTTCAAAATAATTTTTGTGATTATGTGTCTCAGCCTATTTAGAAATGAGATGGTTAATTTCTGAAAATTTAGGGATATTATAGATACTTTTCTACTACTGCTTTCTAATTCAATTCCATCACAGAAATATTCAGTTTTTTAAATGTGTTAATTCATCTTTTCTGGGTCAGAAATACATGCTCCATGGGAAGTGCATTCTCTCGCAGTCAGATGGAATGTTCTGTAAACATAAAATCAGGTTTAGCCAACACACTCATTCCTTCTGTCCCACTGCCTACCTGTGCACCTTTCTGTCAGCCCCTGAGAGAGATGCAGCGGTGGGTCTCCTATTTCTCCTTCCAAGTCTATCAGCTTTTGCTTGTATTTTGCAGTTCTGTCAGTGGGTTTATACACATTTAGAATTGTTATTCCTTTTTGTGAATTGATCCTTTGATCATTATGTAATGTCCTACTTACCTCTACTAAATTCCTTGTTTCTGGTGTTAACTATTCCAATTTCCTGAATAGTGTTTATGGAAGATATTGCTTTTCATCTTTCCACCTTTAACCTATCTGTATAAGCAGATAACAACAGTTAGGATTGCCTTTCAATCCAATTATCTCTACGTTTTAATTGGTATATTTGGACCAAGTATCTGCAAATGACCTCTGTAAAGGGCCAGACAGTAAATATTTTAGGTTTTGTGTGTCCAACATTCTTTGAAGTAACTACTCAACCCTGCCATTTTAGACAAAAAACAGCCACAGACAAGATGTAAACAGGTAAGTGTGGTTTTGTTCCAATAAAACTATTTTTGGACACTCAATTCCAATTTCCATATAATCTTCAAGGATCGTGAATTATTATCCTTTTTCAGTCTTTTTTCCGCTTTTTTTAAATGTAAAAGCCATTCTTACATAGAGGGTCACACAAAACAAGTTATGAGTTGTAGTTTTCTAACCTTTGCTCTACACCACTGCTCAAATGAGTGCTCAGCCGAAAAAATCTTTCGCAGTTTTTTTTGTTTTGTTTTGTTTCTCAACTCTTCCTGGGCTCCAGCTGTACCCTGTACCCTGGGCTCCAGCTGTGGCAAATGCTATAAATCCCCTTCATATTTCAGACAATTTCCTAACTTCTAAGCTTGACTCAGTTTTCTATTTCTCGGACTGCCCTTTCTCATCCATCTCTTTTTGGAGCACTCCTGCCCATCCCTTAAGATTCTGTTTATGACATGTGCAGTAAAATCTTCCCTGACCACCCCCTCCTCCTGGAAGCCCCTGCACCAAGTACATCACTCTAACACAACACTGCCCTGCTGTCTCCCCTACCACTGTGCTCGGTACATATGAGTCATAGTGAATAAATAAATGAGTCAACAGATACTTAAAATATAAGAGGAAACTGCAAATATTTACAATACATGAGCCCAACACTAACTCCAATAAAACTGATATCATTTTTGTCAATTATAAAAATACCCTTAGATTTTGACATTAAGCTGTAATGTAACAAACTTAGAAGCTGGTGCTAGCCTAATATGGCAGTAAGCCAAAAAATAAAAAGACTACTTCAAAAAAAGGCTTCCTTTAAAGAAAATAGATGTACTCAAGGAAAAGGTACAAATAAAGATAAATCCTAACATATTCTCTTCTGAAAGAAGAAAAATCTATTTTTCAGTGAATCTAAGACTAAATACAAAATTTAATCAATATTCAACAGCCCTTACAGAAATACACAAAAGTGATCAGTAAACATCAGTGCCTAAAAAGAAGAGATCCTACAGAGAGAATTTAATTTCAAACTTCAAAAATATTCTCCACTGCAAAGAATTCAGTGCATAGCTCCAATGTATTAGCATATCAAATTATAACTCTATGGGTATAAATGGCACTGGTGGTGAAGAGGTTGGAATAAGTAAGGAAACAAAATTATACCAACTAACTTTGGCATTCAGTTTTAAACCAACAAGTACCTTATTTTTAGAAACTAAAATGGATGAGTTCAGTTGATAAGTTTTAACAATACCCACCTATTTTTTGCTTATTTTCAGACACCTGCCATTCTGTTGTGTTTTTCTTTATGGCTAAATTGACCACTCTATACTTTTTGGTTAATCCTAAATTACATAAAATTTTCTAAAATAGGATTTCAGAATCACTGTTGAGGATTTTTTAAAATTCCACAATTAGGTACTCAAATTCAAAAGATTTGGCACTTTTCTGTAGAATGCTACACAGTGTCTCCTAATGAAAATTTAAGCCCATGTTTTAAGAGTAAATGGCTTGTGGTAGAAGACTGAAGTGTTCTGACTTGGAAGGAGACAAATACAAGCAGCCAAATTCCTGGGCCAAGAAAACTAGCAGTCTTTCTTTTACTAGGGTATGTTATTAAATGATACATTTTAACTTTGAAATACATTCTAATGTATCCCATGGTACTTCTTATTTAAAAAAAAAACAAACCAGAATTATATCTCATGGATGCAATATGGTCTATGAAGCTGAAACAATAAACATCCAAGTTTACACCTAAAGGAAGCAAAAGAAAGTGGCAGCCTACATGGAATATATAGTATGTCAAAGAGACCACTGAAAACTACAGCTCTGTGGACAGGCAGCTGCCCGGTATTAATATACTTCTTTTGCTATTAAAAAATTTTAATCAGACAAGGTAAATACAACCAGTATTTCTTGATAAAATTCCTAAGTTCAAAATGAATATTTTAATCTGCGGGGGAGTAATGAAAAGGGAAATTCTGAAGTCTGACTCCCAATTTTTCCAAACAGTCACTATTTGAAAAGCAGAGGAAGGGGCCAGGGATTTAGCTCAGTGGTTCGGGCATCTGCCTCGCAAGCGCAGGGTCCCAAGTTCGATCCCAGGTACAAAAGAAAAAAAAAAAAAGCAGAGGAAGATTACGCTATGAGAATTTAGAACAAATAAGCATCACAGCTTTCCAGGGTAGAGCACTAACAAGAATTTCCATTCCATCGCAGCCAACTCTCTCACTTTCTCAGTTTACTGAAATCTATTATTCTTTGACTCCTGATTCATTTTTTCCTTGTAAGACATTGTAAAACTCACTTTCTAAATTCAGAAATAATCACAAATAGAAAATGAGTAAACTACAAGAAATCTAATCAGTGGATATTTCAGGTAGCTCTGCAAAAC
Source organism: Heterocephalus glaber (assembly GCF_000247695.1). The sequence continues at coordinate 18,181,932 of NW_004624755.1, read as the reverse complement.
AAATCTTTTTTTTAAAAAATCTTCATAACAAGAAAAAACAGATGGGCTAAAAACATGGAAAAAGTATACACGGAAAAAGATCAAAAGAACACATTCATGTATTAACAAGTGGTTAGTTCTGTAAGATAGAATGAATTTTTTCTTCATTGATTTCTGCATCTTCCCATTTTTATAAATATGTACTAATCATTCTCTACTTTAAAATTCTAGTATATATGTGTATGTATATATATATGTATATATAACAGAATAATTTGAGAATAATTCCAACTGAATCAATACCTTAGAATGCATTATACAAGAGATATTTTAAAGAATTCATTATGCTAATGCTTCAATATGAGATATAAATAAATGAAGTGTTGTACAAACATATGCTATCTTGTACTCTAATATGTTATAAAGCTGTTCCACCAATATTTATTGGTATTTTAGTTAAAATTTAATATTTTAGACCTCCCAATTTGGAATAAACTTATTCAACAATTACTACATTGTTTTGTAGTCTCTAAAGAAACTAAAACATAAAATCTAACTGGGGGACAAAAGTGGCATAACAGCCATAAACAACTCTGCCTATTTCCAAGAAATTAAAATGTAAAGCAAAAATACACTGCCTTTAATAGTAAATAATATAAAAAACAAAAACTACTGGGACCAGGGATGTAGCTTAGCAGGAGAGTACCTGTCTGGCAAATGCTGGTTGTTAGTTCAATCTCCAGTACCAAAACAAAATAGTGATTCTAGTGAAGAACCATATATCACTTTAACAGATGCTTGCCTTAGTACTTTCTAGTACCTGAGATATGGCACCTCCAACACTTGCAAATTAAGGGGGAGGTTGGTTTTAGCTCAGTTCACAGAGGTTTCAGACTCAGATCGGTGGTTCCCTGGGGGGCGGGGGGAGCAGAGGGGTATAGCTAGAGGAAGATCGCTCAAGGCCCGGTGGACAAGAAGTAAAGAGGTAGCAAGAGAGGAAGGAAATCCTCTAGGCCACAACCCCAGTGACCCACCTCCTCCAACCAGGCTTCAGCTCCCAACATCACATTTAGCGATAAAGTCATCCCGGGTGCTCACTTCGGCAGCAAATATACTAAAGTCATCCTGCCATTGATCAGTATCTCACCCTCATGATCCAATCAGTTCCCCAAAGGCCCATCTATAAGCACATGAGGTTGTGGGGAGGCATGCAGATACAAGCCATAACAGAGTTCAAACTTAGAAGTTACTAAAAGGAAAAGTTTTAGATGTCACTTGATAATTGATAACATCATATTAGTGTATGTGTATAACAGATACGATATGTCCACACATTGTTGTCAAACATATCTCACTATGCCTTTACTCTACTAATGGTTTAAAATAACATTTATGGTTAAACTTAGGATATTTAAACGTAAAAAACCTCTTTACGTTTCTTTAAACAGTCTCCAGATCTCTGGTCTATTATAAAATAAGTCTTTATGGTAAGAAGACTACTATTGTTTTTAAAAGATTAAGTCTAGGTACAGCCAGCTGGTTCCACACTACAAAGACGCAGAGGACACCAGACCACCAGACCATGGTACTTAGTCCCACTGCTCCCGGCCCAGAGGTAGGGGCTTCTGAGCCGCTGTCCCACTGCTCCTGGTCCAGATGAAGGGGCTTCCAGGCCACCATCCCTCCCGCTGCTCCCAGCACAGAGAAAGGGCTTTTGGGCCACCATTCCTACCGTTGCTCCTGGCCCCTGTCCCACCTCTCCCAGATCAGACGAGGTAATCCATGCAGGCGCCAACAGACCCCCACACACACACAGTCGAAATGAGAAAACACATAAATAAGTCTCAGAACCAGACTTCCAGATCACCTACACCAACCCCAAAGGGAAATGAGATGGAACACTCTGATACTCAACCACCTGGACCCACTCAACTGGCAATAAAAGGGGATCTGGAAAAAATGAAATCAGAAATAATTTCTCAGATAACAGGAGAAATTGTGCCCCTAGTGCAAGACATGATTAATAA
>NW_004624755.1:18157353-18175266 GCF_000247695.1 Heterocephalus glaber | reverse complement strand
GAAAGGATAGAAGGGAATGGGATTAATATGAGAAAATGGAAAAATAGGAACAAAATCTTTGTAAATAGGGAGGAATGGAGGGGTTGAAGGAAGAGCTGGGCAAGGATGAAAAATAAGAACCAAGAGAGACTATATAAAGGTGCAAATTTCCAATGATGAATGTCATTATATTGTATACCTGAAACAATTTGACAAAAAAATAAAATAAAATAAAAGATTAAGTGTATTTAAATATATTTAAAACTAATACAATAAAAATTTTACACCAAAGTATTAAATTTTCAAAATATTATTGATAAGTCAAAGTATTAACAAGAATATACAGCAGCAAGAAAAAAATGTCAAGAGTAGATGAAAATCACAGAAAAATTTTCTAGAAGATAAAATGAGCCAGTATATACGGAATCTAATAAGAAAAACCTCTAGTATGAACCCTGAAAATAGGGTTCAATTAAAGCAATAAGAATCAGTACGAATGCTAAAGGTCTTCTTATAGGGACCAGATCTTCCACCCCTGTGAAAGCTGGTGGCACTGGAAGGATAGGAGGTAATAATCTCCACATCTATCATGGAATCTGAGCCACTGTAGACCAGCCAGGATGGCACTCAGAAAGGGAACAGGACAAGAGACAAGAGTACAGATAAAATGAGAGCTTCTAAGGCTAACCTGCAATGGCTAACAGCACGAGAACACACCAGAACCTGCGAGGACAACAGGAACTAGGAATCCCTGACTGGACTCACCCTGTCTCTCCAACTCCAACCCCGATGCCAAGTGTGATCTACGGGAGAAGCTTGCACCCATCACGAAGAAGCCACATACGTAGGCCAGGTCCTAGTATCCTGGCTGAAGGGGGAGATATGGCAAGAGCTGCAGTAACTGCTGATTCACATGCTTTCCCACACCCTGAAGGAGACCAGCAAGTTAGTGACACACAGGAGAGCTGCTAAAGGGCCTTGTATTGAGCACTGACTACTAAGAGTTTAAAAGTATGTATAATACATAACTTTCTCTATAAATCTCATGCAAGAGAAGGAAATCTGGGAAAATATACTTATATTTTAGCAAGTACAGTGCTACTATAGAAAAAAACAAATCAGTGCCTCCACATGACCTCAGGAGGTATGAAGAGAGAAAGGAAGGATATAAACACAATAGGAAAATTCTCGAATTCAGTCCAAGGTATTTCTTCACTTCTACAAAGAACAGCCAATGTATGGTATGCATACATACAGGAATCTCATTAGCTGCCTGAGTGCCAATACAACACTGACACTCGATAATTAGGGCAAAGTCTGCAGCAAGTGGGAACATTTTATTACTACACACACAATGATTACATTCATTGTGGGGAACTGGTACATGCATATAGCACATCTTAATTTTTATCCTGTTCCCCTTCCTTCCCTTCATCTCTTAGACCCCTTACCACTTGCAAAAGATCTATCTCCCTGTTTCCTATTATCTATCTTTTATTTTTCTCTCTACATTATTTATACTTTGGGTTTCTCACTTAAGAGCAACCATACAATATTTAAGCTTTATTTCACTTAACATTATTGCGTCAAGGTATGTTCATTTCCTACAAATGACTCAAATTTATCCTTTTTTATAGCAGAGTAATATTCTATCATGTATAAGTATCACATTTTCTTTACCTATTAATCTGAAGGACATATAGACCATTTCCAAGTTTAGCTATTACAGGAGTTGTGCCACTGTAACATGGGTATGCATGTATTGTTGCCATACAATGTCTTCAACTCTTTTGAGAAGGTATGTAGAAAGGCAACGGCTGGGTTGAATGGAATTTCTAGTTTTCTTTTTTTGAGGAATCTTCATACTGATTTCCTCAGTGTTTGTACGAGTTTATATTCCCACCAACAATGTATAAGGGTTCCTCTCCAACCCACCCACAGCCTAATCAGCATTTGTTATTTGCTTGCTTGATGATGGCCATTCTTTCTGTAGTGAGATAATAATCAGTGTTGTTTTAATTTACATTTCTTTATGGCCAGAGATGTTGAACATTTTTTCATGTATCTATGGGCCATTTATACTTCTTCTGTAAAGTATCTATTAATTTCAGTGGCCCATTTCTTCACTGTGTCTTTTATTTTTGGGGAGGAGGTCTAATTTTTTTTTTAGCTCTTTATATATATTCTAGACATTAATCTTTTGTTGAGAAGCTGGTAAAAATTGTTTCCCATACTATAGGTGGTCTCTTCACTCAGTTGTTTCCTTAGCTTTTTAATTTGATATACACAATCCCATTTGTTGATTTTTGGTGTTATTTCTTGTGCAATCGGGGTTCTATTCAGAAAGTCCTTGCTTACACCTATGTCTTCAAGAGTTTTACCTAGTTTATCCTCCAGCAGGTAAAGTGTTTCTGTTTTAAAACTTAGGTCTTCAAAAAAAAAAAAGAAAAAAAAAAAAAGGTCTTTGATCCATTTTGATTGTACTTTAGTACAGAGTACTGAAGTGATATAGGTCTAGACTCAATCTTCTGCCTATGTATGTATAGCCAGTTATCCCAGCACTTTTTGTTAAAGAGGCTGTCTTTCCTCCAGGGTATGTTTTTGGCCCCTTTGTCAAAGAGCAGATGGGTGAATGTGCCTGGGTTGCCTCTGCATCCTCTATTTTTTCCACTGATCCACATATCTGTTTTTTGTGCCAGTACCATGCTGTTTTTATCACTATAGCTTTGTAATAAAATTTGAAATCCAAGATTGTTTTATATGTAAGGACATAAAAGTTCATGCTCAAGGTAAGAACTGCTAAGAAAATTCAACAATAACTTGGTAGCAAATTTCAAAACCCAAATCAGCAACTAATACTACTAAACTCTGTCTTCAAATTTAAAGAAGAACAAGGTTAAAGTAAAAAATACGAATGTAAGGCACAGAACTACTGATTTTTAAAGTAGTCAACAAAGATGACAAAGAACAATTCAAAAAATAAGCAAAACACAAAATAAAAACAAAAAAAACCCATAAAAGCACACACATGTGGTAGCCTTAGAATCAATATGTTAAAAATAAAGCAAGAATAGGTCAAGTTATGGAAAAGAATATGCAAAAATAAGAAAACATTCTTAGAAGATCAAAATATAATTTCCAGGATAAATAAACAGTCTAAACAGTGATATCCAAAAGGGAAAAAAAATGTGACTCTCACACACAAAGAAAAATAAAATCCGAAGATGACTGAAGTCCTAACAACTTAAAAGCTTTGAAGGTCATATGAAGCAGTTCAAATATCAACTAGCAGAAACAAAGAAAAGGTGAAAAGAAGAAATAATAAACACAACTAAATTTTCCTGAGCTATTAATAGACATACTTTAAGGTTGCTAGAGCTGCCCGAGTACCATAGAGTATTAATTTTTTAAAAATTGAACAATCTTGTTGTGGTAGTGCATACCTATAATCCCAGCTCTCTGGAAGGCTGAGGCAGGAGAACCTCAAGTTTGAGTCCAGCCTAAGCAAACTAGCAACTTAGGAAGCCATGTCTCATAAAATTTTTAAAAAAGGTTTGTGGATATAGCTCAGTGCAAAGCTCCTAGTTTCAATCCTTAGTACCATGTGTGATTACATCACCATCACCATCATCATCATCAAAACAATACAAATCTCCAATACTCCAAAGTTGAATAAAATCCTACAAACTCAATGACAGGAAAAAAGACAGGAGAAATGCTAACCAATGAGGGTTTCAATTCTTCATTTTCAACATTAAATATGAAAACACAACAGAACAATGTTCCAAATTACAAAGTTATAGAGAAATTAAAAACAGGCAAAACTTTTGCTCAAATGTTGCCAAAATAATGAAATTTTACCCAATAAAGATGCAAAGCTTACTACCAAATATTACTTTTGTGAATAAATGCCTAATGTAATAAATAAGACATAAAACAATGTAATAGATGCAAAAAAGCTGACAAGAGTAGAGGTCTTTTATTTCTTTTGTTAGACTGATTCCTAGGTATTTCATTTTCTTGGATGCTATTGTAAAAGGAGTTGTTTCTCCAGTTCCTTTCTCAATGAGTCTGTTGTTTGTGTACAGGAAAGCTATTAATTTTTATGTGTTGACCTTGTATCCAGCTACTCTACTGAGTTTGGTTATTAAGTCTAGAAGACTTTCAGTGGAGTTCTTGGAGTCTTCTATATAGAGTATCATGTCATCTGCAAATAATGACCATTTGACTTCTTCATTTCCTATCTTTATTCTTATTTCTTTCTCTTGTCTAATTGCTGTGGCTAATGTGCCCAGAACTATATTGAACAGGAGTGGTGATAGTAGACATTCTTATCTTGTTCCTGATTTTAGCATGAAAGATTTCAGTTTTTGACCATTTAGTATGATGTTGGCTGTTGGTTTTTTATAGGTAGCTTTTATCAGGTTGAGATAAGAGACTATTCCACTTTCTTGTAGGGTTTTTATCATGAATGGGTGTTGGATTTTGTCGAACGCTTTTTCTACATCTATTGAGATGATCGTATGGTTCTTGTCCTTGGCTTTGTTAATATAGTTATTACATTTATTGATTTGAATGTGTTGAACCATCCCTGCATCTCTGGGATGAATCCCACTTGGTCGGGGTGTACGATCTTCCTGCTGATCTTCTGCATTCTGTCAACAACTGGAATCTCATCTTATTAAAAAGCTTCTGCACAGCAAGAGAAACCACCAATGGCATGAAGAGACAACCCACAGAGTGGGAAAAAAAGTTTCACCAGCTGTTCCTCAGCAAAGGTCTACTACCTAGAATATATAAAGAACTTAAAAAAAAAAATCAGACTTTCCAAATTCAAAGACCCACTCCAAAAATGGGCATCTGAAATGAACAGACATTTCTCAGACAAAGCAGTAGAAATAGCAAATAAACACATGAAAAAATGTTCAACATCACTGGTCATTCAACTACCTCACCCCAGAAAGAATGGCTGCTATCAAGAAATCAACCAATAACAAGTGCTGGAGGGGCTGGGGAAAAGGAACCCTTCTCCACTGTTGGTGGGAGTGTAGACTGGTGCAACCACTGTGGAAATCATTATGGAGATAGCTCAAAAAACCAGAGGTCTCCGCCGCCTGCTGCGCAAGCACAAGGACCCGAGTTCGATCCCTGGTACCAAAAAAAAAAACTAGAGGTCTCACTGGACCCAGCTATTCCCCTGATGGTTATCTTCCCAAAAGCATTAAAAGAATCATATCACAGCGATACATGCATACCCATGTTTATACCAATACAGTTTGTAATAGCTAAAACTTGGAAACAGCCCTACTGCCCATCAACTGGTGACTGAATAAAGAAAATGTGGGTTTTTTTATAAAATGGAGTACTACTCAGCCATAAAGAACAATAAACTAGAGACATTTATAGCTAAATGGATGCACACTGAGGCCATACTCTTAAGTGAAATAAATAGGACACATGTGTAAATACCAAATAGTTTCTCTGGTGTGAGAACTGAAGTGTAAATGAGGATCAAAATGTATAACAGATAATGTGAAATAGGAAGAAAAGGTCCAAAGGGGAAGGGGTAGGGGAAAGGAGAGAGGCAGGGGAAATGAAAGAAGAAAAAGAAATAAATATGAGAAAAGGAAGAAACAGAAACAAAGTCTTTGTAAATACAGAAGGGTGGAGGGGGTGAACGGAGGACAGGGGAAAGGGGAAAAAAATGAGAACCAAGATATATCATGTAAAGGTACAAATTCCCAATGACGAATGTCATCATACTGTATACCTAAAATGTACCAATAAACTTCAAAATTTTTAAAAAGCTAACAAAAAGTGAAGCTGGGAAAACCCAGTGAATGTTACTATGAAATAAATCACATTGTAAAACCAATATAAAATAGATAAAAATCTGACACAAAAATGTAAAGTTGAAAGAAAATCCTAAGATCGAGAAGTAGAAGGGTTAAAAGTGCTACGATACTTGTGTTAGGTGGGTAGAATGACTGTTCATGTTGCTAGAGATGTTCTAGAGTAAATATTAAGCGTAACAGCTTAATGCTAACATTAAGTATTTAACTTTTACGGATAATAACTTTTAATATATTTTAGAAATAAAATTAGACTGACTATAATTAGAAAATAAGGAGTATAATTACAAAATATTTTCCAGATCTCTAGGAGAAAAAAACAGCTTTAACAATGTTAATTGATCTACAAAAGACAAGAAGACGGATGGGAAAAAAGGAAAATATATTAGACAAAATAGTGTGAAAAAAAGTAGATCAAATATACTATTATCTACTTAATGAAATGAATTAATGAGACATTTAAGAGGCAAAGACATGAAGCCAAAGTTTTTAAAAACAGAAAGCCATATGAATTATGAGACACAAAATGATACTAAAATGTTATGTTGCTGGAATTTTACTATGCCAGTGCAAGATCAGCTCATTTAATTTTCTATTTAAAAGAAAACAAAAGAGGCAAAGAGCAATAATCATAAGCTGGTTCTAAAGTGATGCACAGGGGAAGGAATGGAGGTTAGTTCTCTAAATGCCACAGTCAGCTTCTCTTAAGCACTCCTGGAAGAATCACATCCTTGCTGATGCAAAAGGTGTAAGAACTAAAACTAAAAGTCTAGTGCAGTGATGGAAAACCTTTTAGAGCTTTCAGTGATACAAAAGCCCACTGTGGTTCATGTGCCATAAGTTCGCCACCACTGCCTAGTATAAGGTTGGGAATCTCTGAGAGCAGATCTGTCCACTAAAAACGACCTAAAAGCATTATCCTCACCAGTCAATGAAAGTGTCAGGAAGCTCACAATTATGTGTAGTCTTGGGTCAGAGAATGAAAAATTTATAAATACCCATGAAAAACCAAAACATCGAGTCTTTAACCATTCTGAGTTGAGGACTGCATTAGTTTCCTAGGGCTGTCATAACCAAGTACGACAAACTGGGTGGCTTAAAACAAGTTTCTTATAGTTCCAGACTGAAGTTAGAAATCAAGATGTTCATAGGGCTAAGCACCCTCTGAAGGTTGTTGGGACAGGTCCTTCCTTTTCTTCCTAGCTACCTGTGGTCAGCAACAAACCTTGCATTCCTTGGCTAGTAGCTGCATCACTCCAATCTATGCTTCCTTCTTCATCTGGCTTTCTTCCTAGGTGCCTATGTCACTGTTGAAATTTCTCCCTTCTCAGAATCATCTGATTTAGGGCCTGTGATAATTAAGAATGAGTCCATTTTAACTTGATTACATCTGCAAAGACCCTATTTCCAAAGGACATATTTCCTGGGACCTGGAGGTTAAGCTTAAAACATATCTTTTGAGAGGACCCAATTCAATTCTCAATAAAGACTATGCTTCCTATTTCACCAAGAAAATGGAAAAAGTCAAGAGATCTTTCGCCATAGGCAGGTGTCTACACTGATTATTGTGGATCAATGCAATAAATAATCTGTGCTCCACCTAAAAGCCAAATCCTCTATGTGTACTCTAGACTCCATCCACTTTCAACCACTTATTGATATCACTCATGTAACTGTACCCTCTCTCTCCTACACAGCAATTTTACTCCACTTCTATCAGTATGCATATTTCTCCCATCTTTAAAAATACCAGAAAGAACTGAAAAACCTGTGGTTCCATCCTCCCATCCCATTTCTCTGCTTGCTTCACCAAAATTACTCATAAATATAAAAAGTAAATTGTTGTAAAATCCAATAGTAAATACTATTCCTCTGTTTATTTACTTATTGCCAGCATTTAAAACAATTAATTTCTCCTTCCTTGGAACATTTTACTCCACTTGGTTTCCTTAGAATTATCACCTTTTGATATCAAAACCAAACAAGAAATTCTTTGATATGCACACAATATTTTAAAGCACTTTGAGGTACAATGTTAATTTTATTCTTTTTGATGATTTGCTACATTCTGTTTGGCAGTATCTATGTTAATTCTGTTTGCATCTATGTTCATTAGGGAGACTGGCCTGTAGTTCTCTTTCTTGAGTGGGTCTTTCCCTGGTTTTGGTATCAGTGTAATATTTGCTACCAGGAATGATTTTTGGGAGTACTGCTTCCCTTTCGACTTCACTGAAGAGTTTGAAGAGTAGTGGAATTAGATCTCTAAATTTCTTGTAGAATTCAACAGTGACACCATCAGGACCTGAGCTTTTCTTTGTTGGTAATTTTTAAATTACATTTTCAGGGCTGGGGATTTAGCTCAGTGGTTTCGCCACCTGCTGTGCAAGCGGAAGGACCCAAGTTCGATCCCCGGTACCAATAAATAAATAAATAAATAAATAAATAACATTTTCAATTTCACTGACTGATATTGGGTTATTTAGAATTTTTATGTCTTCTTAATTCAGCTTGGGTAATTCATATATATCTAGGAATCTGTCCATTTCTTCTGTATTTTCCATCTTATTAGAGTACAGATTCTCAAAGTAGATATTTATGATCTTCTGGACTTCTATAGGATCTATCATGACTTTACCCTTTTTATACCAATTGCATGAATTTGAGTCCTTTTGTTATTCAATAAGGCTGGGTAAGGGTTTATCAATTTTATTTAATCTTTCAAAGAACTAACTCTTTGACTCACTGATTCATTGTATTGTTCTCTTAGTCTCAATTGCATTAATTTCTGCTCTGATCTTTATAATTTCCCCCCTTGTACCAGCTTTGAGTTTGACCTGTTCTTTTTCTAGATGTTTGAGATTCAATATTAGGTTGTTTATTTGGACTCATTCTGTTTTCCTGAGAGTTTACCACTATAAACTTCCCTCATAGGACTACTTACATTCTTTCCCTAGGTTTGGGTATGTTGTATCGGGCCTTATTATTTAATTGTATATATTTATACTGTTTAATTTCTTCTTTAATTTCATCTGTGACCCACTGGTTGTTCAGGAGGGTGTTGCTTGTCACGTGTATATGCAGTTTTTGTGGTTTCTTTCGCTGCTGATTTCCAATTTCATTGCACTATCGTCAGATAACATGCATGGGATGATTTCAATTCCTTTGCATTTACTTAAGCATGTTCTATGGGCTAGTATGTGGTCTATTTTGGAGAATGTTCCATGTGCAGCTGAGAAGAATGTGTATTCTGACGTTGTGGGGTAGAACACTCAGTAGACATCCACTAAGCCCATGTGTTCATAGGTTTGGTTCAGTTCTGATATTTCTTTGATTTTTTTGTCTAGTTGATCTATTTGAAACAATGGGGTACTGAGGTCCCCTATTACAATTATATTGGTGCTTATTTGATTTTTCATATCCCACAGTGATATATGCACACCCATATTTATAGGGTCACAGTTTATAATAGCTAAATCTTAGAAACATCCCAAATGCCCATCAACTGATGAATGGATAAAAAAGATGTAGGGTTTTTTTCTATAATGCAGTATTATTCGGCCATAAAGAAGGATAAACTTGAAACATTTCTAAGAAATGGATGCACCTTGATAACACTCTTAAGTGAAATAAATCAAACACACATATGTAAATATCACATTGTTTCTCTAGAGTGAGAAACTGAAAGAGTATATAAGGACCAAACAGAAAAATAGATATTGTGAAATAGGAAGAAATTGTTCAAAATTATACAGAATGTGAGATACTTTGCTAATAATTAAAATGTTTTATGCAAAAACAGGTATAGTATTATTAGAAAATGAGCTGATAGATTAGCAAATGAAAATATATTATTTTAAGATCATGATACAGTGTATTTACCATTGTTATTCTCTAATAATTTTTGTTATGAAAATTTATCTTTTCATAGAACAGCTTTTATATTTTATTAATATCTACTTGCATTACATTAAAATAAAAAAAATTTTAAGTGATTTACTGCTCAAATTTTTTTAAATACTAATTTTATCAAATTAGCAACCAGACAATTGATTCTGTAATTTATTACGCCCCACTGGATGATCTTAAATTAAGGATTAAATCCCATATAAAACTAAATCAACAAATATGTTTTCCTGAAATCCTACACAGTAATTTAATGCAGATATTTGTTTCAGAAACTCCAACAGGGCCGAGGATTTAGCTCAGTGGTTCCGGTGCCTGCCTCACAAGTGCAAGGTCCCGAGTTCAATCCCCGGTACCAAAAAAAAAAAAAAAAAGAAAAAGAAACTCCAACATTCATTAGCAAATTCAATCTCTAGCATCATGAATGGACTCAAGATCCTGCCACAAAGTTGTGTGTGTGTACACATTCAATTCAAGAAGAACTCTTACAGAAAGCCAAATCTGGTCCAAATACTTTTTTAAAGATCTTGACAATTTTGGCATTACAGAAACTTTTAACCTCGGGCAAAGTTCTTGGCTTTTATAGAACTTGGCAATTTTGTTTTGTTTTAATTTAACTCATTTCTACAGAGTTCTGTGGCAACAAAAATCTGACAGTACAGCAATCACACTTTGGCGCTACACCAATTCTAAACAATACGCCAGTGGTTACCCTCATAGGGTTAGCACTTTGGGGCACTACGCCTCCTTTCCATTCCTGCTCAACACCTGCTTGTGTTACAGCAAGAAAATATAAAAGAAAAAGACATTAAAATTTAGGTTAAAAGGGGCCAGGGATTTAGCTCAGTGGTTCCACCACCTGCTTCGCAAGCACAGGGACCCAAGTTTGATCCCTGGTACCAAAAAAAAAAAAAAAAAAAAAAAAAATTTAGGTTAAAAGCCAAATGAGATTTAAAATGACACACTGATAATGTCAACTTGTTTTATGTCTGTTATATTACTATCAAGTTTATCTCTAGAAATTTAAACTTGAGAAAATGTTTTAAAATGAAAAAGGCAAAAATGCACCAAATTGCTTAGTTTCAAAATGAAGTCATCTTCTGACAAAATTCCATGAGACTCATAAAGATTCAATGAAAAAGCTTTATTAGAAAAGATGGAGCAGAGCAGAACTCACTGACTTCTGAGTTTTAGGTTCCTACCTGATCTCATCTAATCTGATAAGATCTGTGAACTAATGAGCATAGATCCTTGGAGAAGGATCTCTAAGGAGATTTCTCATACAATAAGAATCATGTGGGAAAACATTCCATGCTTTCATAAGACCCAAATGATGCTTCATCTATGACTATGACCTGGCTTTTTGTTCTGCAACATTTTCACAGAATTAAACTTTTACCTTGAACCCCATTTAATAGCCCATCTTTCCCTGCCTATGTACTGGCCATTGTCCCTCTTTAATCCTATAAGTAAAACCTTCCTCATAATATTACGGCTATACCTTGCAAACTATCAAATCCTTAAGAGTAGGACCATGCCTTACTCTCTTTGAGTTCCCAATATTTTACAGGATTCCTAGACATAACAGACCCTCCACAGATGTTTGCTAAATATAGATATTATACTGGTGAAATTATTCTCATGTTACTCAACAGAGTTAATCAAAACATTTGGTTGACCTTTAAAATATTTTATTACTAATTTCAGTCTTGGTAATTCATACTCTCAAAATTATGACTATGAGAATATTTTCACTCTATGGCTAATTAACCCAATGCAAAACCAGAGACATGTACTTTAGAGGTTTGGGTTTTCAGGGCCAGTCTCTAAAAAAACAATGGCTTGTGTGGGTTTAAATCATCATTAACATCCTTTCTCCTCCTATTTTGCATGAATTCAGGATGCGTATAATATTAGAAAATAGCTCAGTCTCATGACTCAAATATTCAGAATTCCCTATATATCTTAGTCTAAAAATAACTTTTTCTAATTGTTTCTAAGTTTGGAAAATCTCTTCATGAAAACAGCTAATCCAAAATATAAATTATATAATTTATATAAATTATACATCCAGGGCCAGGGATTTAGCTCAGTTGTTCTGCCGCCTGCCTCACAGGGGCAAGGTCCAGAGTTCGATCCCCGGTACCAAAAATAAATAAATAAATAATACATCCTTTGTTATAATCTTTTGTTTTGGGGCTGAAGATTAAACCCAGAGCCTCACAAATGCTAATAAGCACACTCTATTCCTGAGTTACACACACCCCACCCATTTCATTTCATAGGCAAATTTGAAAATATAAAACATTTTGAAGGTATTAAATATTTGAAGACTTAAATCTTAAGATACTACTGTTTTCAGTTAGAATAACTAGGACTTCTGTAAACAACTAGAAAGTTGGTTGAAATATATAAAACAATTACCTTCAGGCATCGCACATTAGGTAGAACAAGCACATAATCCCTGAAAGATGAAACATTAGGAAGGTAAACTTGTTTTTCTAGCTAGAGAGAGGAGAAGCCAGCACGGCGGTGCACACTTATAATCTCACCACTCTGGGAGGCTGAGGCAAGAAGATTGCAGGTTTGAGCCAGTGTGGGCAACTTAGCAAGACTCTGACTTAAAAAAAAAAAAACCTTATTTTTAAAGGGTTGAGTATGCAGCCCACTGGAAAGGCCCTGGTTCAATCTCCAGAACCACCAAAAAAAAACCCCAACAATAACACAACAAAAACAAGGAAAGTAATGAACTAGTTAAAAGGAGAAAACAGATCACAGCTCAAACCAGCAGAAGTATTTGGGATTGTGTAGAGCGCAGTACCAGAAAGGGAGCTCTTCAAATAGAACATGTCTTGGACTCCTTCTAAGAGTTTCCCATACTATGTTCTTAACTACTAAGCTGCATGTGTTTATGGCAAAACTCTAAGGGCAAGCAAAGAAAAATTAGGAAGCTACAACCAGAAAAATTCCCAGAATGGAAAAAGACTTGGGAGATACTGAAGTGGAAGCGAAGGCAATCATTACAAGCCCAGGAGAGAGGCCCCAAAAAGAAACCAACCCTGGAGTGCACTGACTCTGGACTTCCAGCCTCCCAAACTGTAAGGAGGTTGCATAAGCCACCCAATCTAAGGCGCTGTATGACAACAACCCTATTAAGGTAACACAGGCTCTAATATTTTATAGTTATTTAGATCCTCATTTAGTAACATGAAGGCAAACACTGAAACACAGAAGTGGAACTCTTAGTTCAGGGAGCTGTAAAACGAGTTCTTTCAAGATATTGTGTAAGGAATCTGAATCTCCTTTCCAAAAGACTAGATTATCTTAGGCACTGTGGGACTTTAGCAATAGTAAGCTCCACACTGTTAAAACAAAAGTTAGGTTCCTACTAGCTTTTTGTGCTATTGTATGTGTGTACACATTTTAACTGCAAAAAGATAATATTAAGTTCCAAATAAAGGGAGGGTCCTTGGATTGGCTCAAGACTTCACTGTAGCAAGTTGGAAAGAACAGACTCTCGGCCTTGTCTCATACTGGCCATCTCACAGCGAATGGGTCACCTTCCCAGGCTCCTGAGTATCAGGAGCATACTCACCCCATGTGATGCCCAGCACATCACAGGCACTTGTAACAGGGGACATCATTTCATCATTACACATGAAAAACTCAGCACTAGCCCAAAAGGATATCAAGCTAAACACTATTGGGGGAAAATTGCATCAATGTGCCAAGTGCTACTATATATATTTTTACTATCACATCATTTAAATGATAAAGCCCAAATAAAATCAACATTGTAACATAACAGCTTAAAGCTATTAAAAATAATAAATAGTTGGCATGGATTCTAACAGATCAAATATTTAAGAAATGTTTAAGTTTTTTTGTCTCATTCACTCTGATTAGGTCTTATTTTAAAATGTAACATCTTGCCTGAAATGTAATACTTTCACTTATTATCCAAACTCTACTAATTTTGCAGTTTTAAGATCTACTTCTTAATCCTTAGCTGACAATTTTTCCCTGCTCATAACACAACTAAATTAAATGTATTTCTTTTGTAGTTTTATTATGAAAGACGAGCACAATGGACAAAAACATCAAAGACTTTAAGTTTCCTAAATGTATGCATATGTTCTTAAAAAGTAGCCAGATACTCACACAGAGAAAATAGTGCTTAAGAACTATGTTACACAGTTACATAATGTTTGCTATTGCTTACTTGCTGCTGAATTTAAATGTACTTCAAATTATGAAGAACTCAGAACATACCTTTAATATGTGTATAGAATCACAGAGGAAGTCAAAAGCTTTCTAAAGGTTCATCTCATGTAGTCTAATTATTCTTTAAAAGTAATTATTATATACAATACAAACCACAATACTTATTCTTTTTCCATTGTTAGCAATATATCTCTTTTATGGTCTACAGCAGCTAACCTCTACTAGTCCCTGAATGATAATGAGAATATATTTTCACAGTAGCAATCTATGACATTTCTATAAATCAATGTGCTACAATGATATCTAAATAAAAGCTTATTTCACTATAATGATGCTTCCAGGCTCCCCTCAAGTCAGGTGGTTATATGCAGTTAATGATCTGTAACATACCACACAAGTAGTCCTAAAAAGACTTATTATCCACTGCATGTGCAACAATATTTGCTTTATGGATGGCTAAATGAAAGAAGACATTCGATGTAACTATAAAAGTGAAATCAAAAGAAAACTTACAAGTAACATGTTTTCTTTAAGTAAAAGGGCTGTGACCATTTTCCATTAATACTTAACCTTTTGCTGGAGCAATGCAACCACAGAATGCTCAAATCCATAAAGCCCAAGAGCTGTTCTGGGTTAACGCTGATTAACTGCTTCCAATCAAAAGAATGGTCACTTTCTAAAACCGTGAGATCATCGGTCCCTACTGGCCGCATCCAAGTCACATCTCAGAGCTCAACAAACAATAAAAAAGATACACTTTTTTATGCATGTCTCATCAAACTTATGCATGCATGCACAACACAAACATGCCAAAAAGAAAAGGATTGTGCTGCACACAAATTTTGTTTATCTCAAATACTTTACCCTTCTAAAGCTGCCAGACTTTGTAGGCATTCACATATTGCCATTTATAATTTTATTTCATTTACCAGACTCAGCTTTTGTCCACCATATGTCCGTCATGGATTAACTATTCCCTTATGTACAATTAAGGAGTTTCCATTTGTTGTAAGAAGAGCTAAGTATGAAGAACACAGCCAGAAATAACATTTATACCTCAACCAAAAACAGAAGCACATTCAAACTCCAACGATGGTTTATGTAGCATCTTTTTTTATTAGACACATGTCTACATAGCAAAATAAACTTGAGATAAAAATTTGTGAAAACAGTACAACAGTTTTCACAATTTAGATTAGATATCAAAACTGTATCGTTTCTATGAAGTGAATTTAAACAATTTTTCAAAAAATGTATTTCTAAACTGTAAGTTAAACGATTTTCTTTCCACACATTAATTGTAGCCAGCATTTTAATTATTATGTATTTCAAAGAAGTTTCACAAACATTTCAGCTTGTGATTTTTAAATCCTTACATTAGAAAAATATATACATTTAGCAAGATTTCTTATTACCTATTTGAAGGGAGGATAAGAAAGACAATAACAACTACTAACCTGTAGCAGTAATTATATTGCAGGCATAGTTCTAGAGCTTTACAAATGTTTAATTCTTAAAACTAATTCTATTTAATTCTACTGCCTTCTGTGGTCAGTGCTATTATTAGTGCCATTATACAGATGAGAAAACTGGAGCCCACGTCTGATCAGGAGTCTATTCCCTCAACAACTATTCATACTATCTGCCTCTATACAATATATTAAAGTGGTAGAACACACTATAAAACAAATGTCCTTAAGGAAAAAGTTTCTCATCTTTCTAAACTTGGTATTTTGAATAAAAATTAAGAGCCTAAGACTAAGAGTTTAGTTATCAAAAACCTACATGTGCAATGGAAAATGCTTTTTAAATCTGGTCATATGTGGCACTAATGCACAAGCATCAAGTGAGGGTGTGGTTATTTTTACCCAACCTCATTAAGGTGTGCCTGACAAATGATACATACCAGTACTTATATTTCTGTGATGAGAAACACTTAGGATCTATTCTTTCAACCAATATTCATAGTACCTCCTCAGCATCTACAGAAGACTGGTCCCAGGACCCCTTGCAGATTCGAAAATCCCAACATGCTCAAGTCACCTATATAACAAGATGTAGTCGGGGATTTAGCTCAGTGGCACCAGGTCTGTCTCACAAGCTCAAGGTCCTGAGTTCAATCCCTCGTATAAAGAAAACCAAGATGTAGTATTTTATATAATCTACGCATATTCTCTCATATACAGATATCATCTCCAGATTGCTTACAATACCTAATACATTGTAAATTTATGCAAGCAGTTGTTATAGGCTGCTCATTAGTGAATAAAACAAGGATAAAATTCTGCATGTTCATTACAGATGAAAATATTTTTGACCCAAAGTTGGTTGAATTTGGGAACACATAACTCACACACAGGGTCAGTTGTATACATTATTATCAACTATAATAACCATGATGTACAAAATGTACAGAATGTATTCATCCTGTCTTACTGAAAGTTTATAACATTTGACCAACATATCTTCATTCCCTACCACCACTCCAGACCGATAATGAATATTCTGCTGTCTGCTTCAATGAGTGTAATGTTTTTAGATTCCAAATAATAGCAGTATCATATAGCATCTGTGTTTCTGTACCTGGCTTATTGCATTTACCATAATTTCTTCCAAATGCATCTACATTGTCACAAATGACAGGATTTATTTCTTTTCTAAGTCTGAATAGTATTCCATTGTATGTATTTATGTGTGTGTACAAACACAAATTTCCCACATTATGTTTTCTTTATCTGTTGATGGAGATAGAGACTGATCCCCATATCTTAGTTAGTGTGAATAACGTTGAAATGAACATGGAAGTAAAATTGTTTCTTCAATACTATGTACTGACTTTATTTCCTTTAGATATGTACCCAAAAGTGGACTACCAGATAATGTTTTTAATTTTCTGAGAGATGTCCAAGCTATTTTCCATAATAGCTGTACTAATTTATACCTACAAACAGTGTACAAGGGTTTCTTTTTCTCTACCTCACTGCCAACACTTATCTTTTGCCTTTGCAATAGTAATGATTCTTAGGATTCCTATAATAACTATCTTTTGGTGGCTTTAACTAGTATTTCTCTGGTGATCAGTGATTTTTTGTTGATGTTGTTGTTGGTTTTTTGAGGTTTGTTTTTTTTTGGTGCCAGGGATCGAACTCGGGTCCTTGCGCTTGCAAGGCAAGCAACGGAAACACCATGCTAAATCCCTGGCCCTCGTGATTAGTGGTGTTAAGAATATTTTCATATATCTGTTGACCATTTATAAGTTTCCTTTAGAAAAATGTCTATTCAGGTCCTTTGCCTATGTTTTTTAATCAAGTTACTTATTTTCTTGTATTGAGTTGTTCCTTAAATATTTTGGATATTAACTCCTTTTCAGATGTCTAGTTTACAAATATTTCTACCAATCTATAATTCCTTCACCATTGACAGTTTCCCTTGCTGAGGAGAAGCTTTTCAGTTTGATGCAATTCCATTTCTCTATTTTTGCTTTTGTTGCTTGTGCTTTTGGAGGCATATCCAAGAAACCACTTCCCAGATGAATACAAGGAAGTTTTCTTTTCCTCTATATTTTCTTCTTTTAGCTTCATAGCTTCTGTTATTTCATCCATTTTGATTTGATTTTTATAAACTGTGAAATAAGGGTCCAATTTCATTCTCTGGCATATGGTTATCCAGTTTTCCCAAGACCATTTATTAAAGAAAATGCCCTTTCCAAGGAAGAAGTTAAACTGTCATTATTTGCTGACGATATGATACTTTACATAGAAGAGCCAAAAAACTCCGCCAAAAGATTTCTAGACTTAATTGACAGATTCAGTAGAGTAGTTGGATACAAGGTCAACACTCAGAAAACAACAGCCTTCTTGTACACAAAGAACAGATTGAGAGAAAAATTAGGGAAACAATTCCTTTTACAATAGCATCCAAAAAAATGAAATATCTAGGAATCAATCTAACAAAG
>NW_004624755.1:18081436-18155138 GCF_000247695.1 Heterocephalus glaber | reverse complement strand
AATGAATAATTGATAATCTGAAATAGGAAAAAAGGTCCAAAAAAGAAGGGGTGAAGGGAGGGGAAGGGGAAAGGAAAAGAGGGAAAGGAAAAACTATGAGAAAAGAAAAAAAATGGAAATGATGTCTATGTAAATAGGGAAGGGTGGAGGGGGTAAAGGCCTCACAGGTAATGGGGAAAAAATAAGAACCAAGATATATCATGTACAGGTACAAGCACCCAATGATAAATGCAAACAAATTATATACCTAAAATGTACCAATAAAAGAACTAAAAAAAAGAAAAAGAAAATGCCCTTTCCCCATTGAGTGTCAAATAAAATTATAAAAGAGAAGACAATACAACTCATAGAAGAGAAATCCAAAGAATTATTAGAGATTAGGATCAACTACATGTCAAAAAGTTGGATAACTCAGAAGAAATGGACAAATATCTGTAAACATACATCCTAGCAGGAATGAAATGTGAAGAAAAAGAAAATCTAAACAGATAAATAAGAAAATTTAATAAACAAAGAGATATCCAAGACCTAATGGACTTATTAGTGAGTGCTACCAGCCATATTAAGGAAGAATTAGTGCCAATCCTTCTCAAATTCTTCCAAAACACTGAAGAAGAAAGAATACTGCCAGACTCAGTTCTTTGAGGCCAGCATTACCCTGATACCAAAGCCAAAGACACTACAAGAAAATATAACCAGAGGTCAATATCCCTGATGAATATACTTACAGATGCAAAACTCCACAACAAAATACTACCAAAACCAAATTCAATAGCACATTAAAAAGTATCATAAACCATAATGAAGTGGAATTATATCCTTGGCATGTTCAACATATGCAAATCAATAACTATGATATTCCATATTTACAGGATTAAAATCATATGATATGTCAATACATAGAGAAAAAGCAAATTAAATATCTTTTCATGATAAAAACTCTCAACAAACTGGATATAAAATAAATGTACTTCAAAATAATGAAGGCTACGTATGACAAGACCATAGTTGACATCATACTCAATCATGAAAAGCTAAAAGCTTTTCTTCTAAGATCAGGAATAAGACAAAGATAATCTCACAAGTTGTATTCACTGGAGTAATGGAGGTCACAGCCAGAAAAACTAGGCAAAAGAGAAACAAAAGATATTGAAATGGGAAAGGAAGGAATAAAATTGTTTAAAAATGACATAAGGGCCAGGGATTTAGCTCAATGGCACCGTGCCTGCCTCACAAGCGCAAGGTCCTGAGTTTGATCCCCTGTCCCAAAAAATATATATATTTTATATACTATATTATATAGTATATATTATATATTATATATATATGACATGATCTTATATATAAAGAACCTTAACTCTAGGAAAAAAACATCAATTCATGAATTCATTAAAGTTACAAGACACAAAACCAACTGACAAAAATCAATACCATTTATTGTATATACCAATAACAAACTATTTTAAAAAGAAATCAAGGAAACAACAGTACATAATAACATCAAAAAACAGAATACTTACGAATAAATTAACCAAGGAGGTAAAAGTACAGAGAAAACTGTAAAATAGTGATGAAATAAATTAAAGAAGACATAAATAAATGGAAAACTGTCATGTGCTCATGGATTAGAAGAATCCACATTGTTAAAATGTCTATACTATCCAAAGTGATCTACAAATTCGATGCAATCTCTATCAAAATTCCAATGACATTTTTCACAGATTAGACAAAAACATAAAATTTGTAGAGAATCACAAAAGAAACCCACCAAATAGTTAAAACAATCTTAAATAAAAAGAACGAAGCTAAAGTCAACACACTACCTGGTTTCAAAATACACTACAAAGCTATAGTAATCAAACAGCATGATACATGTTGGATATCCCTCATCCGAAACAGCTGGCATGGAAAGCATTTCAGATTTGAGATGGGGGATGTGGAATATCTGGATATACGGTACATATGGCATCTCTAGGGGACAGTATCCAAATCCAAATATGAAACTCATTTATGCTTCATATACACCATATACACATAGCTTGGAGGCAATTCTATACTGTTTTTAATTATTTTCTGCATGAAATGAAGTTGCACAGTGTAGAATTTTCCATTTGTGGTGTCATGTCAGCACTCAAGAGTTTCAGATTTTGGATCAATTCAATTTTCAGATTTTCTAATCAAGGATACTCAACCTGTATTGTATTAAAAAAAAGACCAGGAGAACAGAGTAGGAGAGCCTGTAAACTAATGCACACATTTACAGTCAGTTGATCTTCAGCAGTCTGGTAATACTAAACTCCTTTCAGGATTAAAAAAAACTGGCCTGAGAGTTATGCAAAACCTAGAGAAAAGAGGAGTACTATTTTATTTTCACTCTATCATCTCAAAAGGTCTGTAGTTCCATCTGTTACAGACAGAACCTTAATTTTCTAATTATCTATATAACACATATTTATTGAGCACTTCCTATGAGCCAAGGACAGAGCACAATACTAGAGCTACATCAGTGAATAGGCAGACAGACCCTGCCTGCATTGAGTATAATCACACAGAACCTGCACAGCCCCAAGGAAAAATCACTGAAAAGCTGACGTTCTCAGAATAACCACAGGGTTTAAAAGAAAAGAAAAAAGCTATTATTTAAAACTATCTATGTCAGCCTGTTTCTATTTGTTCATTTACTTCAGGAAGTAGGAAAGACTAAGACTCCTCATTTCTATTTTCTCAGTCAATCAGGATCAATGCAATAAACTGCAGAAAAGGAATAGAGATGACTCAAAGCCATATTGAGTCATACTGATGACTCAAAACTATTAAAAGGCATGCATTTCATATCAGGTGTTCCCATCCCCCTCCTCCCCTACTTTCCTTCTCTAAGTCCCATCAGCGTAAGCATGCTGTAATATCTCCCACTCTTAAAAAAAAAGACTGCTAAATCACATTCCCTCCAGAAACTGTTCCATTACCAAGTAACTACCTTTCACGTCACATCGGCGCTACTATACATGTTGCCAAGACTTGTTGTCTGCAGTTCTTCCCCTCTCTTGCCCTGACTCTAATCGACATTGACATCCACCACTTCAGTGAACCTGCCTGCGAAGATCTCCACCAATAACTTCCACAATGCTGAGTCTAATACCATTTTCAGTCCTTAGCTATTGATCACTCACTCCTTTTTCTTTAAAACACCTTTCCATTTGGCTTCCAGAACACTTCACTCTCATGATTTTTCTCCTACCTCTGCCTGCCATATTTCAATTTCCTTGCTGGTGCAAACTCTAAAACATGGGTGTAAATCGTTGCTTAACATTTGGACCATGTATCGGTCAGTTTTCCCATAGCTGGGACAAAAACACCCAACACTCACAACTTAAAGGAGGAGAGGTTTGCTCACAGGTTCAGGGTTTCAGTCCATCCTCAACTGGCTTCGAGGCAGGAACAGCACTGCACAAGGTCATGGTAAAGCAAAGTGGCTCACTTCACAGAAGCAGAAATCAGACCACAGGGAAAGAGCACCACTGAGAGATGGGCCCTCCCTTGGCCCACCTCCTCCAATGCCCCCACCTCCTAACAGCATGCTCAGCTATGAACACCAGTGGATTAATCCCTGTCATCCAATTACCACCCCAGGAGTCCCTTACTCCAGTCAAGTAGACAATTAAGATTAGACCCTTTCTAAGGTTAAAATGATTAAAATGAATAACTGATAATTTGAAATAGGAAAAAAGGTCCAAAGACGAAGGAGTGAAGGGAGGGGAAGGGGAAAGGAAAAGAGGGAAAGGAAAAACTATGAGAAAAGAAAAAAAAATGGAAACGAAATCTATATAAACAGGCAAGGGTGGAGGGGGTGAAGGGCACACAGGTAATGGGGAAAAAAATAAGAACCAAGATAGATCATGTTCAGGTACAAATACCCAATGATAAATGTAAATGAATTGTATACCTAAAGTGTACCAATAAAAGAACTAAAAAAAAAAAAAAATTAGACCCTTTCTCTATTTACATTCACTCCTGTGGTAAATTTCACCCAGACTCATAGGTTTAAGTACCATCCACATGCTGGTGACTACAGCTATTATCTCTGGACCACATCTTGCCCTACATTCCAGACTCCTATATCCAATCTCCAAAATCTCCACATAGCTGCCTAATAACCATCTCAAATTTAGTATGTGCAAAACCAAACTTTTGATACTCACCAAAACTTATTCTTCCCACGGTCTTCCTCATCTCAGTAAATGAAACCAGTTTTCCAGATGTTTAAGCCAAAACTTTTGGCACGCAATCAATCCATAAGGAAATCCATCAGCCCCACCTTTAAACATACACAGAAGTCGACTATTTCTCATTGCTTCCCTTGCCTTCTCCCTGCTCCACAGCACCACTATTTCTCATCTAAATTATGTCAAATGCCTCCGAAATCTGGTCCCTCTGCTTCTACTCTTAAACCATCATAGTATGTTCTCAAAACAAGCACTCTACTAATCTTTGTCAAATACAAATTAAATCATTTCACCAATGCTTAAAACTCTCAGCACCTTTCCATCTCACTCAGTAAAAGCCCAAAGCCCTCACATAGCTTATAAAGTCTTCCTTGGTCTGGCCTTTTCCTAGATCCTTCTCTCTTTATCTCTTAACTTCTCCTATACAATTTCTTTAGGTCACCTTTTCTTACACGCAACTACACACACACAGCCACACATACACACATGCACACAGATGGGTTTGTGATTTCCAGGGTAAATAAAAACAAAATCTGACCTCAACTGGCTCCCTCTGCTTAGCTATGACTCACCTATGATTCCCTCACCTTTGCTTTTGTGTCTTCTAAGGCTTTTTCCTGTTTATCCTATAAAAACTAAACACCATCCCCAAACTTTCTCCCTTTCCTGTTTCATCTATCACCAACATATTTCTTAGCATCTCATCTATATTTTACTTATTTCTTTATTGTCTGTCTTCCTCACTTGAACACAGCTAGATGAGGGCGAGGATTTTTGCCTGTTCATGTCTGTATATCTAATACCTAGACCTGTATGTGCTCAATCAATACTTGTAAAATAAAGAATAGAGAGAAGATAATTACAAAGTAAAGAAACAAAGTATCCATTGAACTGCTGGATTTATATTGCAAACCTAGACATTCAGGCTGGGGATGTAGCTGGGGGGTGGAATGCTTACCTAACACGTAAGGCCCTAGGTTCAAGCCCCAATACTGAAAACAAACAAACAAAAACTAGAAAGAAACTAGGCATTCACTTAGAATTTGAGAAAATTATGTCACATAAAAATGAAAATCACTTAAATTATAAGTTCAGAAACAATTTAAGATGTTTTATAAATGCTATATTTATAGCTCCCCAAACACTCTAAAACTGGCCATATTTCTAGGGTATACCTACGGGATAGTAAGAATTCAATAAATCTTAGCTAGGTTTATTATTATCTATACACACTCATCTGTGTACATAGAATGTGATTCTTAACAATCTAATAGCTCACTGAATAATAAACTGAGCCAAGGACATTGCTGTAAAGAAGACGAGATTCAACCTAACTCGAAATAAAACTCCCCTAAAATTGTATGGCAATAAATATGTTCAATCCAGTCATCTTACAACTAAATAGAGTGCGGGTCATCAGACTTTAGGAGTGGAAGCTTAGTTAGGTACTATCACTCACTGCAACCCTCCTCTCACAGACAAGGGGCCTAAGTAGTTAAACTGTCCACGTCACACGGCCAGAGAAAATAACAGCACCGAGGAAGCAGCTGGAGTCTTCCCTCCCCAGTCTACTGCCCCTTTTATAGTCGCTACAAATACAAACTGCGAAAATTTCAAATCCTTCTTTCACAAAGAAATCTGTTTTTATAGCTGTTTTCCTTTTCTATTATTTGAATATTTAATAAACTTATTCTAAGTTAAGATCGGACATTTATCATAAAAGAAACCAAAAAAGGTGAACTATGCTTTCTTTCATATTTAATAAGCCTTCTCTACTGTAATAAAGAGTAGACAGAAAAGATATAAACAGATTGTTATGAACAAAATACACAACTCCTCTAAAATGAAAGTAAATGAAACCACAAAAACTGTAATACTTAGACTAAGTACAGTACTATCAAAATGGGTCAAAGTAAGCCATCTAAAAAGGTAACTATGAAGTAATGAAATCACACCACTGCAACAACCATCAGGTGAAACAATTTTTGATCAATGTTATAAAATAGCACTCGTCTGATATTTTCTTCCTTAAGAACTACCAGTCACAACGTAGTCTGAAGGCAAGTTTATGCATTTGACTCAGAGACGCTATTCAACCAATTAAACTTGAAATGTTATCAACGTGTCCTAAAAGGGTAGTAGGATATCCAGAGTCATATGAAAGAACAGCTTTGTGTACATACTAAAATAGTTTCTCACTCAGTATATAGGAATGTCAGTATCTGTCAGTAAGTAAATAACCATAGTTCTCTTTGAAAACTTCGCATGTCCAGAAAAGTACAGAAGAAACAATAGAAGCAAAAAACAAACAAAAAACAAAACATTATACTCATCTGAAAAGGACACATGGCTCTGATACTTTGGATGACTACTCTCTGAAACAAAAAGGAAGCAAAGTAACAAAAGAAATGGGAAAAGGAGCAGAAATTAGAATGTATAAACAGAATGAACTTTTCAAATCTTCAAAACAGTTGTTTATGCCTTATAAATTATAACTCTCTTAAATTGGTAACAAATCCTTTTCCACATTGGTATAATACTATAGGTGATAAATTTTATAGGAGTTGATATGAATCCTTCAAGATAATCAAATTAAATGTTACCTATTTTATAGGCTCACATTTCTACTCTCTAGATAAAATAACTTTTGAAGACTTAAAAGAGTCACAGTAAACACTTTTCTGTAAATTCTAATGAAGTTTTCAAATTTGACATATTCCTCTATTACTGAGAAAAAAAGAACAGTCTTTTAAAAGCTTTGTGATAATTTTATTGAGAGCATCAATACAATTTTCAAGTTAAAATTTACTTGTTTTACTAGTGCATTTCCACTAAGTTCAGGGAACATAACTTACAAGGTACATTAAAATGTAACCTTTAAACCTCCCAATGTAAAACATCACTTCCTGGACAGAGATAGTACTCCAAGAACAATCAATCACTGTTAAGAAGAATATACACTCCACATTGTTAATTAGTGTTGATGCACTCTTCTCTATGCCCTCATCTGTCATGAAGATTGTTTAAAAATCTGAGTTATTAGTCTTTATTTGGGAAAGGATCTGGTTAATATCTTTAAGAGTAGAAATCATTCATCCATCCACTCTCTACTGGAGCATGATAATTCCTACCCCCAATACAAGTTACTGATAACCACCACCCCACCACTAACTCAGAAGCTATAAATCAAGAATAGGGCAGCTCCTATGCAACCCCTGTTAGTTCTGTTTACAATCTATCCAACTGAGAATGTTAGCTAGTCAGAAAAGAAACTAGCTGATGGATCAGATAATAGAAAGGCACACAGATTAAAGATAAAAAATAGCAAAATGAAAAACCAAAATGACATGTGGTTATAAAGCATAGATTAAATTTAAAATTAAACTTTAAAAATTAATATTCCTACATTTGCATTACATTTGATTATACTTTTACCTGAAACACTGAAGAAAAATTAAAACTACTTCAGTGCATATCATGACTTTTCAAATTACAGATAAAAATAAAAGGCTTATAAATTAAAAAGGGTAGGTTTCTAACATTATGTAAAAGTCAAAAATTAGAAACAGGAAGCAATCTTTTATGGAATATTGGGCTTTTTAATATTTTTTATTTTTAATCTAATATCATAATATAAAATACGACATTTTATTTCAAAAGTGATCCAGCGTAATGTGGCTATGATATATTTCCTGAAAAACTGCCACTGACATTATTCATGAGAGTGGAATTCAGTGGACCAGTTAGGCCTGACGGCTACTTAATAGATTCCCTATATCTAAATATGCATTTTCTTCATTAAGAAAATGGTCTTCCCTGTATAAAACATCCGGGGCCAAACACACTTCTCATTTCAGCAGCCTTCATGGAAAGACTTATCTGTTCTTTCAGAATTCATTCAGGCATTGCTCTAAGTGATGAAGTCCTTGACTTTCATAAAGCTTAGATTTTAGTGGACAAAGACAGACAAAAACAGTATTAGATGGCAATGAGACTATGCACATAATTGAAACATACTGACCTGGCAGAAAAGACTGGGCAGCTCATTTAGAGTGAGTGATCATGGAAGGCAGCTTTAAGAAGATGACATTTAAGATGAGATGAAGATGACACAATGGAGACAAAGGCAAAGTCTGAGGGAAAAGCAACTCAAATAGAAAAAACTCTAAGGTACAAATGAACTTAGGATGTTTTAGAAGCATAAAAAAAGGACCAACAAGCCTTGAACATATAGTGGGCAAGGAAGCATATAGAAGATGAGAGGTAGGTAAGAGCCAGATAAAGAAGACCTGGTAAATTTGGATAAGGAATTTGGTTTCCACTCTAAGTATGATGAAAAAGTATTAAGTGATTTCAAGCAGAAGAATCACTTAACATGATTTGTCACTTGGGAAATGGACTAGAAGAACAGAGTGAGGGGCAGGAAGGCCAGTCAGAAGGATAGAGTAGCTAACATGAGAGGTGACAGTGGAATGCTAGGCCATGGCCAGGTCCACCGATGAAAAACCCTCAAGTGGACATAAATTCAGTATTCCTAAGGCTCTGCAGTGTAGGCTCCGATCCAGTGAGAACGCCCCACTGCTGGAAGAGCAAGACTCTCAAAACCAGGAAACCAGGTAGTAGGTGCGGTGGATTCAGCTCCCTGCCTTGCAGAAGTAGCCTTATATGGTAATGTAACTGTTTTCAGGTACATATGTGACAGAATCTGTGGTCCACATGAGGCTACAGAGATCACTACATTTCAAGTGGACATCTGATATGCACAGAATAAGGAGATAAGTTAACCTCTTTCCCATTTTAAAATTTCTCTCAGGCCGGGCTTGGTGGCCCACGCCTGTAATCCTACCACTCCAGAGGCTGAGACAGGAGGATGGCTGCAAGTCTGAGACCCATATAGTGAATCCAAGACCAGCCTGAACTACATAGTGAGAACCTGTCTTAAAAATAAATACAAACAAAAAAATTCCCTGTCAGGAATTTCTTTTTTACCTAAGCAAAAGTATAACTTTTGAAGGAAGTTTGGACATAACTATTTATTAACCTCAACCACCAGACAGTGCAAAGGAAAAGTAGTCAAATATTTAGAAGAATAGAATATGGCAGATTCTAATCACCCCTTCAGAGCTTTCTTTGGCTCAATCTCAGCAAATTAACAATGGCTGGATTACTAACCATAGCTGGCAATAAAAAAACTACTCAAAACATAGTATGAAAACTATCAATCTGGAAAAAAAGCAAAAGAATAAGAAAATGACAAGGGAATTCTCCAGGAACCATTTCCTCTCAGGTGGTTTCATGAAACATCTATTTAAGCTCTATTAATTTGTAATTTATGATCATTAAAATTGAAGCTAAGTATACGCAGTACTTTTTAAAGACTATTATGATTAATAATAATGAATATTTACAGGCATACAACCGCATAGTCAATGCTTTTCATACAATATCTCATTTAATTTTTAAACCAACTTTAACAAAGTATTTCTTTCATTTCTAGATGATGCAAATTAAGATTTAAAGATGTAAAGTAACTTCTCCAATGTCACACTTACGCTACGTGAAGAAACTGGATTTGTAAATGAAGTGCATCTAAATCCAAAGCACTGTAATCTTACCTACTACTCAATATGTCACTTAATATCTTAAATCATACAAAGAAATATCACTAATGCCTGATAAGACTTTCAGAAGACTATAGGCACAAATAATTTACTGCAACTATTGTATGATTTTTAACTACTGTATACTGAAATAATTATGTGCTAACTACAAATTATTCTAAGTTCCTTCTCTCCTGGCTGCTTCATCAACTTGCTCATTTACTCATTACATTTAAACATAGTAAACTTAATTTTCCATAAAAATAAACATTTAGTTTATCTTTATATCAGACGATCCCCTATCCTCTGCCCAAATTTGAGTTTAATATTTTCAAAAAAAGCAAATAATTTTATAACATGCTCATAGTATAAAATAAATCCATACACATATTTTCCTTCCACTAAATTTAGATAAAATGTGATTACTGCTAATATTTTCACAGACTACACATACTTATTTTCAACATATGCTTTCAATTTAAGTTGCAAGTAGGACACAATGACCAATTTAAAAGCATTTAAGCAAAGTCCGTGAAGTATGCTGTTGGAATTTCAATTGGGACTACACTGAATCTATACAGCAGTTTTGGAAGTATGACCATTTTTGCTATATTGGTTCTTCCTATCCAGGAGCAAGGGATGTCTTTCCATTTTCTGATATCCTCTTCTATCTCTTTTCACAGAGTGCTGTAATTTTCAGTGTAGAGGTCTTTGATTTCTTTTGTTAGGTTGATTTCACTTTTTGGATGTTACTGTGAAAGAAGTTGTTCCCCTAGTTCCTCTCTCAGTGAGTCTATTGTTCATGTATAGGAAAGCCATTGATTTTTGTGTGTTGACCTTATATCCAGCTACTCTACTGAATTTGGTTATTAAATCTAGAGACTTTTGTTGGAGTTCTTGGGGTCTTCTATATAGAGTATTATGTCATCTGCAAATAATGAGAATTTAACTTCTTCATTTCCTATCTTTATTCCTTTTATTTCTTTCCCCTACTGGGTATCTTCCCCCAAAGAATTAAAAGAATCATACCACAGTGATATATGTGCACCCATGTTCATAGTGGCACAGTTTGTGATAGCTAAAACTTGGAAACAGCCCAAATGCCCATCAAGTGGAGACTGGATAAAGAAGACGTAGTTTTTTAATGAAATGGAGTACTATTCAGCTATAAAGAATGAGAAACTAGAGACATTTATAGCTAAATGGATGCACATTGGGGCCATACTCTTAAGTGAAATAAATAGGAAACACATCTGTAAATACCGAATAGTTTCTCTGGTGTGAGAAACTGAAAGTGTAAATAAGGATCAAAATGTTTAACAGATAATGTGAAACAGGAAGAAAAGGTCCAAAGGGGAAGAAGTGGAAGGGGTAGGGGAAAGGAAAGAAGGGAAAGGAATAAATATGAGAAAAGGAAACAACGGAAACAAAGTCTTTGTAAATAGGGAGGGGTGGAGGGGTTGAATGGAGGGCAAGGGAATGGGGGAAAAATAATCAAGATATATCATGTAAAGGTATAAATTCCCAATAATGAATGTCAGCATATTGTATACCTAAAATGTACCAATAAAATTAATGGGGGAAAAAAATTTAAGCAGAAGATGACTGTTTAGATAATAAGCATAATCCAGTTTCAGATCTCTTTCCATCATGTTTCTTTTGCTTTGCTTTGTGTGATTGTAAGACACCTTTATTAATTTTATTATTGAAAGGCACCCTCATGAAATTATATCCCCAAAGAGAAAATCAATACATACTACTATACTATACTAACATAGGATCAATACAGAAACAAACTGTAAAATATTCAGGACACTCAGAGTTAAAGCCCTAATAGGCTTAACTACAGAAGCATCTTTCATTCTACGATCACATGAAATTGGGCCAGTGACAGATTATGTAGCAAATAATATCCAGGAAAATGTTCATCTATAATCTCTTCGTTTTATATATATAACATTCTATGTGACTATATACTCTGCTATATGATCTCATTCTGAAAAAGAACAGTATAAAAACATGCAAGAAAAGAGTGTTAGCTTAGCCAAAGTGAAAAAAACCCTTGTCTTTTATAATATTAAATATCAAATACAACACTGTATTAATTTTCTGCAAAAATTCAAATATTTATTTCTTCAACCCAGAGAATGGCCCCACCAGTCCGGTCCAATAGCTCCTCTAGTCTGATATTCTGTTTTGGACTGTGTTCAATGGTGGATACCTCACAGGACACCAAAAACACATAACATGAAGAATATAATTATGTACCACTACACCATTATCTTAGGTGGGGGTTAGATTATATCCTCAAAGGAATGAAAACAAATCCCAGTTCCCCACCCTCCTCAATAATTTCCCATAAGGTGATGAGAAACCTCCAACAAGCATACAGTTTACCACGATATGAGCCAATGCCTTAGTAACATGACAACTCACTAAGAAATGATCTACTTAAATGAAAAGCTGAACCCAGAAATAGAACATAAGCTCATCAAAACTTGTGATTTGTAAAGCGAGATTTCAATAAATTGAAAAGTATCAGAGTTTTTAAAATGCTTACAAAACAGGTAAAATTTAATTAAACCTTTAAACAAATAAAAACTACCATTTCATTCCAAGCCATGCTATTGTGTGATTTGTAATAGTTTTCTAGGGAGTAATATCAGCATTTCTAACTCTTCGGAGAAATGACATTCACACCTGTTTCGTAATGGTTTTAAATTAAAGTTTAGATTTATTAAATGTTCATCTCAGTGTGCAAAACCACATAATGCATAAATCTGGCCCTTTAGGACATACTATTTCCTAAACAATTACAGGGGGAAAAAAATCATACTATATTTTTAAAGAACTTTGGAAAGGATAATTCTCTTGGTAGTATCCATGGGTATTGATTTAACAACTCTTGTAGTCAGGAAACAGTTCCTGACCTAAATCTTCCATGGTATAATTTGAATTCATTTTCTTTTCTGCTGACCTCAAATGAGTTGGGGGCTATTAGGTCATATCACATGATTTCATTATTTGTAAACCTTTATTAATGTCTCCTTTCTGAAGTTACTGCATTGCAGGATTATGAACCAGATACAGCCCAATGCTGAGTAGAACTTTATGGTTTTTATGTGTTATATACCATAAACCAAAAACAGATCTCAAAAATTACTTATTCACACTTTTTTTTATCAAAGACTGCTCCTCTTCTTAATATATTCTTACAAAAGTATCTGTATTTTAAGACAAACAGTAAAAATTCAGAAAAGGGAGGATGTAAGAGATGGGAGCAAGAAACAACGCATATAAAATTCCACAAAGAAGGCCAGGGATTTAGCTCAGTGATTCCGCTGCCTGCCTCGAAAGCAGAAGGTCCCAAGTTCGATCCCTGGCACCAAAAAAACCCCTAAAATTCCACAAAGACACTGGCTCCTTCTCTAGAGCAGAGATCATTTGATGAAATGTGTCTCAGAGCCTCAGGGACAGTGTTGACACAGCGAGGCAATATCATAAACTCTACAGCTGTGCTGCTGCTCTCCACAGTCCATGCTCCTTCCTTAGACCCGGGAAGCCAAAACACGTAGTGTCAGGTTGGAACTTACCTTCACGCGGATCGGCCAAAAGCCACAAAGCGGTTATGATACAGAAAGCACCAAAGCAGTTAGTAAACAGTATGCAGTCAGTGAAGGTAGGTCTTTACCACACTCTATAATGACTGAAATGAGGGGTTTAACACATTTCTCAGAATGTAATGTACACTAATTTAAGAAACAGATATCATTTATGAAATTCAAAGAAGAGGTATCATTTATGAAAAAAAGTTATTGAAAAGATTGTATACAAACATCAGAACTTTCTATTCAATTTTTTCAATCCAATTTGGAAACAGTTCCCAAAAAAGCTGTTTCCAAATATCAAATCTTTTCCTCAGGAATAAAAAATATAGACTATTAACTAAATACCACAGATGGCAGCCTAAAAAACAACACTATTTCTCACAATTCCAGAGACTCAGAAGTCCAAGATCAAGGGGCTGGCACGTTCAGCATCTGGTGAACGGCTTCTTCCTGGTTTATGGATGTCCACTTTCTTGCTGTATTCTGCCATGGCAGAGAAAGAGATCAACTCTTTCACACAGCATCGCTTCTTATGAAGGCATTAATCCCATTCAAGAAAGACCTACTTACCCCCCTGAAACCCCTCCTCCAATTTCCATCATCTTGGGGATTTGAGCTTCAAAATACAAATTACCAGGGGGACAAAAACATTCAGTCCACAGCAGCAAATAAATTTTACATAAATAAGTAGTAACCACTTACTTTTATTGCCCACCAAAGCAATCAGTGGCTGAATTTCTGATTCCTCACTCACTTTCTTCACCACAGTATACCAGTCTTCTAAATTCTCAAAGCTTTGATAATTTGTAATATCGTATACCAAGAGGATTCCCTGTCATGAAAGAGTTACAGAATTTTTGTACTGTATTACTTGAAAAAATATTAATAATAAACACTCTTAAGTGATGCTTCAGGTATGTCAGGTAGGGTATAAAAATATAAATGTGGGGCTTTTAATATACAAATTGACTTCATTTAAATTACTTCCTAGCAAATAAATGATAATGAATGGTTCCATTCAAGATATATCCAGCAATTAGGATGTATGCAAGGTAAAACATAATTTTATCAAAATTATAAGTTGTTTCCATTAAGATATATGAGATAGGCCTGGTAAATTGCAGTAAATGTAAGAAAATTCTATCACAGAAGTAGAAAAGGCTGCAAAGTCTACAATCCTGCCTCTCACTTTCATGAGGTTATCTACATTTTTCAATAAATAACCATCTGCTTGCCTCTCTCTTTAAATATTTTCAAAAATGGATATTCCATGCCATCCCCTGATAGTCAATTTAAGTGTTTAACACAATTTTCTTTAAATAAATGTCGATTTCCTCTTTTGGTCCTCTGTGCATTCGGAGAACAATTTGAGAGTATCTTCCTTACAATAACCCTTCATATTCTTGAAGATAGTTAAGTAACTCTTTTACTGTCTGCTTTCCAGAGTAAACAAACTCAGTTCCTTAAACATTCCTCCAAGGGCCAATTTTTTGTGCCTTTAATCATAGTTGTTGATTCTTCCCAGGACACATCACATATAGTTTTTTGACATCCCTTTTAAAATGAGCACTGTAAAACTGGACATGATACTGTAATAAGAGTCTACGCAGAGCCAAATACAACAGAAGGATTGCTTCCTGTCTCTTATATATCATATTCCTTTTAATTTATCTCATTATTTTGTGGGGGAAGAATAAGGAGTACATACATACACAAAAATAACATTCTTGATTCTCATCCAGTTTGTGGTCAAACACTTAATACAAAGCTCTACAAGACATAGAAGTAGAAGTCTTGACGCTAAAATGGTACTCATGTCTACTTCTGATATAATAATAAAAGTCAACCACTTTTTGTACATACTATGCAACAGCTGCTTATGTTTTTTCACTAATCCTCACAACAATCACAGGAGGCTACCAATATTATTCCCATGTAACTGATAAACAAAGGCTACAAAAACAAGATCAGACATATTACATGATGGAGACAAGATTTGAATCATAGACTCAATGACCAAAAAAATACTTTCTGCCAACTCTACACTATGCATTATGCTGGATACTAAGTACAGAAGTTCCAAATCTCAGAGGACTAACAGTCTTGCAGCAGAATCAGACACATAAACACACAAGTATACAACACAGCAGTCATGGAGGCTAACACGCTGGTAAATATTAATCAAATGGCTTGGGCTTGGTGAGGGCGAGGGTGGCAGTATTACGTGTTGCATACACCAATTTTCGTGGGGTAAGAACTCCCCTGTGGCCACTGTCAAGCATCAGCGTGACATCACCAAGCGCAGAGCTGGTAGGACACCATTATACCATAAAGAATTTCTACTATACAGATACACTAAGTGTAAATAACTCAAGACCACAGTTAAGAAAAATAAATCAGTTAAGTGTTGCATTTGAGCACAAAATAACTTAGTTTTCACATAATTTGTGAGTCTATATAAAACTTTTAATTTTTAGTATATTCAATAATCGGTTTACAAAAATTACTGAAATTTTACCAACTCATTTTCTGAAGCCAGAACAAGCTGACCCTAGCATATAGCTCTCAGAATATTCTAATACCATG
This sequence comes from Heterocephalus glaber, assembly GCF_000247695.1. The sequence goes on along the minus strand of NW_004624755.1, from coordinate 18,139,121 downwards.
TTCTTTTGTTTAATCACAATAGAATGAAATTACCACCTTCTTTGGACAGGTTTCTTGTCTCTAAAACTAGGTCTTTGAGGTAGTCTCTAAGATTCCTTTCAGTTTAAATATTCTGTAAGTTTTACACAAAACTATTTGTCTGATTCATTTCAGTAACTTCAGGTCTTTTTCTGTCTATCTTTGAAATGCGTAGAAATAATTTTCAATATAGAATTATCTGAAATAAGGAACATAAGTTCACTTTCCCTAAAAAAAAAGAATATTGGGAGAATGTGGGGGATAAAAAAAAAAGTTCACTTTCCTTAAAAATAAAGCACAAAACTAACTTCTGATGATAACTAATCCTCAATCTACTAACCCTGTCTCGAGTTGCTATTAGTATTTGTTGAAAAGAGGTCTACTTCTACTTCTTTGAGAAATGTCTGTTCATTTCAGATGCCCATTTTCGGATTGGGTCTTTAAAATGGGAGGTCTGATCTTTTTAAATTCTTTATAAATTCGAGATAGTAGAACTTTGCCTGAGGAAGAGCAGGTGAAGATTTTTTCCCACATTGTGGGTTGTCTCTTCACACTGCTGGTGGTTTCTCTTGCTGTGCAGAAGCTTTTAATAACGAGAGATCCCACTTGTTGATTGCTTGTGCTAGTTCATGGGCAACTGAGGTTTTGTTCATAAAATCTTTTCCTACACCGATGTCTTCAAGGGTTCTACCTAATCTCTGTTCCAACTGGTTCAGAGTTTCTATTTTAATATTTAGATCTTTAATCCATTTTGATTTTAGTTTAGCGCATGGTGAGAGATACAGGTCTAGTTTTAATCTTTGTCAAGCTGAAGCCCAATTTTTCCAGCACCATTTATTAAGGAGGCTATCTTTCCTCCAGTGAGGGTGTTTGGCTCCTTTATCGAAGATGCGATGGCTGAGTGTGTCTGGCGTTGTTTCTGCATCTTCTAATCTGTTCCACTGGTCCTCAGGTCTGTTTCTTTGCCAGCACCATGCTGTTTTTATCACAGTAGCCTTGTAGTAGAGTACAAATAAATACATGAAAAAATGTTCAACATCACTGGTCATTTGAGAGATACAAATGAAAACAATGCTGAGATTCCACCTCACTCCAGAAAGAATGGCTGCTATCAAGAAATCAACCAATAACAAATGCTGGCGGGGCTGTGGGGAAAGAGGAACCCTGCTCCACTGCTGGTGGGAGTGTAGACTGGTGCAAGCATTGTGGAAATCAGTATGGAGATACCTCAAAGAACTAGGACTGGAAGTCCCATTTGACCCAGTTATTCCTCTGCTGGGAATCTTCCCCAAAGAATTAAAAGAATCACACCACAGTTATATATGTGCACTCATGTTCACAGCAGCAGTTTGTAATAGCTAAAACTTGGAAGCAGCCCAGTTGCCCATCAACTGGGAGACCGGATAAAGAAAATGTGGGGTTTTTTTTAATAAAATAGAGTATTACTCAGCCATAAAAGATGAGAAATTAGAGACATTTATAGCTAAATGGATGAACATTGAGGCGATACTCTTAAGTGAAATAAATAGGACGCACATGTGTAAATACCAAATAGTTTCTCTAGTGTGAGAAACTGAAACTGTAAATAAGAATTAAAAGGTATAATAGATAATGTGAAATAGGAAGAAAAGGGGCAAAGGAGAAGGGGAAGTGGGAGGGGTAGGGGAAAGGAAAGAAGGGAATGGAATTTATATGAGAAAATGAAAAAATAGAAACAAAGTCTCTGTAAATAGGGAGGGATGGAGGGGTTGAAGGGAGGGCAGGGGAAGGGGGAAAAATAAGAACCAAGAGAGATTATGTAAAGGTGCAAACTTCCAATGATGAATGTAACTGTATTGTATACCTAAAATGTACCAATAAAGTAAAATTTAAAAAAAAAAGAAAGAAAGTAACTAAGACAAGTGTGAAGAGACACCCTACAACTTGGAAGAAAATATGTGCAAACCAAACATCCAGGATGAGGTTAATATCCCAAGTATAAAAAGACCACACACACACAAAAAAAACCACAACCAGTACCACAAAAAAAAAAAAAAAGGAGAACTCAAGTCAACAAGAACAAAAACTTGTTTAATCAACAAGGAAACTGAATAGACATTTCTTAAAAGAGGTCAAACAGACATAGGAAAAAATGCTTAACATTTTATTATTTTTTTTTTTTTTGGTACCAGGGATCGAACTCGGGACCTTGCGCTTACAAGGCAGGCGCCGGCACCACTGAGCTAAATCCCCAGCCCTCAAATGCTTAACATTTTAATCACTAGAAAAATGAAAATCAAAACCACAATGAGATAACATCTCCCAAGTGTCAGAAGGGCTGTTATCAAAAAGACAAAAGATAAATCCTGGCCGTGGTGATACAATCCTGACACTCCAGGAAGCAGAGGCAAGAGGGTTGCAAGCTTGAGGGCAGCCTGGGCAGTCTAATAACATTTGACCCTGTCTCAAAATTTAAAAGGGACGGGGTGCAGCTCAGTGTGAAGGCCCTGGGTTCAATCTCAATCTCCAGGAACAAAAATAATAATAATAAATTTAAAAAATAACAAATGTTGGCAAGGATGTGGAGAAAAGAGGAAACTCGCATACTGTTGGTAGGAATATGTTTGTATGGCCATTAGGCCATTATGAAAAACTGAATAGAGTTTCCACAAACTACTAAAAATGGAATTACCATAAGAAACAGCAATCCTACTTCTGAGTATTTGCCCAAAAGATGTAAAGTCAGTTTGTCAAAGAAATGTCTGTACTCCTATGTTCATTTCAGCCTTATTCACAATAGGCAAGTTATGGAGTCAATTTAAATGCCCAACAATACAGGAATAAAGAAAATACAGTATATATGAACACTGGAATACTAATCAGTCTACAAAAAGAAAGAAATTCTGTCATCTGTAACATATTTGATATTGGAGAACTTAAAATGGTAAGTGTAATAAGCCAGGTACAAAGACAGAACACACTCTCACTTATATGTAGAATCTAAAACAACCAAGCTCATAGAGTGGTGGGCCTGAGGATTTAGCTCAATGGTGGCACACCTGCCTCACAAGCACAAAGTCCTGAGTCCAATCCCTGGTACCAGAAACACACACACAACATCGAAAGTGGGGTAGTAAGTTCAGAGGTTGAGGAGTGGGAGGAATGGGGAGATAATGGCCAAAGGGTACAGCATCTCACAGTTAAATAAGAATACTTCTTTAAATAAGAATACTTTTTAAAGTAAGAATACTCAGCAAGATAAATACAATTATTAATATTATACTATACATTTCAAAATTGATAGAAGAGTAAATTTCAAATATCTCACCACAGTGATAACTATTTGAAATAATAGGTTACTTAGCTTGAATTATTTCCCATTGCATTCATAAATCATAACAGCACTTTGTACACCATGAATACATACAATTATAAATTGTCAACTTACAATAAATTTTTTAAATTCAATCACAGAGAAAGAAAGGAGAGAAGGTAGAAAAGAGAAAAGAAGGAAAGGAGGAAAGGTATCAGAGAAGGAATAAATAAAGGTAAAATAAAATCATTTATTTTACCTACTGTTGATCTATAATATAGCTGTTTAAAGTAATAATGTATTAGATGATTACTCCAAATAAATAAATGAGATGAATGACAACAACATCATAAAAAACAATGAAGGATGAATTGCCTATACTACATATGAAGAAATGTAGTATTATTTGAAGATGAATTTAGATGAACTACAAAATGTGTGTTACAAACTCTAGGGCAATCACCAAAAAACAAAGTATAATTGATAAGCTAAGAGAGAAAATACAGTGCTCAGAGAAAATCAAAGGCACAAAAAGACAGTGGAAAAGAATCAAAGAAAAAGTACAAAGAATGGAAAAACAAACATAATGTTAATCCAACCATATCAATAATCACTTTAAATACAAATGGTCTAGATACACAAACTAAAAAGAGAGTATCAGAGTAGATGAAAAAACAAGACTCAACTGTATGTTGCCAATAGGAAACTCTTTTCAAATATAAAAACGTAGATATACTAAAATACAAGGATAGAAAAAATTCCATGAAAACATTAACGAAAGCTACAGTAGCCATATTAATTTCAGATAAAGTAGACTTCACAATAAAGAAAATTATCCAATTTAAGACTAACATAATGGGGCCGGGGATTTAGCTCAGTGGTTTTGCCACCTGTTGCCCAAGCACAAGGACCCAAGTTTGATCCCCAGTACCAAAAATAAATAAATAAATAAAATAAAGATTGACATAATGATATAGAGATTAGTTCTTCATAAATACCTAACAATTCTCAGGGTACATACACTGAATAGCAGGGCATCAAAATATGAGGCCAAAATTGGTAAAACTGAAAGGAATTCCAAATCCACAGATTCACTATTATACTTAGAGACTTCAACACTCTCTACATTAGTAGACACATCAAGCAAAAATAAAACTGGTAGGAATTAGTGTTCAGTAGAGTTGAACAACATTAGCAATTTAATTGACATTTGTAGGATACTATATCTAACAATATTAAAATAAATTCCCTTTTAAACTCTCATAGACTATTCACCAAGATAGTTTATACTCTAGACCTCAAATATACCTGAACAGATTTACAAGAAAAATCATACAAAGCACATTCTCAAACTATAATGTTCAAAACCAAAAAGATAGTTTGTAAACTCAAAATACCTGGAAATTCAACAACATATTTCTAAATAGTGAATGAATCAAAGAAGTCTTATGACAATTGTTTTTTTAACTTTTAGGTACTGAAGGTTGAACTTAAGGCTTTTGCACTGAACTACATTTATATCCCTTTTTTAATTTTAATTTTGACACAGGATTTCACTAAGAATATTTTGAATTAATAATAATGCTATCTATCACAACTCTTGAGATGCACCAAAGCACTGCTAAGAGGAAAATGTTTAGTAATGAATGCATGTTATAAAAGAAAAAAGCTCAGAAATCTAAAACTCCACTGTAGGAAACCAGAAGAATAATTTCAGACTCAAGTACATAGAAGAAAATAATAATACAAATTAAAACAGATATCAATGTAATTGAAAAGAAAAACAATAATGAAAACCAACAAAAAAAGCCTGGTCTTCACTAAGATCAATTTTTTTAAAAAAGAAAAGACATAAATTACCAATATCAGACACGAATGAAGTCATCAGCGCTGATACTGTAGATAGTAAAAGAATAGTAACATCACAAGTTTATGGTCACAGATTTGATAAAACAGATGAAATGGAGCAACTGTTTGTAAAACACTCATTCCCAAAACTACTGACTTCTAGGGCTCTACTAGCCAGTCTCACAACAAAATAAGCCAGACTTGTATGGACTCACCTCTTCAAAAGCTGTAATACAAGCACCTTCAAATCAGTCTCTTACTACATCAGTCAATCCAGAAATCTCCTGACCCCTTATAAAAAACTTTATCAGCCACAAATAGTTCTATTCCCTCAGACATGCAATACATCTAAACTTCCATCAACTTCTGAGAACAATCTACATGGGAACTGCTGGATCTGATTTTTTGGCAATCTTGTAATCATCTGAACCTACTGCTATGTCTCATGTCCCAGATACCTAATGTTATCACCCATTTATGTGCCATTTATGTTTCTCTTGTCTTCAGTCCCATATGATCCTGGGCTTCCTCTTCCCAATTTAGTCCCCAGTTGCTCATCTTCTTCCAAAACTTTTTTACGCAAGCTTTGGAAATCAGATTTCAAGTTTAACAAATCCTTCTGCACCTTTAAATCATTCAACAAAAATATCCTCCATTTCTTACGCCTTAAATGCACTTCATCTCCATTCCAGTTCCAAGGAGACGCTGTCACCTTTCTCTTTGTAACCTTCAAGACTCATAAACATTACATAAGATTACTTCATATAATACTTCATTTTCACCTATTTCATTTAACATACGCATGATAAGTCAATAAATCAAAAATATACCATTTCAAAATTAATTGATAACAGCTTTGAAGTAGCAAACACTGGTGGCAATACTTAACAGTCTTAACAGTAAAATATCACATACACTTAGTAATACAATTCAACATGTGCTTAACCCAGTATACACAATATTTAACCTCAAAAATGAAAAGTTCCCTCATTATCAAAATATAGGTTATTTTTTCTCCCTAAACTACAAGAGAAATGATCTACCTTACTTTTAGTTATATTATAAAGGATTCATTAAATCATTGCATATACAATACAATATACAATACAATAGCCATAACAACATAATACTTACCTGTGTAAATACAACCTATAAGAAACACTAATGCAAAAGAGGTCTATAAATATAATCAGTCATAAGCTGCCAAATACCTAACTGAAAACTTCAGAGTAAAAGTCAGCAGAGGTTGTCAGGGAGTCCAGTTTTGAGATGTGCTCTCACCCTCGTTGTCATACAGGCACCAAACCATTTTGTTGGTAGTTAACGGACAGACTCATTTGTGTGGGCACCAGCACACAATAGCAGTTGTGTTCCATCTCGCAAATGACTACACTTCATTGAGTTTATGCTCAGTGGGGCAGTGTTTGCAAACCACTTAGATTCCAGGATGGAAAGAGCTACAGAAACGAAACATCCAGTCCTTCTCTGAGGTGTGTTGTTAGCCTCTGTTAGCCACAGGTTACAGGGCACTAAACACTATGTACTGTGTATTTGCTTCTAACCACTAGGAAAAACAGCCTATAACATCTTTCTAAAGACTCCTAGAAAATGTTAAGCTAATTTAAAATCTGGAAATTTAACTGGCACAAATTTCAGTTCTTAGAACTAGCTCTTTCCAAAATATCTCACTAATTCTTTTTGGGTGTCAATTCAATTTGGTTTCAACCAACACTGTTCAACAAACAGTCTATTGCTAAAGTTTAATGTTATCAGGCAGAAAGGTGAAGAAGGTAAAATAATCAGTTTTATATAGACCTAAGTTAATGTGTAGCCTACAAATAACCTTCTTCCTTTTCTCTCTCTCTCTCTTTTTTGTTTGTTTGTTTGTTTGTTTTTTGGTACCGGGGATCAAACTCAGGACCTTGCACTTGCCAGGCAGGCACACTGCCACTGAGTTAAATCCCTGGTCCAGCTTTTTCCTTTTCAAATGCATCAAAAAAGTAATTTCCTTCTTTAATAACCCATACATGTATAAAATAATTCTCACATAGACAATATAGAAGTTAGAAAATCTAGAACAAATTCCTGGGACTAAAGGTGAGAGTCAGGTACAGGAATTCAAAATTATCAAGTATACTATATACATGTACCAGTTTCCCAAAATGAATGTTAACTATTATATACTGCAAACACACTAATTCAAAAATACATTAAAAATGTTTTGAAATCCTAAATAATATTTTAAACTGATGGCCTCAAAATAGCTTGTCAAAACATTATTTGCAAAAGATTTCTGATCTCTAGCATGTGAGCCAAATCCAAAGTATTACTTTCTATTGCCCAAATATCTACAACTTTAGGAGCAAATGAAGTCTACTTTGAACAATATATGACTATAAAATTTATAATTATTAAGTATATTAGAATTTTTAAAGGCACCGTTTTTGAAAAAACATTTTTCTCCAAGTTACTGCTATAAATAATGAGTGAGGGCTTCTGTGCCCTGAATACACTATTTCTATGTACTGTAACAAGACAGACTACTGATAAAGTACCTTGTGTGTTCTACACAGCATTTAGTCTGGAATCTCTCTGGAAGCAGAAAAGTGACTACATCATCATCAATTTATGACAATTCATTTCATCATCTCAGAACTTCCAGTTTTCTAGGATAATTTCATTAAAATATTCATGAATTTCTCAAAAACACTACACTACATTATTGTTTAATAAAACTGTATGTGCTGGGGCTGGGGATTTGGCTCAGTGGTTCTGCCACGTGCCTCACAAGTGCAAGGTCCTGACTTCAATCCCCCGTACCAAAAAAAAAAAAAACCAAACCAGGATGTGCTTACAAAAGTCACAGAAATTATAAAGTGGCATCATCAACAAAAGAAAAACGTCAAGATGCACTTTCAACATAGAACCTTATAGGACAAGTTCTAAGAAGGAATATAATGTTCAATTTCTTCCAAGAAATGAAGTATATTAAAAGAAAATAGAGACATTTTACTAAACTCAACTACTCAAAAAATATGGAAATCGGGCCAGGGATTTAGCTCAGTGGTTTCGCTGCCTGCTGCGCAAGCACAAGGACCGGAGTTCGATCCCTGGTACCAAAAAAAAAAAAAATGGAAATTCTTGAAGTTTCTACACATTTTCAAATTAATGCCTGCTGATTGTAAGGAGCTATGTAATAACATAAAATATACAGTGGTTTAAGATTATTATACAATGTTGTGAATGTACTAAATGCCACTGATTATACATTTCAAAATGGTTAATTTCACATTATATGACTTCCATATCAATGTTTATTTTTATATGCTACTAATAAATTTTAAGTAATTTAAATAATAAATTTTAAATTATTTTAAGTAAACCAGAATCACAGAATCCAATTCATGAACATTATATTCCCCTAATTTTTAAATAAAGAAAATGGATTTAATTGAATTTTCTATTATTTACCCTGAGATGTGTAAAGTACTCCTATTTTTCACTAACTCTAGCTATACTATAAAAAGCTATTTTGACCCCTAGAGTCAAATATCACTAGAAGTCAGACTACTCTTAATTTTTATTTTTAAAAAAATCCTGTATGGGGCCAGGTATTTAGTTCAGTGGTTCTGCCGCCTGCCTCGCAAGCGCAAGGACCCGAGTTCGATACCAAAAAGAAAAAAAAAAAAAATCCTGTATGTAGCCTGAAGATAGATTTTTATGGAGCAAAACGGAAAAAGAATTATTTTCAAATCCCATTTTATCAACCACATAAGTAAAACAAGGATTATGGTTTTTCATATATCTCTATTCAGTTTTCTTCAGCATAATGTACACTTTAATCAATTTTTAAAACAACAGCAAACATCCCGACACAAAAGTCTGAGATATACATTTTAAAAATAAGTGTACATAAAAATATACACTCACATGATCACTCAAATGTTAAACATGAGCTGAAAGATTTTCCAGAAGACAAAATACAATGTAGAAGAAAAGACATAGAAGGAATTTTAAGTCAAACACATATATAAGTAATTTTTTTTAGATCTCTAGAGCCTATATACATGATTTAGAACCATATTAATCCCATTTGTCATCCCCCAAATATTTTACAAAATAAATGAGAATCTATTTTCATCCAAAAGCAAGGCAATGGTTTTTGACAACAACCGAATTCCATACAGGTCAGTGTCAACATCCTCTCTGTTCTATAGATTATTTTTTACAAGAAACAAAGTTCAAAATACAAACTTATGCTTCTGCTACTCAAACACAAAACTCCAATAAAAAACTAAATGAAGATTTTGAATATTCTCCTCGTAAAGTCTCATGATGATGTGAAAGATACACACTAATTTAAACCATAAAAACAAAAATAAATAGCATGTCAATAAGTATTATATAATGAGCACAGCAAGCATCAAATAATTATATTCAATGGCATTACTGTTTTTCTAAATCTGTCATTAAATTAAAACCAATATGCCAAAGCATTAAAATAGCAACTTCTTCACTGAACATGCTCAGAGTGAAGTAATTAACTTTTTAAAGGATATTACTATCATGTTTCTATTTGTGAGATTTTTACCTAAAAATTTATAAACTATGTCTAATGCAAGCTCATATTGCCAAAGAATTTTTATGTAATAGTTCAGGTGATTTTCTTGCTGTACATAGATTTTCTTCTGAAAATATATCATTATCATATTAATTTATTGTATGTCCTTCATATATATAGTAGTACTTAGTTATAAAATATAGATATAAAATATAGATGTCTATTAAATCTGTTTTGCTTTTCTTTCTTTCAAAAAGAAAATAGTAATAAAAAATACAAAAAATACTCATTACTTTTATGAAAAATTAAAATTTCATAACAAAATAGAGAATGACAATAGTTAACATACTGTACATCATGATCTTAAAAGAACACCCAAAATGCTACTCAGAGGACAAGACATAGACAAAAAAAAAAAAAAAAAGACTTGCAAAGAAGAAAATAAAAGGACGAAAGTTTCTCTTTTTTTGGTAGAGAGATCAAACTCAGGACCTTGTGCTTGAGAGGCAGGCAGCGGAACCAATGAGCTAAATCCCCAGCCCATCTGACAAAACTTTCCTTTTAGTGAACAAAAACAAGACCAGTAGTACAAATGAAACAAATTAGTATATATCTTAAAATATTGTGAAACATCGAAATTGATAATTTGGGCAATTACACATTTGAACTTCTCTCCCGGCTTCCTATTTATCTATCTTCTATTTTGCAACCTCTCCATATATATTTTCTCATATAAAAGAAACTATGTGATATTTAAGCTTGTGTGTGACTTATTCCACTCAACACTATGCTCTCAAGTTGCATCCATTTGCCAACAAATGCCTCAAGTTTAACTTTCTTTATGGCAGAGTAGTACTCCATTGTGTATCAATACCACAGTGTCTTTATCTAGTCTCTGTTGATGGACATATACACTGTTTTCAAGGTCTAGCTCTTATAAACTGTGCTGCTATAAACAGGGGTATGTATGTATCCCTGTAATGTGATGACTTTAACTCTTTTGGGAAGATACCTGGAAGGGGGATTGGTTTGGGATTGTTCAGCATCTTGCCATGTAGCTTCTGCTGACTATCAAATGCTCACAAGTGTTGGAATTACAAGTATGTGCCACCATGCCCAGCTAAATTTGAAGAACTATTATGATTTACTAGACAAGTCACTGACCAAAAGCATATACATATAGATATGCTTTTTGTCCTTGTAACTTAAAATAAAATTAAATTTCCATTTTTCATTCAGTCATATGACAGTAGACACTATAATCAAATTAGTTAACATCAAAATATCATTTATCATTGTACTTATTCAACTGCTGATAATAATATCTAGTAATATAAGAAGCATATAAAAACTTAAAAGTTTTCCAGCTCCTACCAGTTAAGTGTCACCCATTCACACGTCCACATCACTCCAAACGTAATTAGAGAGGGATAAAACTAAAGGACTAGCACAAATATATGAGTCCCTCTCCATAACAGATAAAAATCAAAGTAGGAAGGGCCGGGGATTTAACTCAGTGGCACCGCGCCTGCCTCTCACCGTACCTGCCTAAGCTCGATCCCCAGTACCGGGAAAAACAAATTCAAATTAGGAAGAAAGAAAGTGTGTGTGTGAGTGTGTGTACATGTGTGTGTGCGCCCACACCTATGTGTGCATACATACTTGTGCATGTTTTGGTAAGGGAGTATTTCAATTCTACAGTAATCAGAATTCATACTATACCTGTGCTCCATAGATATATTTATCCAACATTTTTCCACCTATTGTCTGCCCTCCTATATCCCAAATTTGAAGAGTAACATTCAAATTTCCTAAAATATAAAAAAAGAACATAAAATAAGAACATAAAAAGTAACAATGTAACAGCTGAGTACAGTTTCACAAAACACTAAGTCACAATGATAAACTGAACTTAATTTGCCTTTTATTCTGCAAATTCATGTAGTCAAATACTTGGAACTGTGAAAATAATGTCAAAGAAATCAGCTGGGAATCAAGATTTATCTCTTTACATATTTCGATGGAACTGCATTTACAATATTCTTCAAAATAAAAGAAAATAATGTAAGCTTTAATTTAAAAACTTAAGCCTTAGAAAGAAAAAAGGAAGGAAGGAAGAAGGCAGGCAGGCAGTCAGAGAGAGAAGAAAAGAGGGAAAGATGCAGGAAGGGAAGAAACCCTGATTCTCAGGGGACAAAAACAATAAAGCACATATGCAAGGAGAAACACACTTTAAAAATAAAAACTGAAGCTTGATATACTAACCCACCCAATCATACACAAGAATTTTGCTGCCGGTTCTAAACAGTATGGGTTCTAAAACTCACAGAATAATAACAAACTACATAGATACACCCATAATTTCAACCCAAATGAATGAACTGTTTTTAATGTTAATGTCAACTATTATATGTAAACAATCAAAAATTACGTTTCAAAAACTCATTTGATAGTCTTGCTCAGAACTGATGTGGGACACAGAGACTCAGTATACCTCCAAATATCTGATGCATTCATAGCTGTTCAAAGCACATCCACTGAAATAATTACAGATTTTTCAAAGCCTTCATAAAACAGTGTAATCTTCTTCTCCCCGTAAGAATTACAAAAGCATCCAACAACACTGTGCATTTTACCAAATATCTGACTGAAGCAAATATTTGAGATAAACTATTTTTATCAATACAACTAATGACTGAGCTATAAAAGTCAATTAACATGTCCAATATGCATTTTAGACTAATACTTCAAACTATTTTTCCTCACAAAACTACGCAGTTTTCTCCAAAGTCTCAACTGGTACCTTCTGAATGATTTGTCAATCAGGAAAATTCAAAATTAAAACTGAAAAAATGATCTCATTTCAAAAACAAAAAAGGATTCCTAAGATATGCATGTACGTAAATGTAAAACACTGAGCGACTGGAGTCTGTCCCCCGTCCCCACTGACCACACCTTCAGTGCTTACAGAGGAACAACCAAAATGTTCTTAGAGCCCTAAGAATCTGAAGAAGCAAATGTCACAGACTAGGACCCATCCAACCACTTCTATAAACTCAATTTCTTAAAATCTTAAATTTGTGAGATTCAAAGCTGAAATTATACTCCTTCAATACCATCTGAAATTAAGCAGGTGAGAGGGCTAGCGGTCACTAGAGGTATACTAAAAGTTTCAGAAGACCCTAGATAAACAGATAATATTTGCAAAACACTTCACAGTCATTTGCTTCCATTAAAAGACAAGACTTAATAGAGTAAGATTTTAAACAATACTTAATAATTACTTATAAGTATTTAATCTCATTTCTTCAAGGTCAATATGATCCCTATTGTTTATCCTCAGATCACAATAATATGAAGTTTCTTTCCTTTCCTTCTTTACATTCTGATACTCAGATCCCATCTAAATCAGGTATGAGAAATAGTTCAATTATAAATTTAGGAACATGCTCTTAATTATATTACCAAAGTCTGACTACAATCATTCCAAGACCCTGTATCATCTATTCAATGTATATTCATTTATCAAGAGTACTCATTTTCCAAATGAAAACTGTTGTTTGCTTGTTTTTGCTTTTTCAGATATAAGTTCTAGTGACTCAGAAGTAAAAATAGCTATGCACTAATGATAATTCAGTAGAATTGTCATAAGTCCATGTTTTCTGGCATACTAATAAAAAGATCACTATTAGTATAGCATCAACAAATGATATGAACTTTATAGTTATTTCATATACTTAGAAATATATTTCTAACATCTACATTTGAATTTTAGGCTTATTAATACAATAAAACTAAAAAAGGGATTATCTTAACAACAAAATCAAAAGAAGATACAATTCAATTCAATTTTCTTTTCTGCAGGCATAATCAGATGAAGTTTCCTTTTAGATATTCTCAGAATGACACAACTATAAAGCTGTGTAAGAGCAATCAAATAATACTATAATTTCAAAAAAAAAGAATCCATCAAACACAAATTTCCAAGAAATAAAAAACATTAAAGAAATTGTCAGTAATCTAATCTCAAATGTAAAACGCTACAAAATCCCAGCTCCTGTGAAAGAAATGACAAGTAACTAGAAAAAAAATAAAATAAATGAGGTGAACAAAATACAGGTAAGTCATTTTCAGTCCACAGCAAAGCCACCGAGAGGATCCAAGTGTAAAAGTACACTTGGTACCTTGGTGAATCTTGCCTAAAGTGCTGCATAGTCAAGGTGGACCTAACAACACAAGGCTGCCCACTTCTTATACTAAAGACTGAGAAATCCTTTTCACAGTAGAATGCTGTTTACTGGACTGTACCCACAAGCTTCCTGAAAGTATTTGGACTAAGGCTCTTAAGAAGTTCTATCAGCAGAATCTCTGAGTAACAGATACACTACTTTCAGCAGTAAAATCTGCACAGTGGTTGCATCCAGACTATACAGCATACCGGATCATGAAATACACTAAAACGGATGAGTCTTTGCAAAGTAATGACCTTGAAAGCCTGCATGAAGAGAATGTGAATGGATGGGTAGGAGATTTGTACCCCTAACAATCTGACGAGGCAGAAGACTTACCAAACTAATAATAAATACTAGATTCACATATTATGCTGCTTTACTATAAATTCAAAAATGCTGCCTGTGTTTTACTCAGCAAATGATACAAATACTAATCATTACATTGACACTTACAAAGACTGGGAACCCTATAATTTATTCACCTCATTTCAATAATGTCAATTATAGGGCCGGGGATTTAGCTCAGTGGTTCTAACGCCTGCCTCATAAGCACAAGGTCCTGAGTTCAAACCCAGTACAAAAAAATAAAAAATAAAAAATAAATAATGTCAATTATACAACATCAAGATACACTAAAACAATTTTTTCACACTGAAATTTCTACCATAATTTTGAGTTTATTTCGGTCTATCACCTGTAGCAAACCAACTGTCCTTTAAAAAGACAGAAATTTTCTTCTGAAACACTGCTCGTAAAAATAAAAACATTATCAAGAAAACTGAAATATACATTCATTAAAAGTATACAATGCCTAATATTCTGTAATCTAAAATTTTTCTAAGTCGAAAATATGCTATAAATTTGGATTCTGAGAACATCAAAGGTTTTACAAAGTAATCAAAATTTTAAAATTGGTAGTACTGTGCAACAGATCAGCAATCATCACAAGTATCACCTATACAAAATATCCAAAACCAGCCTTTTTATAATATTTGAGTTAAGCCTTTCAACTAAAAAAATCAGAAAAATTAAACAAAATGATAGAAAAACTGATTTGTTAAATATTAAAATAAAATAGCTGACAACTAAATATTACATTGAACTTCTCTGTATACAATTAACATTTCTAAAAAAATGTTGTAAAAGTAAGTTTTCAGCATTTATACTATATAACTTGTGCATGTATTCTACTAGGGATTGCTGTAATTATTCTGAATGTAGCATTAATCTATAAGAGTAATATAAATAAAATTATATTTTCAGTATTGAATATATTAAAAGAAAATACAAATGCAATAACATACACCTATATTTCTCATTAAACCTTGCTGAGTAATAATCTTAGTCACAGAAAAATTAGAATAATCAGAATTCTTTTTTCTTCATGCTATATCTCCTGATACAGTCCTCCTTGATAACAAATATAAACCATCACAAAATATAACACAGTGTATTAGTAATAAGATATGAAAAATACCTCCAATTACCAAGAACTTTCCTTGGCTTCTCTATAACTTCATGAGATGCTTGAGAGGTTAACTTATTTCAATAATACTAGAATTTATTAAGCCTCTTCCCACTATCTGAATTCCAGTATATGAATTTGACAGTATGCTTGGAACAATTTTACTCAAATATGTGTCCTCACAGAGAAGAGGGTGGATGTTTATAAAGTCAATCAAGATAAACTGCTGTTAATAAAATACTTCAAACATATAATTTAACCATTGAGATTGAATAGACAGGGTATTTTAAAGCCCCAATTGTTCAGAAACTAACTTAAAACATAAACCACTCGTTTTGTGTTATTATTTCCCTGTATTTCCCACAAAATGTGCTGCAACTGGCATCTAAATAGTTTCTTTGCATGGTGAACTGAAACATCTTGAATGCTCAAACTGTATTTTTATGAGTGCCTGGGGACCCTAAATTTTAGTGGTCTATTAAATGCCAGCAATTTCATGCTGCCTTGCATAAAACAGCATTCACATATTAGAGCACAGAAGTTCCACAGCTACATTATACCTCTGTTCCAAC
The DNA here is from genome assembly GCF_000247695.1 of Heterocephalus glaber. The sequence goes on along the minus strand of NW_004624755.1, from coordinate 18,123,133 downwards.
TTTCAAACAAAAAACTGAAGCAGAAGCTAATCAAAATAATATTTTAAAAACAATCCTTCCCAATCTTTTCACATTCAGTTAATATCTGCTAACAAATGCAGAGCATTTAATTTTTTTTTAAAGACCATTAAATTATATAAGTAACTATTGTTTATCCTCAAAAAATGTATAGTGGCCAAAAACAGTGAGGGAATGGAGGTGGTTTTCTCACATCCATGCACAGTGTACACGCAGGGCAGATGGCAGTGAAAGTAACCTCATGAAGTAAACTACAAATTACATATGTTTTCGCGCAGAAGCAGCCCCGGTACTTATTTGACATATTTCTGCCTTACACGTACTCTTATTGTAAGACTTATACAATCGCCCGTCTTAAGACTTTTTAGTCTCTTACCTGGCAACGTTATCCTTCTCAAAAAGAAATCCAGTCCTATAGTTTGTTTGTACTGTTTCCCAAAAGTTTCTTGAGCAAAACATGTGGCTAAGGAGGTCTAAAAAAATTGATGTACAGAATATCAAAATTAATTTATTTGTTTAAAAAATATAAACATAAGATCATTACTAAATCTTATTAAGTAATCTTAATACTTATACTCCAATTAATCCAACAAGCAACTTTAAACAGCTCTAATCACTTACAAGGGGAGGAGGGACCCTAATATCACTAGGTAGACTTCACTTGCAAGCAGCCAGCAAAGAGGACAACAAACTAATCAGCTAGAGCTCCTCAAATCCCAGTAGTCAAGCTCCTGCTCCTTCATAGAAATTAGAATTTGGGAATTATCAATGGAAAGACTAAAGCAACATGATTAAAGACCCGAATCTTACTTATCAGTTCCATAAAAATTTCAGAAAACTCCTAAGTTTAGCTTTTAGGTTAAATATTCAGGGAGGAGCTGTGTCCTCAGCTAATAAGAAGGGCTGATTAAGCAGGAGAAAACTGCTTTTGGAGTATTTCTTTTTTCTCTAGAAGAAAAACATCTTAATTTTCAAATTTTTGTCTATTTTAAAGATATTAACAAAACAATGATGTAGAATGACCTTTGTAATATGCATTTTTAAATAGCAAGGTAGTATTTTTAAATTAATATAAATAAGTAAAATAAATATTTTTCAAAGACTGTAATGGTAAAAAGGTCACGTTATAACCAGAACAGGTATTTATTGAGTTTTTAAAATAAAAACTCAAAAGTTTCATTTAAAAACTCTAGCGCTTTCTTTTAAGGTACCATTCTTTATCTGAGCAATAAAATAATCATTTTGGTAAAGCAAAAACAAAATGAAGTAACTCCGTAACTCAGACTCTTGATACATTTTAACTGCACTATTCTTTTTTTAAAATCTTCTTAAAGGGAAAAAAAAAGTTTCCTAAGCCTTTATACTCTTCAAGACAGACTGCAAAAGTTAGGGGGAACCCTTTATTTTAAAAATTAAAATTGGGGCTGGGGATTTAGCTCAGTGGTTCTGGCGCCTGTCTTGCAAGCGCGAGGTCCCAAGTTTGATCCCCGGTACCAAAAAAAAAGAGAAATTAAAATGAAATGTCAACACTTAAAATAATGAAAACTAAACTACAATTTCCAAGACAGATTATTAGGGTTAATTATGATGTAAATGCACCAGTACAAAAGAAAACGTTGCCAAATTTCAATTGCTTTTAACAAGATAACTCACGCATGCAAGAACAGTATTTTTCATTCAAATGGCAATTTGCACTGTGTAACTCCAAATTTTTTCGTATTAAAATATTCAGAACTTAAAACATTTCTAAGATCAAGTATTTATTGAGAATTATATGAAAGATGCTCTTCTAGACATTTAGAAATAAACTGACATATTTGTTAACTTCCTTAAACATATCAATATCAAAACTGAGGGATGAAAATAAAAAGAATTCAGCGTTCCTTTTTAAAGAGTTTTTGGGTCTCATTTAGTTTCAGTGATGCCATTGAACTTGTCTACCTTAGAGCACAAAATCATTTGTGAAGAATCTCAGAGTTCTAGAGAAAAATAACTATAAACACATACTAAATATTTCAAATATTTAATACACAGTCGTTGAAATATTTAAAAGTTAAAGAAAAACTCATGGTACAGGTATCAACAGTATGTCATTTGAGATACTTTTTCACTTTAAAATTCAAATTTTAACTTTTTTCTTTCAATTACAATTCAGAAAAATTCTGAATAAGGTTCTTTTCTTGGAAACAGGACTATGAGATTTTTAAAGCCCTTCCATTAAACATTTGAGGCAAACATAAAGCCTCAAAATCATAGGATTTTTAAATTGCAACGGGGTATAAACTCAAAACTACAGGTACAGGGAACACACAGAGTATTAAAGTAAATTTTTATATTATCTCCTGACATCTTGCTACAAAAACTATAGAGAAGCAACTGAATCAGTAGCTGGCACTTCCCTTTATGCTACTTTTCACATTCAGTGATTTCTCACAAATTACTATATAAATACCCTTGGTGAAATAATTATAAAGTGAACAAACAGCTATCACATCTAAAATATTTTTATCTGATCTTGCACATACAGATTTGGAAAATTTCTAACTTTTTATAAACTACCTTTACAAACACTGATATGACACTAAAAAAGGATGTTTTGCCTCAAAAAGTCTGAAGAAAATGTACAATAAAATCAAAGGTACGAATCAGAACAGGAAGAAACAGAAACACGTGTTACTGGAGGGAGGAGCTAAATTCCTCTGGGGAGACACGTTAGTGGTCATCTCAGTACTTTCTTCTATCCCTCTGTCAGTGTGTACAAAAACGCCCAGTACTAAAACCAGCAGGAAAAACTACTGTTAAAAAATGGCAGAGTTAAATCAAAATATATACATCAATGATAGAGAAGCTGTTCATAAAAGGACAGTAAAAGAAAGGGAATAGGAATGTTGGTAGCTGCCAACAATTTAAAAGCTGAACAGAATATGGAAAAAAAATGTTTGATATAAGACTAAAAGAAGGTTAGGTTAGGAAGTTAGGTTTCAGATGCTCATTTCAGAAAATTTCTGGCAGAAAGTTGTTACAGTTTGAAAAAAAGATTAGTCAAGAAGATGAACACAAAGTCAGAGCACCATAAAAATACCACCGTTACTCTTTGAAGCAGAATGATAGCCCTGATTCAACCATATAGAAGCGAAAAAAAAATATGCTTTATTCTACAGTGCTAGACAGAGCTTTAAGAAGAGATGAAAAAAATCATAATTATTCACAGTAAACTAGCAACAAAGGGAAAAACAACTATGATAGTCTGAATTTTTTTTAAAAACTAGATACAAAACTATTAACAAATTTTAACTAAACAACACATGTATCATAGATAAGTGGTAGAAGGAAAATGAACAAAAGTTTAAAGAAATATGAGAGCAAACAGGACAATAGGTAATTTAAGAGTCTTTTTGCAATTGTATTACCACTACAGAGTGTTATCATTTTAAATGAGAAAGAAGCTCCGTCACTAATTCAAAGTAATAAATTCTGGAATACAAAAAAAATTAGGTGATGTCAAAAGAAAATCATTTAAATAAGCTGGACATTATGGTTAAGGTCTGTAATCCCAGCACTCCAGAGGCTGAGGCAGGAGGACTGCAAGTTCAAAGCAGCCTAGCCTAGGCTACACAGGGAGACCTACCTCAAAAAATCGTACTAAAAAATTAAATTTAAAGTTAAAAACTGAATGAGAAAACGATAAAAATCTAACTTAAAAATTTTGTTGAGTAAAGGTGTTAGTTAAAAAGCTCAGTGATTTACAACAATTCACTTATTCAAAAACAGGTTTTTAAATGTACAAAACCTCATAGAATACTTCATAAAGTGGCGTCCAATTCTTCTCTTCCCCCAAAATTTCTAAAGGTAATCACAGCATATTAAATTGTTTCCTTAGAATACATTTCTACAACAGAGTATACTGGAAAGACAACAGAGAAGTCAAGAGAATATCCAACTTTTGTATACGTATGACATCATTCCCAGGGGCGCCAGAAACCCAAATTTCAGAAGCAAAAGCAGCAGCAGTAGCTTGTGCGTAGTGCTAACTGCCAGAGGACGGGAAGAGAAGCCGTCACCGCAGAAACCAGATTCCAAGCTACACCAGCAACACGGAAATGTGAAGCCGAAAATTGGAAACTGGCAGCAGTCAGAACCAGCAAGTCTGAAGACTGGCTGGAAAAAGGAGGGAGGTAGAAGACAGACAACCACCAACATCCACAGGAGTCTGGGCACCCTCGACAGAAGCGACAGGTGTGCAGGCAACCTGGACAGAGGTCCTTCTACCTACTGAGAGGCTGGGTAGTGACCTCTGAGGTCCTAGGGACCCTCTCTCTCCCTCCAGCAAGTGCAGGGCAGTTTATTCCGTTCCGGGTGGGAGCTCCTGAACCCCTCCCTGCCTGGGAGCGAAGGAGATGACTGGCTACGGGGTATTCTCACACTCTCGTTCACTGAAGCCAGGGTCACCCAGCTACATTTGAAGGCAGGGACTCCCCTCTCGGGCTGGCAGCTTTACCCTCAGCATCCTGCCCACAAGAGGAGCCCCATGAACATTTGTTGAATGTATGCTCGTACTGACAGGTGCTGTGCTGGGAACAGAGATGAAGAACACGTACGATACCGAAATCCCAACTGACGTTTATTGAGTGTACACCGTACTCTAGGAGCTTTATGTGCGTTTTCACGTATTTTCACATTTCAGCCTTTGCGGGGACCCTATCGACCGGGGATCTTACGGAGGAATCGCAGGCAGGCTCGAAACGTGGCCTCCAGTGACCCGACCAGTGAGTGGCGGATCCCCAATAATCACCAAAGGCATCTGATTCCTGGGCAAAGCTCCTGGGAGCTCGAGGTGCAGTGCAGGCATCAGGTACGGGAAAGGGGCGGGGCGCAGGTGTGACCGAGCTGCAGGTAAGGGAGGGAAGCAGCTTTGGCAGATCTCTAAGTCCTTCCAGGGGAGAGGCGAGAAAGCTTCCCCGGGAGACGACGCCGGCCCGAGTCTTGAAGGAGATCGTGGTCCAGGCGGGGACTAGTAACCGACTTGGTTTTTCTCAGGGGGCGCGCGCGGGACAGCTCCCGGCGGCCTCCACCGCGCGCCCACTTCCGTCCGCCCTCGGCCACCACCAGGCGGGCCCCGGCCTAAAGGAGCCGGGCTCGGGATAGTCAGGCCACGCCGGGCGGCAGGGCTGAGGCTGGGGGCGCCGGGGGCGCGCCCTTTCAAGGACTGACCTTCCCGGAGGTGCCGTCCCCCAGCACGACGATTTTCAGTTGCCGGTCCTGGCTCTCCTCCTCGGAGTCCGACATGGTGTCCCGACAATCCAGCCCGCCCCCGAGGTGGAGGGAGGAAGCAAAAGCTAGGCCTCCGGGGGCGAGGGAGAGGAGGAAGGCGGGCAGTGGGGGCCGCACCCTCCGCCCCGGTGTCTCCGCAACCGCTGGGTGACCCGGGGAGAATCACCCACCCGGCGCCATCTTGCCCACCTCCCCTCCCTGCGGCGCGCGGCCCCGCCCCTGCGCGTGACGTACGGGAGGCCCCGCCCCTACGCCGGCGCGCGCGCGCGGAACGCGAGTCTCCCGGGCGGGCCAGACCACTGGGCTGCAGCGGAGGTATTCGAGCAGGAGAGGCGAAAGCCTGCGCCGCCCTCGCAGATCCCGTGGCTAGAAGAGACAGCTAGATGTATATTTCAAGCTAAGTGAGCAAAATGTGGTAGAAAAGCTCTGAGACGCTCTAAAAAGTCCCCTCTTTCTGCCCCCGCCTGAGAAGAAGCGAATGGTTTAGCCCCAGGGGACGGGGTCGATGGGGCGGTGACACCTGGTTGCCATGGAATCCGGGGGGGGTCCACGGCTGGGCACCGGGGACACGCGTGGCCCCGGGGGTCGCGCGGCCAGAGGGAGCCGAAACCGAGGTGGCCTGCGGAGGCTGCACGGTGGAGGGCGGCGGAGGGGCGGTCGGGTTCCGGGAAGCTGCAGTAGCTGCAGAGAAGTGTGACGGAGCCCTAGGGTTCTGTTTGTTTGAGCCTCTGAAATCCTGGGTTTCCTCCTCTAGGAGCATAAAGTTCGAGGGTTCGTTCTCCAGGCAGTACTGAGAGCCACACAGTCTTCACCCCAGGGCAGCGTTCTCAGTGAGATCTGGGGACCCCTGGGATTTCTAGAGAAGTCGAACAATTTCTCGTGGTAATATACACGCCTCGTTTGCCTTTTTCACTTGAACTTCGCTGTCACAGGATTACAGTTTTCCGGAGGATACCTGTAGCGTATGACGTCATCACTCCGACCGCTAAGAGAGCTTTTGTTTGCTACTGGTTTTAAACATTTTTCATATTTTCAATACTTTAATGATAGGTACAATCCACATAACCATAAGCTCTTTGGAGTTCTCAGTAATTAAGAGATAGGGGACCCTTCCAAAATACTTGAAAACCGCCCTGGATTATCGCAGATAAGTAAATGACGTAACTGAAAAATTATAATACAGAGATAAATTCTACAATAATGATGCCAGTTTTACATGGCTTACCAACTTCACTTCTCTTAGAAATGCTTTAAAGAAGGTAGAATGATGCCCATTTCACAGGAGGAGGCTTGAATGGCAAAAAGCTCTGAGGCAGTAGTCCTAGAGAGACTATAGGAAGTAAAAACGGAAAAACAATAGTGTAAAGAAATAGCCAACCCTGGAGAAAGGACTGGAGTTCTTTCACAGAGCCACTCAGTGTATGACCTGAAGCCACATTTTCCTTATTTATGAAATGGACTATCTCCTTCCTACTTGAGGTTGAGAATGAAGTGAAATAATTGACGTTAACTGTTGTTAAAGTAGCATAGATAGCGTGTTGCCTGGGGTGTAAGAAACACAGGATTAGCCAGTTCCTCTTCATGATGTGGTGAGTGACAGCTTTCTAGCCATGTTACCCTAGACAGGTTTCTTATGAACAGTCTCTGTCTGCTCACCTGTTGGTAGGGCTGATCCACATAATAGGTACCTGGTTAGTATCCGTTCCCAGTTCTTTGCCTTCTCCCCACCTGCACCACTACCAAAAAGCCTTTCTATATCCCTAGACTTGTTCATAGAATTTGTTTAAAAGGGGAGGGGATATGTTAAAGGGCTTTGTAATTTTAAATTTGAGCAGTCTGCTTCTGGTGAGAACAAACTGAATTCTTTTTTGTCCGGAAGGGAAATTAATATGCCAAAAATTTGCTTTTCCATTCTTCCTTGGTGGAAATGGCTATGTGACCCATCTGACCAATCAATATCTTTGTGAGACATTTGAAAAAGATGTTCGTCCCCTACTAAAAATCCAAGAAAAGAAAAAGAAAGAAGAGAACTCTCTCTTCCCTTTCTTTGCTGTCATTATTGGAAGAGAACATGATGTTCAGAACTAACAAAGTCTTTTTCACACTACCTCCTAGGCACCTTGTTAAGAGAAATAATACTATTAAGGCACTTAAGAAATGCATTTCTTGGAGTGGGGATTTGGCTCAGTGGTTCCAGCACCTGCCTCATAAGCCCAAGGTCCCGAGTTCAATCCCTGGTACCAAAAAAAAAAAAAGATGTATTTCTTTACTTGCAAGCAAAACTTCCTAGCTGGCACAACTACTTAGGCTGAAAATGCTTTAACCAACATCACAAGACTGATTTTCATGCATAGTTTCATGTGAAGGGAAATCTAGAACAAAACATTTTCTAATCGTCGGTTTCTGAAATGATTCCTTCAGTGGAGAGACATTTATTTACTTATGGCTGCGTGACTAGGACAGAGTTACTGTTTAAAAAGTCCGTTGCATTATTTTAGTGACCATATTTTATACATCTATGGCAAGTTTTGGGATGTAAAATGAAAATTTGAAAACATAGAGCCATTTTTGTAAATTTAAAACAGAAGTTCCCCTTGTGTGAAGGAATGTGTTAGCCTTGAAAGCATCCAATTTGATACTCTGACATTCTAAATAAAAATAGAACTGATCCACAAAAAAAATTAAAATGTCTCTGTGGATTCTCAGAACAATGCCCACAACAGGGCCACAAACTAGGAGAATGTCTTTTGGTGGTCTTAAAACTAATGAAAGGTTTAGAGAATTCTAAACATTTCAAGAAATAGGTGTTCTTTAGAACAAGAACCCCAGTTTGAAAATGGTATTGCCGGCATCCCTAACAGATGTTTATCCAAACTTGGTTTAAAAACATCTACATGCAAGAAGTTTGTCCCTTCGTGAAGCAACCTGCACTGTGGATGGAGAACGCTTGGTTATTAAAATACTTTCTACAGAAAGTTTCTCAACTTTGTAATTCCAGATAATGGTATTAGTCATGTCTTCTCTAGTAAAACAAAAACTCCCCATTCTAAAAGATGATTCAAATGACTCAATACTTAATGCTTGACTTAACAGATATTCAGTGAGTGCCTACTGTATAGCAGGCATTCTTGTTCATGACTTCTGAAGACACAGAAATGATCGAAATGTAGGAGAGCTATACTCCATTGACTTTACAGTCTGGTTGGCGGGATGAAGTAGCCTGAATAATGGTCATAGAGATGTCAGCTCCAAATCATCAGAAACTATATAACTATATATAGCATTATAAAACTATGTTAACTTATTTGAAGGAAGCACCTGTTAGATGTCATTCAGCGAAAAATCTTGAGATAGCAAGATTATCCTGGATTATCTCGGTGGACTCTCAAGGCAATCACATGTATCCTTATCAGGAAATTGGAAGATTTGACTCAGAAAGAGAAAGCAATGTTACTAGAGTTACAGAGACTGCACTGATGCAGCCACAAGCCAAGGAATGCTAGTGGCCAGAAGAAGCAGGAAAGGACAAAACTCCAGATTCTTCCCTGGAGCTTGCAGAGGGAAGACAACCCTGTCCATGCCTGACTTCCGTTCAGTGACATTAATTTAGGAATTCTAGCCCTCAGATCTGTGAGAAAATATGTTATTTTCAGATACCAAGTTTATAGTAATTTGATAGAACAGCCACACGAAGTTAATGTGAAGACAAATAGAGATATTTAATAAGAAAACTTTGGATTAAAATAGCTAAAAATAGTAAAACAGCTGGTGGATAGGATAGAGCAAAAATATCTGAATATTACTATTCATCACTAATAAAGGTTAAAAAATACTAAGTGAATTGATCAGTGAGTAAACTGATTTCAGGAAGTACCAATCTCTAGCACCTTTTTTTGGGAGCGGGGGGGGGTACTGGGGATTGAACTTGGGACCCTGCGCTTGCAAGGCAGGCGCCACAACCACTGAGCTAAATCCCTGGCCCTCTACCATCTTCTTAACAAATCCAATAGTTGTCCATCGGTTTCCTTCTTCTTTTTGAAATATTTCATAATTTTGTCAATGCAGACCCTAAAAGACTAAAGCCCATTAGAATATAGATTTGGGGAAAAGGAAAAATGTTACTAAGTAAGGCAAAATAATGACCATATTCCCATCTTGTGCAGTCCTGCATTTCTGCTGAAAACATAAGAAAAATATAGAAATGTTCTCCAGAATTCATTAAACTCCTATAGGATCAAATAAAGAAGCCTAAAATCCCCCTTTTTTTCTGTAAACATGCATACAAAGATACACATATGTGTATAAACACCATTTTGACTAAGATACACACTTCAAAATCCTAACAGGCTTTCTTGTACTCTCATTCATTGACTCCTCAAAACTTAATAATATTCTGACTTCTTGCACTATTAATCAATTTTACCTGCTTTTGAACTCCATGTGAATAGCCACACACACTAAATACTCTTTGATATCTGGCTCCCTTTCCTTCGATAGTATGGCCATGAGAGTCATCATGTTGTATGTACAGCAGATGGTTGTGTTTTTCCATTGCTGCTATTCTATTATATGAATTTATCTCAAGTTATTTACTCACTGTATTATTGGTGGACATAAAGTTTGCTTCCAGTTTGGGGATATCATGAATAATGCTCCTTAGCACATTCCCTCATCAGTCCATCAATACCACTCTACTCAAAAAAAAAAAAAAAAAAGCTTCATCTATGTTTTCTAGTCTTGAAATGGGTAAGACATTCAAAAACCATGGAACCGGTCCTTGGATATACCTTCTGAACATCAGCATTTAGCAGTATACTTTTGGACTACCTTATCTCCTATATCTGGTAGTCTCTACTGACAAATGAATTTTCACACATTGCTTTGTTGAACATTATAAAAATGTCACTTCCATATATATAAATATATATTTAGTTCACTTTCAATCAAAACTTCCCTGACTCTGAGAATAGTGCTGAGTTCATCTGAAAGAATAAAAATCAGAAATGTAAGGGGGTGGAACAAGCAATACAGGAGTCATTAATAACACAATTTTTAAATACAGTGTAATTGTAACTATATCATACAATATCTGAGAATTATTCTTAAATAAGTATATTTTATTGGGAAAAATTACAAAACATGAAAACATGGAATAAAAACTAACTAAATAAAGATATCTCATATCCATGAAGCAATAAAGGAATGTAAATGTCAGTTCTATCAAATGACCTACAGAGTTAATGCAAATCAAATTAGACTTTGCATGGAATTTGAAATGAATTTGCATATGGAAGGCAAAGATGAAACAGCAGTCTAACACATTCCAGAAGAAGGTGAAAGAACATGTCCTACCAAGTATAAAGACTTTGTGTAAAGTCGTAGTAGTTAAACTATATCATAGTATTAGTACACGGATAGATAAATTGAGCACTACATTAAAATACAGAGCCAATAAATAGACTGCCACATTTATGAAACTTATAAATGTAACAGTATCAATAGAGAAAGATGTAGCAGGTGGAAACCACATGAACAAGAAGTGAAATGGGCGTTCTACAGCCCCTCATACACCAAGACATAAATTCCAGTTGAATAAGTATCAAAATGTGAAAACAAAACTTAAATACATTGAGACTTCCTGATATTGGGATAAAGAAGGATTTTTTGAACAAGACACAAAGAATTCAATATGAAAGAAATTAACAAAGTTACAATAAAATTCAAAACTACCATCTGTCCCAACATACCATAGAGTAAAAGTATTAGTGAACTAGGAGATATATTCAACACATAAATTTATAACTTACTTGGTACCCATAATCTACAACTGCATAAAGAAAAAAATCCAGTGAAAAAATGAACAAACAGAAGATATTTCAGAGAAGAGGATATGTAGTCAATAAACTTAGGCAGAAGTGTTGAACTTTCTTAATATAACCAGAAAAACAACAAAAAAAGAGCTTGATGAGGTACCATTTGCTGCTAAGTAGATTAACAAAAACAGAGTAGTCCAATTCTTCATTAATCAAGGAAACTGAAAACTCAGTATGTTAACAGAGAATTTAATATAGCAAAAGGAAGTAGCTGAGGCAGCACAAAGTTACTGTAGAGAGCAATTACTACCCCTTCAACTGGGAGCACAAAGGGAAGAGGTTGGTCTTACCATAACTTTTAAGCTGAAAGGAAGCACAATAAAGCTGGATCTGGCAGTGTACAAAGAAGCTGGAAATGAAACAATCATAGCTCTCACCACCTGCTGCTACCAACATGAAATGCCATTTTTGAAAAAACGTAGAAACACCACAGGAAAGAAAGCCCTGCCACACTCTCTCAAGTGTCCCTCCATTACCAGAAACTAAAAGGACGCAAGCTAGCAAAAGAAAAATGTAATTTGTGGAATACTGGTTCCATAATAACAAGTCAGTACAGAAGGTGGCTTGGGAGCTTAAAGAATAACCTTTATCACTGGCACAATGTCGACTGTTGAGGAGGAAAAGGGCAAAGAGAACTCTGCTACATTGCTTGTGAGAATTCTGTAGAACCATATTGCCAAAATGTGCCATCACTCTGTGAAGCTAAGGATTTACCTATGCTGTGGCCCAATAATTGCATCCTGGATTGATATCCTGGAAAATCCCATTTATAAATGCAGCTGGCCAGGAATTTAGCTCAGTGCTTTCGCTGCCTGCTGCGCAAGCACAAGGACCTGAGTTCAATCCCTGGAACCAAAAAAAAAAAAAAAAATTTATAAATGCAGCTGAAGAAATGTGCAAGAATTGTATGGGCTCATTTTTATTAGAGAAATATTCCAAAGGCCCTTCACAAAAAAAAAAAGGATAAACTTTGGCATATTCTCAAAAAAAAAAAAAAACATAGCAGGGAGAAATAAAGTTAAAGTGGGTATATCTTAGAAACACAATATTGAGTGAAGAATAAGCCAGTCCCAAGAGACTACATCTAGCAGCATTCTATACTTTTTAAAATCTTAAAGAAGAACTCAAAACTATATGTAGGACTGAGAATATACCTCAGTGGCTGAGCACTACCATTTCAAGGTCCTAAGTTCATTTGCTACTAACCCAAAACAGAAAAAAAAAAAAACCTAAATGTATATACATGTATGTATTACTTGTATTATTTTTAATGACTGTCCAGAAGAGAATGGTAAACATACAATCTTATCTGTTGATAACCTCACAAGGGGAAGAAGATAGAAGAGATAGGAGAGGAATAGGATGAGAGTTACAGGTTGTAACTGTTTTATTTGGGAGGAGAGTGAATTTCAGAAGTATTTATTATATTATTATGGAATATAACTTATTTATAACATAATTAAATCATTTGCTACATATCTGAAAGAAAAACAAGTGACAACTATCTAAAATTTTAAGTACTGAAAAGACAAAAGATGTTCCAAATATTTTTTAAAACATGATTAAAATACCATAACTAAACTGTGCGAAATAGTAAAAGCAATAAGCAGATTCTTTCAAAAGAAAACTTTAGAGGCCGGGGATTTAGCCCAGTGGTTCCGTCGCCTGCCTCGCAAGCGCAAGGACCAGAGTTCAATCCCCGGTACCAAAAAAAAACAAAAACAAAACACCAGTCCAAAAGAAAACTTTAGGAAAGGTCCCAATCTATGAAGAAATTAACTGGTTAAGAAAGGAAGTATTTCTAATTGGTGGAGAAAACATGGAGGGCATTTTTTAACCCTGAACACCTGCCTCATTCCTTATCTCAAAATGAATTCCACGTGAAATTAAAGCATATTTTTAATGAAGCCATAACACATCAGAGAAAGCAGTGATGAATATTTATAATCTGGCATGGAAAGAGCTTCTCTAAGTATGACATGAACCTCAGGTCACAAAATTAAAGACTGATAATTTGTGTACTTTTATAAACCCAACATCCATGCGGCCAAAAGCACCATTAGGATAATGTAAACTTTCAGCAAAGGCAGATCAGATGGCTTTTACCAATCATTCCATTGAGGACATCTAGCAAACATAGGTATAATATCTTTAAATCCTTTTTAAGTTATCAGCGAGTTACTGAGTCAGGGTATGAAGAATTTATGGCGTTAAGACCTAGGTAAGGAAGGAAGCCCAAGCTGCAGGGACAGTATTCCGGGCCACTCTCCACACGGGATCTTCTGCTCCACAAAGCAGAGCTGAAAGAGGAAAAGCAGTACTTTCAGCAGCCTCCTAAACCTGGAGGAGAAAGTGTTACCTTTGACATACCAAGGAAAAATGGTGTTAGGAAAGAGCCCTCATTCTTTGGGTTGGGACCCTGGAAAGGTACGTCCTAGGAGTAAGGATGAGTAAGCCAGGTTGTCCTCACAAGAATCAAAGCCAATGTTGGAGTTGTCTCAATTCCTCATGCAACTAAGGTCACGCGGGGATACTAGTGTCCCTACATGAGCCATGAGCCAGAAATAAAAGGAATATTCTCTCTGGAGGAAGACAATTCAAATTATCTCTGCAGTTTCCCATAATCAATATCTGGCACACAATCAAAAACTTTCTGTATGAAGAGCAAAACTTTGTGGCTGAAAATCAAAGTAAATTATGAACAACAGAAGCATAACACGAAGTCCAGATAATGGAGATATAAAGCAGGGAGGTTAAGTGGCTACTTATGACAAGCTTGAGATGTTTGTCAGAAAGTTGAAACTATAAAAAAGAACCAAATGGAAATTTGCAATAAAAATATAATAACTGTAATTAACTTAATGAATACATTTTATAACTGGTTAGACATAGATGAAGGCAGAAGTAATAATGTAGAAGTAATTGAAAAGAAAATATTTAGAATAAAGGACACAAAGACAAAAGAATAGAAAATACATAAGACATGCAAGGGACCCACAGAATGTGGTCTAATTATAGGCAGAGTTTGAAGATTTCCTTTTTTATCCATCCCTAAGGTGCCACTCCAGATAAAAGAACTATCTTTCCAATAGTCTTAAGCCAATCAGATAATCATCTAGAATAAAAATGAACATGAATTCTACCTTATGCCGTATACAAAACAAATCATTTGTAGCCATTGCATAAAGCTAAGTCTGAAAGTAAGAAATACTTTAAAAGACTATATAGAAAAATATTTTATAATCAGGAGTGGGCAAAGATTTCTTAAAGAAGACACAAAAGAAGCTAGTCTTTAAGGGAAACATTAATTAAATGAGTCACATTAAAATTTTTAAATTGTGCTCATCAAAAGAGACCTTTCAGGGCTGGGGATTTAGCTCAGTGGCACCACACCTGCTTCCCAAGTGGAAGGTATTGAGGTCCTGAGTTCGATCCCTGGTACCAAAAAAAAAAACTTTCAATAAGTTCAAGCCCATCCTGAGCAACAAAGTGACTTAGCAAGACTCTGTCTCAAACTAAAAAAAATAAAAAGGGCTGGGGAAATAGTTCAATATGAAGGCTCTGGGTTTAATCCCCAGTGCTGAAAATATATATATACCTTTGAGTAAGTGAAAATGAAATCCTCAGAGTGAAAAAAGGTCTTTTCAACGTGTACAATTTACAAGGCTCTTGTAACTAAAATTTAAAAGTACACCTAACCTATAAAAAAAGGACATCTGTATCGATAAGAAACCAACACAAATAATCCAGTAGAATACTGGACATAAGACTTGAATAGGTACTTCACAGAATGGCCAATAACATAAAGATTCTCATTCATTAGTATTTAAGTAAATACAAATGAATACTACAGCGAGCTAGCACTGCACACCTACCAAAATCTCTCAAATTATAAAGGCTGATGTAGGGCCAGAGATTTAGCTCAGTGATTCCTCCACCTGCCTCGCAAGTACAAGGTCCCGAGTTCAATTCCAGGTACCAAAGATAAAGGCTGATGTTGCCAAATGTTGGAGATATGGACCCATTCAACTTTCCACGCGCTGCTGGTCGGAGTGTGCATTTCTGTAACCACCTACCTTAGTTACTTCTCTCTCATTGCTGAGACAAAATACCTAACACCCAAAGTTAAAGGGAGAAAGGTTTATTTAGCTCACAGTTTGTAGAGGTTTCAGTCCATAATCAGCTGGCTCCAAGCAAGGGTGGCATGGCAGACAGGCATTGAAGAGGAAAAACTGCTCATGGTGGACAGAAGGTAGCAAAACAAGCAAGGGAGAAGCCAAACCTCTTTCTGTCCTTTGTATTGTATCCAGACTGCCAGGATTAGGGTGGTGCCAAAGCAATCAGTGGACTGATTTAGTAATCACCCATCCTTAATCCTAGCATTGCACCATGAATCAATCACATACTCTAGATTTGGTTGCCTCTGAAGAAGCCCCACCCATGGCCACATGAGGCTTTAGAGGGACCTCCAGACACAGCCATAACATTCTGCCCCTGCCCCCCCCCAAAGACTCCTGCACATTCCTTTATGCAAAGGCAGTTAGTCCATCTCCAAGAGTTGCCAAAGCCCTAATAGTTTCAGCACTGCTGAGAAGTCCAAGTCCAGAGTCTTCTCTAAGATTTAAGGCCAACTCTTAGCTTCAAGCCCCTGTGCAAAGGAAAAGAAAGTTAAACACTTTCAACGTTCAATGGCACAAGACAGACATTTCCATTCCATAGATACAAGTAGGGGGATTTAAAGGAATAGGACCAAACCAAGTTCAGAATCCAGCAGGACAAACATTAAGTCCTGTAGTTTCATATACAGCATCTGAGGCAATCTGTGACAAGATGTGAACTCCAAAGTGCTTGGGTGGTTCTGCCCCTACAGGACTTCCAGTAGTTTTAGCTCCCATGGCTTCTCTCTTGGGCCAGCTCTGCTCCTTCCTTGCAGTTTTCCTCAGACAATCCAGGTTCCTGGGTTCTCCGAACTTCTGCGGTCTCCAGTGCACCTTAGGCCTCACACAGCTTCACACACTGCCCTCTCAGGGGCACACTGTCTGGCCTCCCAGGCCTTCTGAAATCTGGGTGGAAGCCTTTTTGACCCCCCAATTCTTGCATTTTGCATGCACCTAAAACCAGCACCACGTGAATGATGCCAAAGTCTGCTGCCAGCTGGAGCAGTAGCCAGGCTTCCTCCTCTCTTGGCTGTAGGGCTTGAGTGCCTATGAACCAAATCCCAAGGAACAACCTCCCTAGGCTGCCTCCATCCTGGAACATAGTATACTGGGGCTGTCCTCAAAGCAAAGTCTTTCCCCTTTGTAACTCTGACTCTGTAGAGGCTGGAGTCCTCTTGGGTCTTGTGATGTCCTCAGGCCATCTTTTTTGCTATCTTCTGAAATACTTGGCTTTTTCTTGCGGGTCTTTTCAGTGATCAATTTCCCCTCTGTTCTATCTTTACAGGCCACAGCTTTACTGGAGCTTCCTTTCTGGCCAAACTCACAATGTTTTAAATCATTCTGCTGAGCTCTTTGCTCTTGATTCTCAACATAAATCTGGCTAAAAGCCCCCCGCCCTTAACATTAGACTGCCTTGAAATTTCTTCTCCCAGATTTAATTAGTCCACTGCCCCTAATCTCAATCTCAGGCAGTCTCCGGACAAGAGCAAAATGCAGACAAACTTTCTGCTGAGGCAGAACCTACATGTTCTGGAGTCCAACAGCCAACCCAGTCCTTCTTCCCAGCAGAAATCCCTTGAGGCTGGCCTTCACTGGCAGCATTTCTGTCAGCATTCTGGTCTTCTGAACCCTGACCAGAATCTCCCCTCAGGTACAGCCTAAGGCGTTCCAGCTCTATTTTTCCAGCCAGCACCTCCAAACCTTTCCTACCTCTTTCCCCTCCCAGAAACCAGCTCCAAAGGCTCCTAAACCACATGGTCAGGTACAAGCACAGCAAAGACCCCACTTCTCTAGTACCAAATTCTGTCTTAGTTAATTCCCTCTCTTTGCTGAGACAAAATACCCAACACCCAAAGTTAAAGGAGGAAAGGAAAGGTTTACTTAGCTCACAGTTTGTAGAGGTTTCACTCCATAGTTGGCTGGCTCCAAGGCAGGGTGGCATGGGACAGGGGCATTGCAGAGAAAAAAACAGTTCATGGCACGCAGAAGGCAGCAAAACAAGCAAGGGAGGAGCCAAGCCTCTTTCTGTCCCTTATATTGTATTCAGACTACCAGGATTAGGGTGGTAGCAAACCAATCAGTGGACTGATTTAATAATCACACACCCTTAATCCCAGCACCCTTAATCCTAGCATTGCACCACGAATCCAACACATACTCTAGATTCAACTACCTCTGAAAAAGCCCCACCTATGACTACATGAGGCTTTGGGAGGACGTATAAACCCAAGCCATAACATCACCTTTAATGCCTGGTTGGCATCATTTACTAAAGCTGAATGTATGTGTCTTATAGGCAAGTAATTTTATTCATCAGTATCTGCCCAATGATCCAGATGCATGTAAAAGAATGTTCATAGCAGTGTTATCCATAGTTCTCCAAAGCTGGGATCAGTCCAGATTTTCCTCAACAGTTGAATTGTACAAGGGAATATTAGGCAGTAATAAAAATGGATGAATTGCTATATGTTACAATATAATGTCATCAATATAATATTAAATGAAAGAGGCTGGACACAGATGTGAGTAACTTCTGTGATTCTTTTCATATAGTGTTAAAAATAGACAGTGGTATTAGAAGCCAAAGTAATGGTTACTATGAGGAAGAAACTTTTGGAGTTCTGGGAATATTCCATTTCTGGACTTGGTGTGGTTCATATGGGCATGTTCACTTTTTGATAATTTACTACGATATTGACTTAATAGATCTGTACAATTCTGTATGCTTTCTATATGTTAAAATGATAAATATATACATATGCAGTTGAAGGTAAATGCATAGTAAGAGTAAATCTAGAGGTATTTAACCAAATTATGAGTACCTATTAATAGTAGGGCGATTACAGAGAACTATCCTTTTCCATGTTATATATTTTGGTATTGGATGAATGTTTTTATGGTGAACATAAATTTGATTTGAAATTAGTAAAGAAATGATAAAAATAGGTCAGCAACAAGAAAAAAACTAATAGTTAACAATAATCCTTTTCATGGAGCCTATGAAACTTTGGCATGTGATTAGAATATTGTGCGAATACATAGAAAACCTGTGAGTTTCATAATGGTCTGAAAGCCTTTGTTGGAAAGGGGAAAAAAGTCATGCTTTTAACTAGGCTGGTTTGTGAGCTGCAGTTTCCCAGCTGTCCACAGTTCTGCCTCATTGCTTGGGGATGTGCTTCATTGATTCCTAAAGCATAGCTCCAGACAAAACCAGCAATTTGTCGAGCAGAAGAGTTCTCAAATCACCTCTACAGCTGTGAAAACCAGAACTATCACAGCTCAGCAGTGAGGCTGGCATGGTCAAATAAGGTAATACGTGTGGAAGCGTTTGGAAAAATAGGACTTGGCATGCAAATGCAAAATATTATTTAAAGTTTGATCGTGGAAGCCTTTTGGGTATGAATTTCCCTGACCATTAAGAACCAGCATGGGGAATTCAGTGATTTGAGGACAACGCTGCATTTCCAGATTCCACAGAATGGTAGTGTATTCTCCAAGACATAACATCCTTTACTTTGATCCTTTCTGAAACCTTGTTTTATACAGACCTCCCCTATTGCATAACTGCTCTACCTTTGATGGCTTTTAGCTGTGTCTTCTGGGTTTCCAGTTTCCTCCTGTTGTTAAATTTAGCTTTAACATGTTCAGACAAGGGAGATGTTCTCATCATGTGTCATCGTAACCTTGGGATGGCATGTCCCAAAAGTGAGTTGTTTGGGACATTGGTCCCATGCATGAATTGCTTTCCAAATGAAGTTCTAAGATACCTGTGGCTACCCTACTTTTGGAAAATGGTGATGAATTTGAGGATCTTATACTCAGAGAAATACTGCTATAAAAAATCTCTCTGGGGCCGGGGCTTTAGCTCAGTGGTTCCGGTGCCTGCCTCGCAAGCGCAAGGTCCCAAGTTCGATCCCCGGTACCAAAAAAAAAAAAAAATCTCTCTGGACATTTTTTTTTAACCCAATTTTACATGTAAAAGGTTCTTTGGTCAGTTTTGGACTTTTCCAGGTGATATTTACTAATATACAAAACTAACATGGTAGAAATCATAATTTCAGAAGAACTATTCTAAAACTAAAAAATTCCAAGAGAGAAGAAAATCTTATAAACTGTTAAGAAACTGATTTCCAGTACTCCATTTTTTGTTACAGGAGGATTCATTTACAAAAGGCCTTGTTTTCTCCTTAAAAATATGAGGCATTCCATCTTATGAAATACAAATGTTTTGATTCAGAATGTGCTTAAAGCTTTCTCAGTGCCAAAGTCATTATTACTAAAATAAATTAATATCATATGAACATGAAGGGCTGCTTCCTCATAGTGTTTCGAGCAGTAGTCTAGATTTGACTAGATCTGCATTTTATTTATAGTCATGCTTACAACCTTGAAAAATTAATTTATATTTTGTTTCAGTTCCTCATCTATAAAATAGAGATTATGTTAGAAGCTATTATTAAATTATTTGACAGTGCCTATTATTAAAGTATCTCATTTTGATATCAAGTAGTGAGATCATGACATAAATATTCAAATGAGGTTTGTCTATAAAAAAGCAATCACAGAAAGCTATTCAGTGAAGGCAGTAATACTAGTATTTTTTAAAAAATATTTGCAGGGCCAGGGATTTAGTTCAGTGGCACAGCGCCTGCCTCACAAGTGTAAGGTCCTGAGTTCGATCCCTGGTACAAAAAAAAAAATGCAATTGAGTTAAGGAAGAGAATGTAAAATTTCTGACGAAAACTGAATAAAGGTTTGGTGTGATATGACAGAGGAGAATCATTTTCCGAAAGAAATTGAATCCAATAGAAACACTGGATTAGCCCGGGTACCAGAAAGCTGCAGGCTAATACTACATGCTGTGTGATAGTTAATTTTCAAAAACAAGTTTCCTGGAGAGATATTCTACCTAAAACTCTTGCAGGCTAGAAATCCTACCTGTTTCCAGCAGTCAGTCTGCCTTGCAAATCTCAGACCTGCCAGAATCTACAATCATATGAACCAGTTTCTTAAGTCAGTCCCTCTCTCCCCACAATCTAAACACACATGCACACGTACACACACACACACACGCACGCACACACACGTGCACTCTAATGGTTCTGTTTCTCTAGAGAACTCGGACTGATACATGCAATGAAAGATACAAAAATCTAATTAGTATTTATTATTTAGTATTACAATTATCTAATTAGTATTTATTCTACCTTTACACATAAAAGAAATTCCTAATTTCTCTTTTTTTGAGCACCCATTATGAACCAGACACCTCATGCAAAACTTCAATATCCAGTATCTAATTTCATCTTCATTATGTTCCAACAAAAGTAAAAAGAATTAGCTCTAATGAATATCATAAATTGTGATTTATAAATTGCTTCACAGAACATGAGGACATGAAAGACAGGCTGGAAGTATAGAAAAAATAAAGCAAGAAGTAAGGAAATGTGTGAATGAAATAAAAAGAAAATAATAGGAAAAAAGAAAGTATTTTGAAAATCCCTTGTCATTTACCCAGGAAACATTTTAAATTGTCTTGAGCTGAGACTAGTTAGCCTTTACCGAAGAAAGTTTAATTTCTATGTAATAGAATAAAACACACTTTTCCCTAATTGCTCAATGATCTACTACCTCCTGGAATATTCATGAAAATTATTTAAGGATCCATACTAGAAAAAATATAATAATGAGAGTAATAAAACATGGGTTTCATTTCACGTCTACTTATTACTTATATGGTGGCCTTGAGTAGGCCTCTTAACCTCCATTTTCTTACCCTTAAAAGAGAAATAAGAGTAAATATCTCATAAAAGTACTATGAAGATCAAGTTAAATACTATTATTTGTAAAAACCCTCTACAAAATATGCACTTCCTTGTTTTTCTTCATTTGTAGCTCTTATCTTTTCCTTTTCCCTACAGTTTAATTATAACAAAAATAGACTTGAAGACAAGTTAAATTTCTGATTCTAAAAGTTTTGTAAAGTATGAACTCTATAAAGTCCCTGAACACAAAGTTAAAGATCTCTAAAACCTAAAACACTGGTTTTTTTAAAAAGAAACTTTTAGAAATAAGGATTACAATCATAGAAATTAAAATATTAGTACGTAAACTAAGCAGTACATTCCCAACAGCTGAGTGTAGAAGATATCTGCAATGAAATTACCCAGAGTGTAACACAAATATATCAGAATATTAAATATATGAGAGGCATTAAGAAACAGAAAAAATGAGAAGGTGTAACATAGAACCAGGGTTGGATAGAGGAGAGAGAGAACTATGGAGAGACAATATTTAAAAGGAAGAACCTTTTTCCAGAACTAATGAAAGACATTGAAATATGTATATAGAAAACACAATATATTTAGTAGAATACTAGAAAGCATGCCCAAATTCATTGTGGTAACACTTCATAACATACCAAAGACAGGAAAAGATATTTTGCACATTATATTCTGCATATGCTAATCATAGGCTCAAGTGCATTTATTTTCTCCTAACTAGAAAAGTTCAAAATAAAAACATGTGACACAATGATACATTTGATTTCTACTTTTAAAGCACTTTGCATTTTTCTAATGTGTTTTTTTTTCCCCCTCTCTTTCTCTCTGTATCAGGCCAATTCATTACTCGCTGGAAGTCATACCACAAAGCCTTTTTGCCAACTATTTATGTTCTTTCCTTACTTAGGTAAAATAAACCCCGTACTTTCTCAGTGGGGTTAAGGTCAGGACTCAGAGGGGAGCCACTCCTTCCTAATTAGTTCCCCAGACTCCTCTTTTTTTCTTCCTTTAAATGGCCACAACAGTCTAGAAAAATGTTTGGAGTCATAATCCCCCTGATAAATGAATCCCTGATCAAGCAGCTGGTTTCCAGAAGGGACCCCTGGCTGTGCTGCAATTATGTTGAGGCTGAACTCCAGTAGTTTGGGTCAGAGCTGAAGTACTTCAGGGAAAATACCTATCTCTGAGCTTCATTGTACAACACGCTAAGCTAAGAGACTCCTGCTTCTCCCTTCCAAAGCCGTCCCCCAAAACATCAGTATTCTCCTTAGGTAATGAGAACAATGCTTAATGGTGTGGATACCTGTGAAAGTCCTCCGCTGGTGACCCATGGCAGGGAAGGGGCCAGGTTTTCAGAGTGCTGACAATTTAAAACCTATCCTAGAAATCCTGAAAATGACTTGCAATTTTTGAAATGCATTAGTTAAGTCGCTTAATTTCTGAGTTACTAATTACCTATAACTATTTAGTGGAGCTATATGACTTGAGATTTCTCAGATAAAAATCATTCTAGGCGGCAGAAATGTATAAATGCAAAGTTTTATATCAGACTAGGAAATGTACAACACAGGCCTTTACAAAAGGCTGTATCTCAAATATTAGAAGCAAGGGCAATTGAAAACCCTGAAGTTTTCACCTCAGCACCAGCTGAGTGTGTAGTCCAACTTCCTTTCTGCAACTCTCAGTCAGTTATTTCCCTCCTCGTCCTTCTAGGGTAATAAAAATGTGCTCAGGCTCCATGTGAAGACACAATTTTTCCTTTTGACCCTGTCAGGATGTTCTATCAAATACGAATTTGATTTTTGTCAAAGCCAAGAGACAGTAATAACTTCCCTAGCATGAATGTCTATAATGTAAAGATACCTCTGCACTAGAGTACTCTGACACCATCTTTACATTAATTTCAGGGGAAAAAAATCAAGTCTTTCAGGAAAAAAATAACATGTTTTAGAAGACAATGAGGCATTTCTTGTGTGAGAAGAAATGCCAATAAGACAAGAGACAGGCTCCTAGAAGAGGTTTGCAACACATAGAACAGAAGAAAGAATTAATAGCCAGAGTAAAAAGTGCCTACTCTACGAGGATTCTACTAGGATTTCCTAGCGCTACTGTAAAAAATTATCACCAGGGCTGGGAATTTAGCTCACGGGTTCTGCCACCTGCCTCGCAAGCGCAAGGACCCGAGTTCAATCCCCAGTACCAAAAAATATATATATATATCACCAACTTGGTGGTCTGATACAACAGAAATATATTGTGTCACAGTTCTGAAGGTGTTCCCACCTTCAGATCAAGTTGCAGTAGAGCCACACTCCCAATCCAGACTCAAGGGAAAAGTCCTTTCGTGGTCTTCAAGCTTCTGGGGGCTCCAGGAGCTCCTTAGCTTGTGATTGCATATCCCAGTATCATCATCCCATGACCTCCTTGTCCATGTGTTCCTCCTCTGTGTGTCTCTTAGAACACTCCTCACTGGATTTGGAGCCCAACTAGGTAATCTAGGAAGAGCTCACCTAAGTTACATCCTCAAAGGTGAATTTTCATTATCATATTTAGAGATTCCAGCGTATAGTACATGCACACCTCCTTCAGGTGGTCCCCATTCAACCCACCACTCCTATAATCGGACTCCAGTTAGAATCATTCTCTAAGCATTTGATTTGAGGCAATCTTCTATAATTTGAACATATAAGATTGAATAGCTAAAATATGAAAAGAGAATTTGAGGTATAAATCATAGTAAATCAGAAGATTAAAGCAGTAAATGGAACTAAATCTATGGGTGTAAATGACTTCAGGTCTTCAAAAAACAAACACTTTGAAGATTAGAGACCATATTAGTCTTGTTAGATACATTATTAAATGCACTATACCTTTTGCTAGATATATTCTTTTCGTTACATATATTTTAAGTGCATTGCATTTATTTATTTACATTATATTTATGATGTGAAAGTTAGCTTTTTATTTTCTTTTAATTTTCTTCTAGTTACTGGTGTACAGAATTCTACTTGGTTTTTGCATATTGAGTGTGTATCCAGGAGACTTGCTAAATTCACTTATTAAAGTTAATGAGTCATCTATAATTCTTTTGGATTTTTATTGACCATAATTGTATTAAATTCCAGATAATGACAGTTTTGATTTTTCATTTCTGGTCATTATAATACTTTTTATGAAGCTATGATGCTAACTAGGGTTCCTGTTATATCAATGAAGAATGTTAGTGACAGTGGGAATTCTTCTCAACCTCAAAGAAAAACTTTCATTATTTATCATGAATTATATTTGCTGTAAAGTTTTTTAAATTCTTGTATCAGATTAGAGGAGTTTCTTTCAATTTCTCTTTTGCTAAAAAAATTTTTTAAATTAAGAGTGGATTTTGAGTTCTGCTATATTATAATCTTTTCTTCTTTCCTTCATTTGTGATGAGCATGACTTCATTCTTTAATCTTTAAATGTAGCATACTACATTATTTAACTTTACAATGTCAAACTAACCTTGAATTCCTTTATCATGACTTTAAATCATTTTTATTGTTTTTCTTTCTCTCACATGCAAATCATTGTCATGTATTTTAGTTGTGCCCTTTTAAACTCTACAGGATATTATTATCTAGTGTACTTAATAGTCACTTATTTACCCACATAATTATCACTTTCTTGTCCTGATATGTTAGTCCACATGGGATTACCCTGCCAAAAGTACAACTTTTAAAATTTCCTTTTGAGTGGGTCAAATGGTGGTAAGTCAAATTACATTAACTTGAAAATATTTTTGTCTCCTATCTTGTACAATATTTTCTCTGTCTACAGAGATTTAGCATGGCTGTTATTTTCGTATAGGTTCTGTGGAAGATTTCATTCCTAGTCTGACATCCACTGAGGCTGTTGATAAGTCAAGGATTAGCATGCCATTCCTTAAATAATAATCTAACTTTAAGACCCTCTGTATGTCTTTGAAGTTCTGCATTTTCTCAGAATGTATCTGTGTGTGGACTTTTTATTGAACTTGTTTGAAATTCATTGTGATTCTTGAATCAGTGGATGAATGTCTTTCTTTTATTTTTATTTTATTTTTATTTATTTATTTATTTATTTTGGTACCGGAGATCGAACTCAGGTCCTTGGGCTTGCGCTGCAGGCAGCGAAACCACTGAACTAAATCCCAGGCCCATGAATGTCTTTCTTTTAGACAAACTTTTGCCACTTAACACTGCAAATATTGCATCTGCCTTGTATTCTCTTTCATTGTCTTCTGAAACCCAGTTCAGACATTTGTTAAACCTTTCCACTTTATTCTATATGTCTTTCAACATTTGTTTCATATTCTTTTTTTTCTGAACCTCTTTTTGGATATTGTCACCTGGATCATCTTATTCACAAAATCTCTCATCATCTGTGTCAAAGCTGTTGTGATTTTAATCTCAGTTATTTTAACTTTCATGTTAAGAAATACCATTTGATATTTAATATTACTACATTTTTTAAAATGTTTGGTTCAGATAGAATCCTCTCTCCCAATATCTTCCATCTACACTTCATTGAATCTGAGGATGCAGAATCTACAGGTATACAGAGGGCAGACTGTACTGATAATTCTGACAAGATGAGGAACTGAACTTGACAGCAGACTGAACCAGAAGTGTTAGGGGAAGAGGAGAAATCAGATTTAGAAATGTTCTTCAAAATGGTCATCTCTCAAATTTAAATTGTGTTAGCTAAGAAAACCCTAAGAACTATTTAAATGATATGTCCTTTATACTTAACTGGAGTTTCAATTCAGTAAAAGTAGCAGTAGCGAGAAGTATTAAATTTATAAGTTTCAAATAGATGTTAGCTGAACCAGACAGGTTTTTGAGAGAGGACTTTGACTTTTAATATGATTACTAAAGTATGATTACTATGACTAAAATATGATTACTGTCTTGGTAATCAAAATCTTTAAATATGTATAAATTATTACAAGGCTTTCTTGATTCCACCATCTTAAAAACAAGATGTTGAGTCTGTGCATTTAAAATAGTTGCTTTGGCCGGGGATTTGGCTCAGTGGTTCCGCTGCCTGCCTCGCAAGCGGAAGGACCGGAGTTCGATCCCCGGTACCCGCCCCCAAATAAATAAATAAATAAATAAATAAATAAATAAAATAGCTACTTTACATCATCCTTTAAAATATTCTAAAAGAAAAATAAATACAATACTCTAAAAGTAAAACCATTTGAAGGAAGAGTCTATTCACACATCAAAGAGTACTTAAAATACTAAAACCCTCTAATACTTACACATGCACAGTGTTGAAATTCACTTTGGTAATGCACAGAACATTATAATACTCTCCAGAAATTTAGCCAAAGAAAGGATGATTGTCTCCTTTCTTTCTGCCAGAATGGGAATGTTTCAGAGGGAAGGCTCCGTAAAGTGAAAAAAGGGTCAAATCCAATTAAAACTGCAAAGGAAACTCTGAGAGGACGAATGCCATTAGGCCGAACTGGAATGTGGCCAAAACATGGGGTAATACTTCAACTCTTAGAAAAAGAGCCAGGGGGATATTTAACAACTGCAGGTGGCCAAATGCTTTCTCATAAGTCTCATCAGAAAAGTCATTTGTAGCACCAATATGCACCAAGCTAAAGTAATATTACTTGACAAACTGCATATTCAGTTTCTATGTTTAAACTCTACCCTTGGTCAGGTATCAGTTGAAACTGCTTCTGTCTAGGACAATAAATATAGAAATGAAACACTTCTGTTACTAAGCAAGGTTAGAGCATTGGAAACAATTGCCATATAAATCTAGCATTGGACTTTCCTTAAATGAAAAGCTAATGATCATTTTGGCCAATGAACTGATCCTTGATATTCATGTTTTTAGTTTTCCTATGCTTTAGAAACCGTTATGAAATTGTGACCCAGAGTTTATTCTCCACAATATTTTCTCATTATATGCTTATTTTATATGACTTGAGTTTTCTATTTTTCCAAAGCCTGCATAAGAAAGATCTTCACTAGTTTTTTAATTGTACCAATTCCTCCATGCTGTGAGTTATTACATGATACTGTTTCTTAAATTTTTTTCTTTTTCTTTTTAATATTTGTTTCCATTTAGTGCTCTCCCACAACCTCCACCCTCATTGTAAGAGAAACATTTGGTGAACTGTGATTTGAAGGTGATGGAAGATGCAGGCTGGTTAGCATCACAACACATCCATCTTGAACCTTGTAGAGGGTATTATGTGAGCAAATGCACATAGTGGAACCTGAAAAGTTTCCCCTTTTTAAATGCTGAATGCATGAGAGCTCTGCTTTTACCTGCTGTGATTTAAAAGGCTAGAGGCCTCATTTTGAGCCACTAAAATTCAAAGTGACAGAAACCTACAAATTTTTATTGCTGTGCATTTAATAAAATTTACATTTACAAGCTGTCAGTTTGACATGTTGAATAACTAGTACTTTCACATTCAGAGGAGCAGATTCGGTTGTGCTGGGGCTCATTACTACCTTCTTACACGTTCCTTAAATACTCAGAATAATCCTTCAATCTATGACTTTTGATATCTCTTACTTTGACACTATACAAAAACACCATTGAGCTTGCAGCCAGGTCAACAAAAGGAATTTATTGTGCTCCCATAAAGCACAGCGTAATTAAGAGCCCCTTTCTGCTTGTTTTAATGTGCTAATACGAGAACATTAGAGCCTAGGCACAGCCTATTGCTAGGTGTCTGCAGCAGCTGCCTAGGTTTTTGGTAATTTACTTACTCAATTATGTCGACTCTCTTAAATCCACAGCACTAGTGGGTGGTAAGGTAGAGGGATAATAAAAAAACATAGAGTAGGAAACCCCTTTAATGCATGTTTTATGTGCATCTTGGGTAACATTTTTGTTTGTTTGTTTGCTTTTGAGAACAAGAATTAAAGATTGTAACTCTGGGAAACTCAGCACAGGAATAAACGTGAATGAGTTTAAGACACCTTTAAAAATTATGAGATGTCTAATAAGCCTATGATTATGTGCTGTTCTGAAAAAGAATATTAAACTGAATGTTCGACTCAGTATTACAAAAACAGATTATCTAATGGCTTCCAAGGGGGAAATATGAGAAAGACCTTTCACAAAGTTACTAAATAGTAATAAATTGCACACATTTTCTTATTCTCCAAGTAAATGAGAGACAAACAGAAACTGAAGAGAGGATATGTTTGTGTAGCTTTATAAGGATCACCTTTAATAAAATATCTTTAAATTATTTGCTATCAAAGTAAACTGGACATTGTTTTTAAATAGTCATGAGATAAAAATGCTCACTACACTTACAAAACACTTCACTTTTCTTAATATTCAAAGGAACTTAAATGCCAACTTCAAAGTTTTCAGTTTTAGAAAGCATTTATTTTGTATTCACGTCCAAATACAAACTGGAAAACAAGGCTCAACGTGAAAATGCAACCGGAATTATTTATCCATTATTCAAGTATAAAAAATAAATTATTGCATTAGATAGAAATTACTGACTTAACCTTGAAAATTTAAATTGCCTCATTTTATATTTCATTGAAGTATCTTGAAAATGTAGTATTCATGTAATAGAGTTTAGCCTAAAGTGTTGATATGAATTAAAGCTTGGAGAAGAGGTTAAGCAGTTTTTTCTAGTATCACATTTACATAGCATTTATCACTGATTTTTTTTTTCAATATGCTAAGTCTTATGTCTGGTAAATCACTAATCTCCATTGTATGGCTCAAAAATTGCAAAGTAATTTATAAAAATATACTTATTAGTTTTAATTGCAAATTAGCTATCCTTAATCTTTTCTCACTAGAACTTTTATACTGTGCTAGACAAAGTGATATAAAATAAGAGGGACCAAAAATACCCTACTTTGCATTATTGCCTTTTAGTCTCTGTCTTTGAAATCATTTCGTGTATACATTTTGGTCTTAAGGGAAATTCATTTCCTTTTGGTCTCAAGGAAATTGAAGGTACAAAATATTATATCATACCAAATTAAATCCCATGCAATGATATGCTCAGTAATATAATTTTCCAAAAGCAAATTTTTGCTTCGTTTTTATTTTTAGTTACTAGAAGTGAATTAAATTGTTTGGAAGGGAGCCTATGAAATCTTGTTTTTAAAATGAAAAGTGAAACTTGAAAATGGCTAAGAGGCTACAGAATGACAAAAGAATGTGTCAAAGTCATCTTTTCTCTCTTTTTTCCCTGATAATGAAGTCACTGGGGGAGAGCAAACCTACTGAGCATGCCCTGTGCCCAGGCCACTCAACTGGCCCCTGTGTGAATTGTGTGTGTTCATTACATCCCAGCTGAGCAACCCAATTCCCTGTTAATGTCAAGTCCACCGGAAAGAGCATACACTGCTTGGAATATGTGATCAAAAATCATGTCCATAACTGCAAAATAATTTCACCCATTCAAAAAATTAAAACATGATTTTATGGTAAATATAGCAGTGACATATATAAGATAACACCTACCAGTGACTCATCTGGTACAGTAGAAAAAGATAATATTTTGCCCTCTTTCCTAAGCTCAGAGCAGGCTCAGTCTGAACACTCTTTGCAGGCTGGCCCTTTCTCAAATGCGTGGTTTCAGTGCCTGTTTATTGGTACAATACATGCATTGAATGTATCAGGTCTCTATTAATGTGACTGGTTGCCTACAAGATAACTCAGTTCTAAGGAACTAAAATAACATCAATATTAATATAATTGTGTTTTCTAACCTCTCCCTCTTGCCTGGCATAAGTGTTAGCATTACAAATCAGACTGAGCTGAGCAGCAATCTTCAAGAAAATTGCTTTAAATTGGCCTTCATTAGCTCTCCCAGCACTGAAAAACAACTCCAAGTATATGCTTATAGAAGGAAAGCCAGTAGCAACAGCTCCCTATTAAAAAGACAGCACATTAATTCATCACGTTTGATAAATACTATTAAATAAAGAATCCTCATCCACAAAATAATCCTGCTATTTCTAAGCATTGGGGCTGTTAGGACCACATTTAAAATCCAACCTAAATGGCTTGGATGTTAATTCCAGTTTGCTTTTTTCACAGTAGTAGAAAATTGAAAAATTGTTAGTGAGCTTTTAAATTCTTTTATATAATATTATTGGTTATAAATAATCAATACTCTAGAGTAGCAAGGAATAAAGCAACTAAAGTTTTCATAGAAAACTCAAATGTAATGTAGATATCAAACACCAAGAGGAAAATAAATTTTGAAGAGAAGAAAAAATTTTGCTGTTTCATTGCTTTCCTTTGAAGAGCATGCTTTTTCTTGACATCTGAATAGTAAAAGGGAGTTTAATTTCCTTGGTCAACTATCCTTTTTGAAAATCTTGCATTGGCAGACTTGGAAATGGAAGGAATTTTTCTCAGGGATTAATTCTCAGCTCTTCTTAACACGCAAAACCCTGAGTATCTTCAGTACACAAGCCAGGGAATTTGGTCCTTGGAGTTACACATTTTAGCAAACAAATGTTTAAAAAAATTTTTTTCAACCAACAGAAAGACCACACAAAATCTATGGCTTAAAAATTGTCTGATATGAAATTGATATACATGTTAACTTCCCCAGTTGAGTTCCTTCTAGTTTACAACTTGAAAATGTTCCAGCATTTCATCTTTTTTATATTGGCATTTCCATTTCTGAACCTTACCACTGGTTACATTCCAAAAAATAACATTTCAAAACAGAACAGTAAAGTAAAATATTTTGGATCTAGAAAATAAGACCACCTTCCTGAAAGCCAAGTATTTTTTCTCAAAGTCTATGTTCATAGCTAATGCTATCATTTTGACTTGAAATGTTTTAATTTATTAAAGTTTATTTTAATAAAGTTGTGTGAATCCCTGTCTGTATAGTAAAACATGGCTATTGCCATACATGGAGGGGTGTAGCTTAGAGAAGTGGTTAACATGGGTCTTAAAATCAGATGATCCTTGTTTTATGATTCATTATCCATATGACAGTAAGTAGATTACTTATACTCTCTCTGCTTTGATTTTCTTATCTGTTAAATGGGATGATATCAAAGGTTTTCATAAGAAAGAAGATAAATAATATTAGTAAGGTACTAAACATAATGCCTAGCTTATAAAAAGCACTTAGTTGTGGTGGCTGTTATATCCATGTTTAATTTGATTTTTTATTAAATGGAATAGTTTTGGATCCAAATGACAAGACACGCCTAAAACTATCTGTATTAAATTCAACTATCAATTGATCTATCACAGACTATACTCACCAGATGAAATATGAAAACCTGGATCATTGATAAGTCCTTTTCCACCAAAAAGGAAAACAGAACAAAAGCCAAATTTTTCCCTACAAAATATCTGTTGTCTATTCCTGTAAAGAGAATGCAAAAATAACAATGACATTTTTTTTCTTTTCTTCAAAAGCCCTTGCTATCTTAAAGTCAAGTATAGTTGTTCTTTTCTGTCTCTTGCAATCATCTATGTTAAAGCTGGCTTTAAATTTTCTTACATGGTCTACTGTCAAGCAGAATTCAAAAGGCTTCTTCTTTATTCTCACCTGAGAGTCAAATAAGCTACTTCTTTTGCTAGATTTCTATTTGAAAAAATATATACGTGGAAGGTGGAGCTACGTACAATTGTTTCTTCCTCAGTTTGACTACATAAGCAATTTTTTTCAATCCAGGTAATTGAATTAATTCTCTTACATTGCAACACCTATCAGGATGCCAGATTATTTATTTCTGTGTCAGGTTACCTGTTCTGTGCTGGGCAATGTATTTCTAGGAGCCCAGTCGTCCTATTAAATTATTTTCACTGTTGTGATTGGGAATTAAGGAGCACAGAAACCTAAGGTAAAAGCCACAGCGCTCCACTGTGTGGGAAGGGAGTGAGAATTATTTCGAACACATTTGCACTAAGGGAAAGAACTGGGTAGTCTGTTAAGCGCAGCTTCAAATTAGATTTCACATTTATAACCAAGTTGAGGAGACACCCCAGGCAAGGCAGCAGGGGAAAATCTCATGTTAGAATGGACTTGTCATGTGCTCTCTGAAAACCCCACTGGTTGAAGAAAGGGAGCCCAGCCCAACTTCATGAGGAGTCCAGGGCTTCCTTCTGTCCTGAAGCCAAGATCCCTGAAGGATCCAGTTATCTATCGTCAGACACACACAGACATCTTAGATTTGGCCCGCTCACGTTGAATTGTGCCATTTTCTCCCTACTTCCCTCCATCCACTGGAAGTCAGTAGGAGTTCAGGGCACATGAGCAGGTATAAAGCATGCCCATACAGCTCAACCAGGCCCATAAAAGCCAGGAAATGAACAAGTTCAAGTTCTCATAGTGTGTTAATGTGCCCACAAATGTACCTCCTTTTTACATTTAACAGCTCATGTAGTAATGAAAAATGCCGTGTAGAACATAGAGCTGCATGTGCAAGGTGGGGTAATTAATATGCCTATTTGTGCTCCGTAATTGTTCCATTCCTTGTATTTTTGGTTAATGTAACACTGCAAATTTTTATATAAATAGTTTGTTTTATATGGAATTTCATGTAAAAGAAACCAATGGGGAACGACAAAAAAAAAAAAAAAGGGAAAACCCTAATGATACTCCTATTGAATTTCACGAGCGCCATGTTCTACCCCTCTCCTCCCCCATAAACTGCCCGTGTAGTGACAGAAAAGTCTCATTCCTGGCACGATCACCAGCCAGCCAATACACAGCTCAGCATAAACGGGCAGAGTGACATCTTCCATTTTCAGACATTTCTCGGCCAAGCCATCTCGAGAAACTGCCAGAGAGCCAGGCGACATTTGAAAGTCCAAACATGTTTGTCAGTCTGCAAACAGGGGCGGCTGGGACAAAGTTTCGAGCTTAAAGTTTTCACTATAACTGGTGAGGTCTGGCTGTTCTTCTAGGAGAAGCTAAAGGCCACTGAAGATGTTTTCCACCAGTGTTTCGTAAGCATTTAAGCTAAGGCAAGAGGGGTGGAAAGATGGGAGGACGTGGTTTCCTTTGGGGAAGGAAATTAGAAGTCACCGCAAATAATTCACCTGGACAGGTACAGGCGCAAACGCCACGCCTGTGGATCCGTGACGTCTTCACTCTCGGTGCCCAAGGAGGGCTCCGCTGCGGGCCGGGAAGGGCTTAGAGCGGGGAGCGGGAGGCGCGCTCGGCTCGGCTCCGCTCCGGGTGTGGCCTGGGCTCGTGGGAGGTCGAGGGCCGCAGGTGGCTCCGCTGAGCAGCCAGAAGCTCCCCTGACCCCAACGGGGCTGGCGGGCAGCGACGCCCCGTTCTGCACGAGCAAGACGCGGCCCGCCCGCGCCCGCCTCCGCTCGCCGGGGCCCCACGCTGGCAGAGGCTTTGTCGCCCCTCCGAGGCAGCCCCAGGGTTCGAGGCTGCAGGGACACCCCCAACCCCAGCAGAGCGCTCGAAGCCCAGGGAAACCGGGCCGCTT
The DNA here is from genome assembly GCF_000247695.1 of Heterocephalus glaber. The sequence goes on along the minus strand of NW_004624755.1, from coordinate 18,089,576 downwards.
CCTCCCCGCAGGACCTGGGGCGACGACGGCCTGCAGGGCCCAGCGCCCGCAAGCCGAGAGCAGGTCTTCGGCCTTCACGGGCTCCCCGGTGCCCGGCGCAGTGGTCCCAGGACTGAGGGAACCGAGGCCCCACTGCACTCGCTCTCCACATTTCTCGGCGCTGGGCATCGAGGGGCGCCAGCACCACCGAGGGGTAGAAGTGCAGGTTTCTGGGCACCGCCCGTGTGCCCTGAGGCCTGCTGCACTACCCGCAGGATTTTGATGCGTGCTTGGCCCTGACACTGTCGGGGGCTTTTTCACATTGGAAGCATCTGCGCTCCTCTGTTGGCTTGGGGGGGGGGGTCTCTGTACAGAAGAACTCGGGCACCAAGAGGGTGGGGAGCCAGCCGAAGCCCCCTGCCGGAAGTGGGTCCTCGCTGCCTGGCCCTTTCCAGACAAGCACAGCTAGGGGTTGAGGAATTCGCCACCACAATCCCTCCAGTACTTGAACCTACTCCCCCTCCACTTGCCCCACACAAATCCCGAAGGATTGCTGGCATTCCAGGAAACGCTGCGGTCGGTCGCTACTGGGAGGGAAGGGAGAGTCCAGCCTCCAGGGCCCAAGCTGGTGGCAGCCAGCCTCCTCTCGGGCTAATCCTGCAGGAGGGAAGCAGGAGGAGGAAGAGGGGACCCTGGTTCGGCTCTCAGCCATGGGCCACGGGCAGGACCCCAGCTGCGCCTTGGGCCCCTCATTCCACCTTCTCCACCCCACCTCGGCCTTTGTTGGGCCCCACTCCACCCACAGTGCCTCACCCAGCTTCGCGACCCGCTCCAGCCAGCTACCCGGGACCCAGACTCCTCTGCACCCAGTCCTTTCTGCCCACAGCTCGGGAGGATGCCCAGGATGGCACTTTCACAGCCGGGCACCCGGAGACCTCCTGCACCATAAACAGCTCAGGAGTTGGGGAGAGGGAAGGTGAAACCATCGTGAGTCTGGAGGTGGCCTTCCAGCTGGAGAGTGACAGAAAGAAATCTAAGCCGGGCGGGCCCTTTCTTTATGCAGGTGGTACCTGGCAGGTAGTTCGAGCACCCTGCTTGGGACCCCCAAAGGATGGGGTAGCAATGCCCCCTGTCACTGTCCCACCCCCTTCACCTGGGATGTGCAGGGTAAGTGTGCGGGGAAAGCCACCTTCAGCCCTCCTGGCCTCTCCTGGGTTGCTGGGATGGCCTGGCCACTCCTGCTCTCTGTGCTCTGGAGCAAGCAGTTTTTCCCTTTGCCAGCTCAGTTTCACTGTGGGTAACACTAGGGCACAGTCCCTCCCTGTTTCCACAAATACTCAGAGAGTCCTCCCACACATGAGGAGCCGAACACAGGGTCAGGGCCAGGAGCCCACAAGCTGTGGGTCTCCAGTTCAGAGTTTTGTACCCTCATCTACAAAATGGGGTAATAATGCCCTGCGCCATGCGGTTGTAACACGTTCCTTAATGGATACAGACAGCTTGCATGGAGGCTACCTTCTCCAGGAGCAGAAGGAGCCCAAATGCTGGGGACCCTGCTGTGGAGCCTGGTGAACAGGCAGGGAAAGCCAAAGCTATAGTTCCGCCAGGCCTGGGGCACCGCCTCTGAAGTCAGCTCCAGGTGACACTTGGCGTTGAGTCCCGCCTGCTCACGGTGCAGACTCAGGTGCCTGGGGAAAAGCATCATCGCAGGCTCAGAGGGGTGTAAAGAGGCAACAGGTGCTTCGGACCCCAAATATTTCCCAGTCTCAAAGTGCTTAGGGCAGGGGAGTGGGGCCGACGCCAAGGGACCTCTCAGACTCAGACTGTCTTTCTGTGAAATCGACAGACATTGCCCCAGAAGGAATTCAAAAGCTTTTCTGGGAAGGCTTGAAACTGAGCTTTCTTGGCACTATGTCCCAGAAGGTTCTTACTGCCCTCCCTTTCAGTGTTTGTGATCTGGCCTGATAACAGGGGTTCCCATTTTGCCAGTCCTGTGACCCAGACTTACTGTCAACCATTTTCATCCTCTAACTCTAACATAAAAAGCCTGTGACTCTCACACTGCCCTACAGTCACCCAGTAAATGGTTCACGGATGGAGTAAGTAATCCTGATTTCTGATCAGGATTGTCTTCCAAGAAGGAGCATTTATGGATGCCAGATGAATTCTGCCCTTCTGCAGCCATTTTATGAAGGACTGCCAAAGGTCCCACTCAGTCCCTCAGTCAGACTTAAGCCAGCACTTCTGGGACAGCACCTGGAGTTACAACAGGAGCATCACCATCTCACCCTTTCCTTTCAGAGCCTGCTGGCTTCAGAGGGCAGCTAAAGCACCTTGGCCAGTAGCCCTCCTTTCTGCAGGTCACAAGCACACATTCAGTCCCATCCAGAAACTGCTTTCTCTGCCTGAATGGCTTGAGGACAAACTTCCAACTGTCCCCAGGATGCCAGAGCTCTCCCTACAGGGAAATCCTGGAGTCCCCTCTGCTAAGCGGAAACTTCGATTCTCCTTGGACAAGTGGTAGCTGGCTGGAGAGGCAGTGATGGATGATACAAGGCCACCCAGCTTGTTTCAGGGCATCCCTAAAGTCCCTGCTTCTGAGCAATCATAGGCAGTCACGAGAGAAATGACCAATTACTTTATCTTCTTCCTCCCCGCCAGCTGGCAGCATTCCTAAGGAGGAGGAAGCGCCAATATTGAGCTTTTACTGTCAGGTGCTGAGAAAAATGCTCCTTCACATGTGTCTTTTCAAAGCAAACATAAAGCATCCCCCGGTATGGCTCTACAAGCTTTGCATGTATTTATTTAAGCTTCATAATAGGCATATGACATAGGCATGTTATCCTCATTTTACACAAGAATGAACAGAGGCACTCATAGGTTATCTAATAGTTCAAGCTTACCAGGCTAGGAGGTAGGAGAGCTGAGACTGACACCTAGACCTCTGACTGGGAAGGAAGGCCTCCCTCCGAACTACTGCCCTAAGCAACAGTTAGGGCCTCTCTGCAAACCTCCTTCCACCCTGGGTTTATGATCGCCTCCGTGCTTGTTTGAATCCAAGGAAAGACCTAAGATTCCTTCCCATGAGCAGGGGCACCTTTCAAAAATAGTTAACATGTATTGAGTGCTCACTGCATGCCAGACACCAGTAATCGAGCAATTCTTCTGTCAGGCAGTGTTCTGGGCCATTCTAACTCATTTAATCCTCAGCAAAACTTCATGGAGTAAACTCTATTGCTACCCGCAATTTTCAGATGAGCAAACTGAGGCCCAGTATCATAAATCAGTGCAAGGCAGGGTTGGGGTTGACTTCCAGGTTGTCTGGATACAGAGAACTCTATACGGGGCGTAAAGATCCAGGTCCCCTGTACTCGGAGGCCCCGCCGCCGCCCCAAGTACCTCTTTCCCTCCCACTGTGCTTCCAGGGATGTTTCCGAGTTTCCCTGGCCAGCTAAAGCTGTGGCGTCGAAGGGAAGAAAGCAACTGCCCCTAGTCTTGCTGTCAGTCTCCGAATTGGTTAAAAGGCAGTCAAAGCTTGCAAGGGTGTGCCTGGGGCTTGGGCGACAGCTCTCTCTCGGAGCCTTTTGGGCCAGTTCTTACAGGTCAGTGGCACGGCTACGCTGCAGCCTGCTCCTTAACACGCGTTGCCGGCTTCGAGAAATTGTTTCACAAACCTCTTTCCATTTGTGCTTCCGGGGAGGAAGCGGCTAAGCGGCCCGGGCTCTCGCTTTTGAGGAGCTGAGACTCAGAATGCCCTCCGCTTCCCAGCAGGCTAAAAGAGTAAGGCAAAAGCCCTCTCCCCTACCTAGAGATAAAGGTTTTCGGTCTCCCGGGGGGGGGGGATCTCCAATGTATTTCTACCTGATTTATTTGTATCTAAAAGTGCATTCCTAAGACACTTATTTTAATCCACAACGCCCCGCTTCGGGGGACGCCTTGGGAGAAGTGTTACCGAGGAGCCAAACGCGTTAGCATTCACACTGGCTGCCACACACCCGCCTCATCCGCCCTGCAGCCCCTCCCTAGGCCGCCCCAAGTCGGTGGTCGGAACGGCAGAGGCTGCGCAGGGCCTGCGCGCGGACCCAGCAGGGCAGAGGCGTCGCCGGAGCGGGTCCCGCGGGAGGCGGCGGCGCAGAGGCCAGGAGGCGGCGCTTTTTGACCTTGGAGGGAGACTCGTCGTCCTTGTCGGATTTCTTTCCCGCAACTCAGTGTCTCTGGCAGGCGCCTGGCCTCGCTGACCCTCCCGGGCCAGAGCGGCCCCCGCGCGGGGAGAAGCGCGCTTGGACCCCAGCGTGTGCCGTGTGACGAGCGCGGGGTGCGCTGCGCAGTGAGAGTCGGACGCTCAGCCTCGCCCCCTCCCGCTGGCACCGAGCTCAGCCGAGGCCCGAGGCTCACCGCGCCCACCTAAGGAGCCCCGCACCTCGCACCTGCCGCGCAGCCCTAGCGCCAGCGCCCCTGGGCTGCGTGGCTGCGTCCCCGCCAAGCCTGGCGCCTCGGACCCGCCTCGGGAGGCTCAGCGGTCTCGGCCGTTTTCAGACTCTGTTTTCCAGGACTCTGAGGTTCTGGGACGGATTCCTAAGGCCCAGCTAGTAAAGCTGGCGTTGCCTCGACCCAGGGACCGCTTTCCTCCCTGCGCGCAAAGGGCAGCACTCAACGTGGAGAGGTTTAGTCGGGCCACGAAGCCCTGGAGGGCAGCTCTGTGTCTCCGGTGCTCCACCTATAGGGCTTCCTCCAGGGAAGGGGTCAGCAGGCCGAGCTGCCAGCAAATCCTCCCACCCGGAGAGCCCTTCCCGCCCCGCCCCTTGGGGCACCGTTGGCACGGTTGGCGCGTGGAAGCCCGGCGCTGAAGGACCTCTACGCTGTGCCACAGAGGGAGGAAGGACTGCTGAGCTGAGTTTCTGCCGCCACATATGGTCTGTGGATTTAGGTGTCAAAAACCGGAGAATTAGAAATGGTAATTTTCCGTCATTATGGCTGAAACGTGATCTGTCACAACAACTGGAACATGTCTCGGAGCTAGCGAAAATAATGTTCATGATTAGGAATCATTACGCACGTCAAGCCCAGTCCATTAAGTTGTAGGGAGAAATTAGCCTTGACGGGCGAAATCAAACTACAAATATACAGGCCTTGCCTGCAGGAGGCCCGCGCTGCGGCCCTGGGGAGGAGGTGGGCCACAGCCCCGTGTTTTCTTAATAGGAAACTGACCAGAGAATTAATACCCCTTCCTGGTCCCCCGCGGGACTCTCCCTCTCCCTCCAAAAGCAAGTCCACGCCCCAGGAGAAGGAGGGGGTGCAGAGGCAGGGACGCCAGTAGCTGGCAGCTTGGAAGCCCCACCGGCCCCTGGCCAGTTCCCTGCCCCACTTGCAAACTGGTGACCCTGGCCAAGTCACTTGACCTTTCTGAACTTTGCTCACTGGTCTGTAAGAGAAGGATGATCCCACCCACTGCATGGAGTTCTCAGGAGAATTAAAGCAGATGGAGGATGGCCAGTGCCCAACGCTTAGAGGCCTGGGAACCTGTGAGACCGCTTTCTTCCTTCCTGGAGCCCCAGTCTCTGTGGTGGGGACCCTGGGAAGGAGGTGGGGATAACGGGGAGCGGCAGAGGGCATGCATGTTTGGGGGCCGGCTCAGATTGAGTGGTTGGAGCTGAGGAACTTTCCAATCAGGCCCTGAGAAAAGCAACCAGAATCTGAAATTAGAAGGCGTGAAGCAGCAATGCCCTTATACTGTATTCCCTGCCACCCCGGGCAGGAAAAGAGGCATGGGGTCCTCCAGCTGGACTGCTTCAGCCTGCCACAGCTGCCAGCCACCTAGAGTCCACGCGGTCACCAGCGAATGGCACGTCAACGGAGCGGGATCTAGAAGACTTCCTTTTCCGGCTGCTGCCTCTATCGCTACTGGAGACTGATGCTCATTTATTATTCCCTGATGTGTCCCGGCCAGGGGATTTAGGGAAGGTGGAGAAGAAGGGGGAAGATGCCTGACAGGATTCTGGAGGGACAAGTTCCATCCAGCCTTGGGTGCCCCATCAGCTTTTGGAAGCTTGCTTTGTATCGAGCGCCAAAGGACTTTCCCTACATTATCTCCTAGCAAACTGAAGCGTCTCCCTTTTTTGCTGGGGAGACTGAGAGCCCCTGGCTCACCTGCCACAGCCAGGGACCTGGCTGCTAAGCTTGGCTCTGCTTCCGGAGCCTCAACTCCAGGAGGGCTTTTCAAGCTTCGAGGCTCTGGCCAAGCAACCTTTCCCGTCCTTTCTGTCACATTCTGCCTGAGAGATCATGAGAATGAAATGGGTTAAGAGGCCCTGCGCACTTAGATCACAGCCTGACACAGCTTTGGCGTGGCTTAACAACTCTCTCTGTGGCTCATCTGTCATCATTGGTGAATGGGGTCCCCAAAGTGGTGGCTGGGGAGGGGTGGCAAACACAAGTGTGGCCAGCACCCCAGTAGTTCGGAGCCAAGCAGTCTAGGTTTGAACCCCTGCTCCACCAGAAATAGCATAAGGTCTGTTCCCAAAGTGGGGAAATCAGGATCCAGCTGCTGAGAAGGAACGAATGAAATACTTCATTTCTTGCCATGCAGGAAACAAGTTATGTGATATTTAAGGTGCTGGTTACGGGGCACAATAATTGGTACACACAGGATCAGAAAGTTGCATCTGAGAGAGAATCAGAAGTTGACCCTGTCCCCTCTGGCTACTTCTCAGCGTTTCTAGCATCAAGGAGCTCCAGTCACCTGGCTCCCAGGGGCACCTGGGTCTTGGGCTGAAGTCCACTGAAAGTCTCCTCGCCCCTCCCTCCAGCCTGGCAGAGTTGCCTGCTGGCCGCTGGTAAAGGGAGTTGGGGGGAAGAGGTCCACACTCTGAGCCAGAGGCCTGGTCTCCCACTGTCTGCTCTGCAAAGGCAGAGCAGGCTCCAAGAGGAACCCAAATGAAGGGATGCAAAGGGATGCAAAGGGATGGAAGCTGAGTGTCTCCAAGAGATGCTCTGCTACACAAATAGAGAGCCAGGTGGCCCCAGTGATACACACACGGAAAGTGCTCTGACAAATACCATGACCGTCCTTGACTAACCATCAGAATACAATCCTTATGGGCCAGGGGTTTAGCTCAGTGGTTCTGCCACCTGCCTTGCAAGTGCGAGGACCCAGCCTGCCTTGCAAGTGCGAGGACCCAGCCTGCCTTGCAAGTGCGAGGACCCAAGTTCGATCCCCGGTACAAAAAAAAAAAAAAATACAGTACTTTTTCAGAGCTCCCACACCACAACCTGCAGCATGCTTTATTTTTCTTTTTTGCATGATCATTTTTTCTTTGGTACCGGGGATCGAACTCCGGGCCTTGCACTTGTGAGGCAGGCACTGGAACCACTGAGCTAAATCCCTGGCCCCTGCATGATCATTTTTTTTTTCATGTAAGGCAGTAAACTCCAGCATTGCCAGATGTCTGTGTATCCCTGGTGCAGAGTAGGCATTCAACAAATATTGATGAATATATGGAGAAGTGAATGAGCAAGGAAAGAATGAAGGCAGGAGAGCAGGGTAGACAAGGATTCCACAACAAAGAGTGTTCTCATTTTCAAAATCTGTTTATGCTTCCCTCTGAGCTCTCTGTTAAGGGCTCCCTGTGCATAGCACATATGAGATTCCAGTTGGGCTCCATATTATTTGTGACTGTCACGCTTGTGAGTGCTGGGATTGCAGTCTCCCATGAAGAAACCTTGAAGGTAGGACCCACCTTTCTACACTGGAGGACCAGCATGTCCAGGAAGTGCCTGGCCACAGGCAGCACTCACAGAGAATAATTATTGTAAGCCAGAGAAATAGTAAACATCTTAGGAAATAATTATTTTTAAAGAATTCTGCAGATTCCTCTGAACAGAATGAATGCATCAGAAATCAAAGTTCACCCACCCCAATGTGTGTGTGTATATATACATATATATGATACACATATATACACCTACATACATATATGTGACAGCAAGAGAGAGAGAGACAGATACAGAGAGAGAACCTGAGGATCTGAACCCAGGGTCTGGTGCAAATCTTTGTCTCCATCACTAAGCCACACCCCAGCTTGCTAATGAATTTATTTTTCATTTTCTGTATACATGTTTACATACACACACACACACACACACACACACACGCACACATATA
>NW_004624755.1:18033534-18081336 GCF_000247695.1 Heterocephalus glaber | reverse complement strand
TTTGCAATGCTCAGGTTAGAACCCAGGGCCTGGAGCAACTGCTATTTCCACTGAGATATATATACCTCAGGCCAATTTATTTGTATTTATTTATTTATTTATTTTTGGTACTGAGGATCCAACTCAGGTCCTTGTGCTTTCGAGGCAGGCGGTGGCACCACTGAGCTAAATCCTTGGCCAGGCCAATTTATTTTTAAAGCACAGCTGTATGTGCAAAGGATACAGGGACCTTGTTGATTCAAAGAAGGTATCCGATGGAGGCTAGCTGTCCTCCCTTCATCATCTCCATATGGTTTTTAATGGGCACATTTCCTTATGTAACTGTGCAGACTTATCAGTTAGGCTACAAGTATTTACTGGCACCAGCTGCTTAAGGAGCACATGATTCACTCACTTTCCCATCGTGCTGGGAGTAATTATTTTTTCAGCACAGTAGTACTAGCTAGGGCTTCATGAAAATTGGCTCCAAACACAGGCCCTGTGCCTGTGGGGATTTTCGGGATGATGCTGTCACTGCCCTCCTTCTTGGAGCGTCAGGAAGACACTTGGCCTGAGTCTCCGGTCTCAGCTTTGCAGAGAATCCCTCCTCTTGGCTCCTGTGGCTTCTCAGGAAACAGGACTACCTGTGGTGAGATTGAAAGCAGGTCTGGAGAGAATCCATTTCTTGAAATATAAAGATCTGAAGTAGGGATCTTCCCTGTACAACATTTGAGAGCTCAGAATGTGCCAGGCCCTGCGCTGGGAATGCCGAGCAAGGAGCGCTGGTTGTTGGAAAGCAGCTATCTCAGCAAGTCTTTAGGTAAGGGTTCCAGCTCTCCACAGGGGCATGGGGAGGATATCTGGATAAAGGTGCTGTTGTGGGTTGGGGGAGCCCTGTCCCCCTTAAGGGAAGCCCATCACCCAGCTGAGGGTGTTTCTGCCCACTCTCCTGGGGCTGCACTCCACTGGCCAGCTGGCTGACTCCAAACCTGAGGGAGTGTCTGTCCAATTTTGAAACTAGACCATTTTCCTGTATGCCATGGAAAAGGGAGAGTGTTTTTTCAGGTCAGAGGTATTAACGTGCATTTTAATAGGGTCAAGTAGGAGATGATGGGATGCTCCGTGGGGTTTGCTTACAGCGGAGCCCCGTGCTCAGGGGCCAGGGAGGAGCTTGAGTGTTGAGGCTGGAGAAGGTGACCCCAAGAAAACCCAGCACCAGCGCTTGGCTTTTTCCCCAGAGCCCTCACCCAGTTCGAAGGGAGAATAAGGACAGCTGGTCTGGGATCAGCAAGGCGCGGTTGCCAGCTTCTCCTGGGCTCCATGCACTCTGAGGCTGAGGTGGGAGAGTGTTTTTGTAGGGGATTCAGGCCCTTGTTCATGCATCTTCCTGCAACCCGGCCTGGTCTTCCCAGAGATCTCTAGGTCAGACTGCGTCAGCTCAGGCACTGCTACTTCACCACTACCCCGATGTGAAGGACATTTGGGGACCTAGGGACCAACTTGGGAGGGACTTTTAAAGCCATACTTGGTGTATGGGTGACACTCCCAAAGCCTGCAATCTGAAAGTCGAGACCTGAAGAGCAGGAGACCTGGGTTTGGCCAGGCCTAAGTCATTTCTTCAGCTCTGTGATCCTCAGGTCTCTTCTCTCTCTCTCGAGTTCTGAAAGGATGTGCGTCTCTACCTGCCTTGCCCACGGACTAGGGGATGGAAGACACACTGCTGAATCATCCCAGGGGGACAGGAAGAAGGGAGCAGTGCCCCAGGCCTCCTCCCAGAAGAGGAGTCACCTTGTGACTGTCTCCTCTCCTCCCAACAGCAAGTCTGGCACTTGGTGCAGAAGCAGGCACCAGATTTACTGTTTGGTTTTTTAATCCTCAAGAGCATCAGTTCCACTGAATTCTTCCACAAAACACAAGCAAAAAGTAGGTAGAGGAGGACAGCCTACAGACTGCGGAGTCCTCAGAGCTTTGGGGATCACTTCTGGGGTGGCAACTCAGGCTCCTCGGCGACCTCTGAATCTACACAGCCTGCAGCCTTCCACCTTCTGATGGCCACAGTCCTGCGGGCGGGAGGCACCCGGCAAAGCTGTGGGGACGCAGAGATCTGGAGTCTGCGCTGTGGGTGCCGCCCTGCATCCCCGACCCCGAACCCCCTACCCTGAAAGCTTTAGTTCTGGGTTTCGTAGTGCAAAACACCCAGTCACACATCTCAGCCTTGCCTTCCAGGGTGGCCCTGGTGCACACAAGGGAACTGATTCAAAAATGTTAATAAGCTTATTAAAACGAACGGCTCTGCTGGCTCTCATTCACGGCGAGGCCCCCACCATGGCCTTCTGTGGAGAAAGCAGTTGTGACAGTTTCCCCCCATTCATGTGTTTTCCATCCAAGGACAGAACACTCTCCGGAGTCCGGCACAGCCCAGAGGTGGAATGGGCTCAGGTCTCTCCTCCTGAGCGAGCCAGCGAGGCAGGCGTGGGGAGAAGAAGTGCATCGCCAACCGAAGCTGGACCTGCGGAAAGGACTGACTGCTCAGGTCCTGGACGCGAAGGCTGACCGCGGAGGAGGCCTGGGGAGAATCCCTCTCCTTCCCTCCTTCCGGGCCGGCTGCAACTCGGAGCGACCCAAATCCTCCCAAACAAAACAATATCCGTCCCCAAATGAAAGCCTGAATTGCACAGGAAAGGCAAGGCTCGTCATTAAAAGTAGAAAAGTGTTGTCCTTTCCCTCCACGCAAGGCGTGTGGACCCCAAACGTCACCCAGGAGCCTTCCAACTTTTAAAAAACTAGATTCCCAAAGAAGAGAAGTTCGTCTCCTAAGATTCACCAATTTAGTGGCCGAGCTGCCTGGGGCCTGTGGAGTCCGGGCCCTCAGGCTCGCTACTCTGCAGCCCCCAGAGCCGCGGAGCACCCACCGCCCACCCGGCTCGGCTCACACGTCACGCCCGCCCCGCCCCGCCCCGCCCCGACGGCGCCCTGCGGGGTCAAGTCCTGGGGAGAGCGCCCGGCCCGAGCCGCGACGGCGAGGGGCCGGAGGAGGGACGGAGGCACTCACCCACCGAGAGCCCGGCCGCGCACCCGGAGGTAAAGATGCAGTTGCAGAAAGTACCACTGGCGGGGTTGACGCGGACTCGAAAACCTCAGGACGGCGACAGGCGGCGGAGCGAGCGGTGCCCGCCCCGCAAGGAGAGCGGACGCCAGCGACGCCTGGGCCTGGGACGGGAGACGAGCGAGCGAGCCTGGGGAAGGCGAGGGCCTCACCCGCGCAGCCGTCGCGCGCTGCCTTGGCCTGCACTCGCCCAGGGGAACAGAGGTGACCCGCGGTGGCCGCGGTTCCGGGTTGGCGCCGGTGCCTCTCTCCTGCTGCTGCGAAGCGCAGAGTGGCCTGGACTGGGCGCAGGAGGCGCTCCGCTCCGGGCCTTCCGTTCTCACTCTCCAAGCTTGCCCAAGTTTGGGCTTCTGACGTTCAGTTTAAACCTGCACCCGCCAGCCCTGCTCCGAGGGCTCTGCGAATCAGTCCTGTCTTAGGAATGCTTCAACCGAACAAGCCTAATTGTGTTGAATAACTCCTATGTGTGACTCCTCCCAGGGAAGACGCCAATTTATTAGATGATGTAACATTTACATTGCCTCACATTTTTTTGCATTCCTACTTTGGCATTTTATAAAATTTTAAAACATTTATATTGGGAGACAAAAAAACAAACCAAAAAACTGTCCAGTGGTGTCCAGGCCTGTGGTGGAGCCCAAGCTGAGCAGACCACTGAGCACTTGTAAATTCCTGAAGGATTCAGGAATTCAAAGCAGACTGCTTTCAGTCGGTGATTCAGCACTGCCTAGACATTCCTAATAATAATTAATAATAATAAGATTATGCCAGGTGTACAGTGCTTAATAGTTTTCAAAGTTTACCCACAGTCTTGTGATCCAAGCTCCCCAAGGGCAAATGTGGAGGATGCCCACGCTGCCCACCTCAAATCTTAAAATGTGCCTCTGGGCTTTTAGGGACCTAACTTCGCCTCTTGCGGCCTGTAATGATGGAAAAGTCCCATTGTCACTTTGAGCCTCAGTTTCCTTTTCTGTAAAATGGAGGTGACATCAGCTAGGCTTCAGCAGCCTCGGTGAACAGGAGGGCAGGGCAGGACTTGTAAGTGCTCTTGGGAGTGCAAGGCCCGGACAAATGGATGCAGTTGTTGCTTTGCTGTTGTGCTATTCTTGTTAAATACGCTTTGGCTGCTCCTCTGGGACTCCCTCCAATTAAGAGCCTCTGCCATTGCTTCCTTCAAGGTGGCTTCTGTGGCAGCCAAAGGCTTTGAGCAGGGGCAACAACCATTGCTGCTCCTGGCTCTGAGTCCTTTCTGCCATTCTGAGCACTGTGAAGTATTTGCTGTCTCCTGCAGTCCCCACGAAGCTCTGAAGCTCTGTGCCATTCCCAACTAAGAGTGAGATCGGTGGCCTTAAGGATTTAAGCTCTACGCTTGCTGGGCAGCAGCTAGGGGCCCAGCTCCTGCGTATTTCCCTTCCTCTAAAGGTCACTGTCCCCATGGCCCCTGTTGTCCTTTGGAGGCCAGCGCCTCCTCCAGGAGTTTCCTGGTCTTGGGGGAAATGTCAGGCTCTGCCTGCATCTCATGTTTGTTCAGTCCTGGCTCTTCCCCTGGCAAACCAGGAGTCTTTCTGTAAATGTGTTGGATTCTGCAGAGTTTGGAGGCAGAGGCAAGATTCTACATTTTCCTCCTGAAAGTCAGCTTCATGTTGGGTCTGGAAAGTGGATTGTTGGTCTGGCCTGGGGGCACCAAGCTCTGGTGGCCAGTTGGTACTTAATTGGCAGGACCTCCGTCTGAGGATATCTACAGGCATGCAGTGAGGTTCCGCCGCTGTGGGACACTTGGCCATCTTTGTGCAGATCCAAGGCTTTGCTCTGAGCCCCCATCCCTCTGAGAGCGGGGAACCAGGAACCAGGAGCAGTGCTCTGGGACACTTTCCCAGTCTGGGAAGGCCCCAGAAGCCGCTTTTCTAATCTGTCGATCGCTCCAGGTCCTGGATGCTAATGCTACTGAGTCACTGCTCAGAGGCATGGGGACGACATCAGAGATCATTTTAGACCAGCTCCTGTGAAGTTGGACTTGGCACAGTGCCCTCCCATTCCTAATGTGGTAGAGGGGCAAGGATGCTGGGATTCCCTGAGACAGGAAGCCACTTCTTCTTGAAAATAGTACTCAACTTTAACTCCCCCTGCCTGATGCCTGCACAGCCAAGATACTGTCTAGGAATCTGAGAGTCCCACAAATTCAAGCTTTTGGAACAGGACACAGCTTGAGATAAGGACCGAAGGCCCGAGTCTCTCCCTCCCTCCCTCCCTCTCTCTCTCTCTCTCTCTCTCTCTCTCTCTCTCTCTCTCTCACACACACACACACACACACACACACACACACACACACACAAACTATGGGCATCTGGCAGCCAACTGATCCTGAATCTGCTCCCCAGAGCAAGACTATGACTCCGCCTGAATCCCTGGGATCCATTTCAGTCTAGGCCAAAGAGCATGCTGCCCCCTGCCCCAGCCATTCCTCTTGCCTCAGTTTATCTATCTGTAGGGCAAGCAGGGTGACCAGAAGCCCAGCACTAATAGTCACCAAAGGCAGAAAGGACAGAGGATGAAGAGGGTGACGGGCACTGGGCTCAAGCTGCAGCTGTGACTGCTCTGGGACACCAGGCTGAGGGGAGGCCCAGCATAGCTGGCAGGCAGTAGATGAACCAAGGCGCCTTTGAGCAAGACAGGGCCAGAAGGGCGGGAATGCTTTTGGTCAAAACAAAACAAACAAACAAGAAAGCTGGAAGGGAGAGTTGGTAGTGGGGAAGGAAAAGGAAGTAAGAAAATGAAGAAAGTAATACCATGAATTTCCCACAGGAGCCACAAGAGCAGCCCAGGGCGGGTGGTGAACCCTCGAAGGCCAGCAGGACCCAGAGGACACCTCTGACTCCAGAACCAGAACCCTAGGTGCCCTGGGCCGCTGAGAGGGACAGGGCCACAGTGAGGATCCACCGAGTTCCCTGGAGCCTCCCCCTCCCCCCCCCAGCAGCGCAGCGGTGCAGCCCTGAGGAGCTGGCTCAGGCGGGAGCCTGGAGTGAGGCCCGCCCCAGGCGGTGGGAAGAGAAGGTGGGGTCTTGTAGTGGAAGGGGACGCTGCTGGGCGCAACCCTGGAGCTCCGATCCTTGTCGTACTCCCGGGTTCTCAGGCCTCCCTGTCCGCTAGGATGGAGAATAAACCACCCTCTTGGGACGCAGCCGCAAACAACTGCCCCTACCATTTTCAGGAGGGGAATGAAAACGGACTCCCCTTTCCAAAATCCCTCCAGAGGTGCCAATCTCTGGAAAAGCAAGGGTGGAGACTGTAGCATCATTGGAAAGGAGAATGCATTTGTGAGCAATTAGAGAATTCAAATCGAGCATGAAAGCAATTTGTTTCTTTTAAGAAACAAAATGACTGCGGGGATCCCAGGGAGGTTAGCTGGATTGGGTGAGCGTTGGGTCAAGCTTACGCCAAGGCCAGCGCCCTGACATTTCTGTCTCCGGAAGCGGGGGATCCTCCTTGTAACGCCCCAACAGCCACGCTGGGCGCGGCTGGCCCGAGGAGTTTCGGCCCTCCTGGCCAAGGCCTGTAGAATTAATTCCCAGGTCCCGAGGCCTAGAAGCCATGAAAGGCTGGGGCCCTGGAGTCTGGAAAATCGGCCTTCGCTCTCCAGGTGAAACTGAAAGAAGCCAAGCTCGAGTTTCATTGGTTCTGGCCTCGCCTGCACCGGGGCCAGGGCGCCTGCCATGTGGCCTTAACTCTTCCTTGCTGCCAGCGACCCAGCGAGATCTGTGGTGTTCTGGGGAGTCTTGTCACATCAACCCTGGGAGGTTAATCTCTAAAATGGGGTAACAAGTGAACCACGCCCCATCCTCCGCTCTGGCGGTGGGCTTCCGTGCGGGACAAAGGAGGCTGCGCCGAGGAGCAGAGCGCTTTTGGATTCTGAGGGTGACAGACGCGCAGGTGTCCGGAGCTGAGCTGTCGAAGTCTGGTTTGCTCCTAAACGCTTCAGGATTTCAGCGAAAGTTTGTACCAGCTCATTCTTGGAACGAAGTAAAGACTTAAGGGAAGGGCTACGAAAATAAAAGGCAGCGCGAGAGGACGTGGACGGGCTCGCGGAGTAGGGGAGGGGTGGAAACTGGCTGCGGGTACACTCTGGGCGCTTCCTAGACTCGGAAGCCGCCAGAAAACAAGGACTTCGAGGGTTTTGCTCCCGGAATCTGGATTCATTGGTGGCGCAAAACCCCTGAGGTGGTGATTCCCTGAGCTGCACGGGTTTGAGTCCTTCCTGCAGGGCAGGGGCTGGACTCCTGGGGGGTGGGGAGAGACTCCTCATTCGAGGCAGAAGGGAGAGCCCGGCTACTCCCTGCTCTAATTACTGGTCCCCCAAAACCGCACCGACAAAGTTTTAGAGAAAACACGGCGTCCAGGAGGGCATGTTAAACTAGAAGTTTATAAATTAAAGAAAAAAAATACAGCGAATACAGCTTCCACACTTCACAAATCTCTTCAAAGATAATACTCTAGTTGAGTGCACAGCGCCCCTAAGGAGGCGAAAAGCGGCGAGCTGACAGGACAGGCGGGGTCGGTCACCTGTCTTGGAACAGGTGTGTGTTGGGGGGTCCCAGGCCAGGCGCGGGAAGCGGGGTGCGGAGCTGCGGACGCCGTGGAAAGGCTGGGATCTTCACATTGAATACAAAAATAACCGTTATTTGAACACAAACAACTGCAAAGTGCTACAAGTCTGAACCTCCTCTGGAAAAAAAAGCAAGCAAGCAAGCAGATTTCTGCGAAGAGCCATGGAGCGTGCCCTCCTCGCTTGGGGCTCCCAGGCCTGCCCCTCGCTCGCTCGGCTCACGAGCTCTCTTCCTTACATTCAACGCCCGGGAGGGCGCCCTCTGAGGTCTGACCAGGGAGGGCGAGGCAGAGGTCCACGCCAAACCCTCTCCGGTTCCCCTCAACCCCTGGCCTGGGGCCGCCGGGGTTGCGCACTCATTTGTCACAAATGCAATTTTCAAAAATAAGAGATATGTAGATACACATAGATCGGTAGCATGGATACCATGAACGAGTGTGGCCTAGCGCACGAAGCTCTGGGCAGGCCTGAAATTCTGGGAACTTTCTCCGGGAGTCCTCTCCGCCCCGGGGAAACGCCGTCCCGGGCAGACACAATCCAGATCCGCATCCTATATTGTCCTGGTAATAAATAGTGTCCCGGGGCCCACACGAGGCTCTTGGGCTACGGGGAGCCTCGGTCCAAATTAGAAAAAAGGCGCTCCCCGGTGCGGACTCCGTTCCGACCCGGGCCACAGAGCGAGCCGGGCGGGCCTCGTCCTCCGCGCCCTCGAGCGGGTCCCGCGTGGAGCGGGCGCGGGAATCCTTCGCCGCCTCCCGCGCCGCTCGCTCACTGGGTGCCCGCGGCGGCTGCGCAGGGGGAGAGCGCCCAGGCCGGCAGGCAGTAGTATGGGTAGTAGTAGGACGGCTGCAGCTGCAAGAGCGAGGGCGGCCTCAGCACCTCGCCGGGCAGGTACTGTCTCTGGTCGTCTCGCACCAGCACCTTCACCGCCACTTTCTTGGCCGCGGGCGCGGACGCCAGCAGGTCTGCGGCCATCTGCCGGCGCTTAGTCTTGTAGCGACGGTTTTGGAACCAAATCTTCACCTGCGTCTCGGTGAGCTTCAGCGAGGCGGCCAGGTCGGCGCGCTCGGGCCCCGACAGGTAGCGCTGGTGGTTGAAGCGGCGCTCCAGCTCGAAGACCTGCGCGTGCGAGAAGGCGGCCCGCGAGCGCTTCTTGCGCGGCTTGGGCGCCGCCGGTTCCGGTTCCTCCTCCTCCTCCTCCGCAGCGCCTGCCGCTCCGCCGCGGGCCCCGCTGCGCAGCCCCGGCCCGCGGGCACCTCCTGAGCCCGCGCTGTCGTCCTCGGCTCTCGGGCTGCGGTCGCCTGCGGACCCCCGCGGGAACAAAAACAAGGCACTGTCAGATCGCAAAGGTGAGGCTGACTTCCACCGCACAGTCCCAGCAGATTTGGGCGGAAATTCACTGTGCCCCCGCGCAGCGGCAGGGAGGTCCTCGGGTCCTCTCGCCTCTGACGTCTAGGCCTCTTCCTTTGCAGGTCACCGGCCGACAGCGGTGCCAGTGCGAGCGGAGGCCGGGTCCCCCTCAGTGGCGTGACTGTGGCCCGAGCTTCCCGCGCCCCTAACCCTCCGCACCCACCGGGCCTGCGCTGTAGCCTGCGTTTGTCTCCCTGCTGGGTTCACCCGACTCCTACGGCGACACGTGCGAGTCTGTCGCAGCATACACGCCTTATCTACGCTTAGGGAAGCTGGGAGGTCAGCGCTAGAAGGAGTCTTTTTCCCCAGCTACCCAGGATCGCCACTCGAGGCCTCTGCTGGGCTTCTCGCCATTTGGCCAGGATGTGAGTGGAGAGCTGGCGCTGGGTGACGAGGGGTCTCCTGCTCTACAGTAGCTTCCCCGCGGGCTCCTCCTCCCCTTCCCGCAGCCCTCCGGGGAGAGGCCGGCTCTGGGCCAGCCTGAGGCCTACAGCAGCCTGCGAAGCAAAGAGGGTGGGCACGGGGTCTTTCAGACCGGCCTGCGGTCGGGGAGAACCCTCTCCCGGGTCCCACCGGAAGGATCTAAATCGGGGCTCCTCCCTCTTGCTCCCAGGTCCTCAGCCCTTTCCCCGGTTGCACGGTTATGTAGTTGGAGGCGAACCCCCGTATCTATTCTTGCGTTATGAGCGTGGGTCCCGGGACCTCCGGTCTTTAGCATGTCTGCTCCCTAGCAAAACCACGTCTGTCTGAGGTCTCCAGACTCTTTCAGCTGAGGGGATGAGGACAGACCCAGTCGGGCGCTGGTGATGAACGCCCAGCACCCCCAGCATCGGTTCTCTCCGACCCTGTCCAGGGCGTTTCCCCGGCCCTGGGGCTCAGAGGAGCCCCTCGGTCCCCTCCCCAGGTCGGCTCGCTCCTTCGAGGATCAAAGCAGCCCCCGCTAGGGGGCAGGGCTCTGGGACGAGGCCAGCGCCCGCGACCCCGCTACAGGGTGCTCACGGCAGCCCCCGCGCTGCGTGGCGCCCTCCGCGTCCGCACGCCCCAGCCCAGCCCCCTCGCGGCGTACCTGAGACGCTGGCTGACGTCTCGCTGTCGCTGCGGCCCGCCGCTTCCTCCTCCAGGTCCTTGGCTCCGTGCAGCTCGCACACGGACGGCTCCAGGCCCGGGCCCCCCCCGGCTCGGCCGGCCCCGCTGGCTCCCGGCGCGTCCGTGCCTCGCCGCCGGCCCTCGTCCTCGCTGAGCGCGGAGTCGGAGTCCCAGCCGCCCGGGCTCCCCGCGCTCTGCCCCGCCGCCGTTCCGGCCCGGGCGGAAGACGCCCGCACAGAGTCTCCTGCGCCCCGCAGCGCGCCCCTGTCCGCCTCCCCAAAGAGCCGCCAGCAGCAGACGGCGGGGGCCGCGGCCACAGTTACCGCTGTGCCCCCCGGCGCCGGGCGCTCCTCCTTCTTGTTGAGGATCGCCTGGATGGAGAAGGGCGTCAAGGTGTTGGCGCCGCGCACCGCCATCTGCGCCGCCCCGGGCGGCCGCCGGGGCAGCAGCGACCGGGCGGACACGCGGGCGACCGCGGCGGGCGCGAGTGAGCCGCGCGCCGGGCCGGAGCCTCCTGCCCGCGCCCGCCCCGCGCGGAGACCCCCTCCCCCGGACGCGGCTCCGCACGCTCTAGCGCGCGCTGGCTCGCCGGATTAGCTCATCGCCCGTCGCCCTGGGGGCAGGCCGAGGTCTGCCCCTCGGGGAAGCAGCGCCGAAGGCTGGGGACCCCTTCGGCTGCAGTCCCTCTCCTTTGCGCCCGTCCCTTCCCCGCCAGCCGGATTTGCTCCTGGCCGGTCCCCGTCTTTCCTGCCGCGCCGGCTCTTCGGGTCCCAGCGCCTCCCCGGAGGCTGCGGCGGCCGCTGGGTTCGGAGAGGACCAGGGCACCTCTACCCTGTGCCCGGTTTTATCTGTTTCTTCTCTTTCCTTCGCCTGCGTTCCCCGCAACACGCCCCCCCCCCCCCGCCCGGGTGTCATTCCTTACCCCTGAGTGACAGCCCTAGGCCACGCCCCTTCACGGGCCGTCCGGGGCGCTCGGGGCCGCGGATTGGCTGGCTCCAGCTGGGAGACGTTGATTTTAAGAGACAAAACTGGGCGAGTTGAGCGGCTGCGGACAGGGTCGGACTTAACTCTTTCCCTCCTAAGCCTGGTCTTCGGAGCATCCTCTCTCAACCAGGATGCTCACCTCGAAACCAGGCTTCGGACTTCTGCAGACAAACCCGTCCACTCCAGCGCTTTGCTAGAGCACTGAAGCCAAGTTCGGTCAACATCTGCAGCGAGAATCCAAGATAATGCAGTTTCCAAAGTGACACCCACAGCTTCTGTTCTGTAGGAAGAATCCTAAAGTCGAGGAACAACAGAATGCTTATTAATCACCGAAGTTTCGCTGCTTCCTCACTGCTAATTCTCTTCGCAAAAGCAATCCGTTAATTTTTTAAAAAACACGCTAGAAAATAGTTTTCTTTCCTTGCTGTCTTTGATTTGCTGCTTCGATTTCTAGAGAGGCATTAAAAAGATAAAAAAACTGTTACAGTTAAAACTGAAGTTAGAGGAGAGATTGAAAGTTCCCTTTGGGAGAGTTTCTGAAATTGTACATTTTTCTGAGCGGTCAATACTGACTTTAATTGGGGTTTGTTAAAGATTCGCGTAAAGAAGAAAAATAACTTTCAATTTGTTCTTTAAGTATTCTGTTACTTGTATATGGAATGGGAACAGTTATGTATTTGTTTACAAGAAAACCTGGGAATGAACCATAGCAGCGACCTAGCACTGACATTTACTGCTCCTTAAAAACAAGAAATGCGTGGTTTTATCTCCTTGAAAGAACCATGTAAGAAACAAATATTGCTGGCACATCAAAAACAAATGTTGCTTATGTATGTTTCTATTTTTAAATAAAAAATTTGTCCGTAATATATTTGACTGTCTGATACATTTTACCAAAGGCTTAGCAGCATCAGCTACACAAGCTCGATCCACGAGATAAATGCAAAGAACTGTGATTTCAATTCAAACGACGCTGGATCGGGCGTCTTCGGTGTCTTTCACTCAGGTGAGGCTTCCTCGCTTGCCTTCCTTTCGTTCTTTTTCTGCCCGCAGGCGGAAGTGCATGGAGGTCAGGGCTCAGCCTCAGACCCAGACTTTGCAGGCTTTCAGCCGTGCGAGGTTTTCCTGTTCCCCGCAGCCCCGCGACTGCCCAGGGAAAACATCAGACTGGACGAGGCCATCGCCCCGCGAGCTCTTACCCGCGTCAGCTGGAGGGAAAGGCGTGCAGACTTGGGGTCGCCCAAGTGTAAGGCCCGGCTCGCTCTGCAGGCCTGGAGAGGACCCGACGAGGTTTCCGAACACGGCCTCCCCCTCCCGGACCTTTTCCTATTTTTTTTTTTAATGCTGCCCCACTCCGCGCTGGGGAGCGGGCTGGAGTGCGGATAATCGCCGCTGTTCGCGGGGGCGGGCAGAGGCCGAGGCGGACCGAGGGCCGGACAGGTAAGGCAGGTTGCGGGCCGGCAGGTGTGACACAGCTACCGGCTTTGCGGGGCCAGGACTCGGTGGGACAAATAAGAGTGACTTGGGACCGTGGGGGTAGGCAGAGAAGTTTGGGAGTTCAACGACCGAGTACCAGGAGAGCTCTGGGACTGTACCGCAGTTCCTCGAAAACGATGCACGTAGCTGACGAAAGTCTTTTAATAAAGACGCTCAAATCGGAGTGGCCACGGGTTCGACCGGTCCGGCGCCGCCCCAGGCCGCGTGCCCGTTCCGCGGGGTTAGACGCGTTGGCCTGGGTGGGGCGAAAGGCTTTGGGGCCGCGGTGGCGCGCGGAGTCCTCCCAGGGTGTGGCCGGCTCAAGGCCTGCGAGCGCGAGGCGCGACTCGGGAGGGGCCGGAGCCCGCGGGGGACGGCGGGGCCTTTTCCCGGGCCAGGGCCGCGCTCGCTCCGGCCCCGCCTCCGCCTCCCGCGCTCTTCTCCCACCTTCCCCGCGCCCCCCGGGTCCTCCCGGCCGCTAGGCTCCTTCGCGCCCCCTGCGTGCCGCGCCCGCGGCTCCCCAACAGCGCAGCGCCGCGCGGGCGCGGAGCCCGGGGCCAGTGGGACTTCGGCGGGCGCCAGGAGAGGGGCCCCGGCCGCGAGTCACAGGCAGCGCCCGCACCGCGCATCCGCGCTGCCCGGCGCCGGCGACCTGCCCTGGGCGCCCGAGGCCCACGACCCACGCGGTGCCCTGCGCGGCGAGCGGACCCCGTCCGGTGTCGCCCCGTGCCCTCCCCACAGGGCCTTCACGCCCACGGCCGACGCGGGACCAGGCCAAAGTAGCTTCACATTTAAACATCGCTCAGGCACTGAGCCAGAGCCGCAGCCTGCCGCTTTATTTAAATTGCTCACCCGTGGGGGTGCGATGGATTCAAAACATTGTCATTGCTCCCATTTTACGGAAGGGAAACTGAGACTCGTGGCCCGCAGCAGGTGGCCACGTCGAGAGTCACATCTGCTTTTGTGTGATGCCAAATCCAGTGGATTTTCCCTTTAACCAGCGCTTCCCGATGTTCAGGATTCGAATTACTCGTTCATCGGGAAAAGAGCTTCGTTCCAATTTAAGGAAATCGAGGAAAGGATTGAAGCAGGCGTGGCTGATGATTCTTCCCTGCATTTGACATGAAGCTCGCTGAGGCCCGCGCACCTGAACCTAAACCTTCAAGGAAAAGGAATCAAACCATTTGCAGGATAATCAATAAGCTACACCGCGTGTAGAGGGGACTGCTCGTGATGGAATCCCGTCGGGTTCGGAGATCAGATTATGCTCTGGAGGCTGAGGTGCAGGGAAACGACCTCACCGAGCTCAGTAGAAAGTTCCGCAAGTATAAAGCGGGGGCTTGGCGATCCCCCTCAGGGCATTAGGAGGAAACGCACGGCGGGAGCCCTCCCGGGTACCGTGGAGAACGAGCGCCACCTAGCGGGCGCCCCCTTCGCCACGCGCGGCCGGTCGACCCGGACAGAAGTACCGCGTGGAGAGCCCGCCAGATAAAGCTGGTTTCCTCCGCCTGCTGCTAACCCAGCCTCGCTGCGCAGCTCCACGCAGACTCTGCATGTTGCCTGCCCTGAGATCTCCAAGGGGGATGGGTTAGGGCACGTGCCCCGGGCGTTTTATTGGAGCAGTAGGAATGTTTATTGGGGACTTTCATTCATGATACCAATGAGGCGTCTGATCCTAACCGTCACAATGTTCAGGCCTTGCAGAGGAATCGTCTGCACCCTGGGCTCTGTTCTCCCTTTTCTCCACCTGGTTGTCTACCAGAGGGTGGGTGGGTGGAGGAGCGGGCAGCTCAGGAGGGGAGCAGCTGTGAGCAGATGCAGATGCTGGCTGCTGTTGTTTGTGGTGTGCAGAGATGCCTGTGAAACACAAGAAAATCTTCCCTACTGATGAGGCTTCCATCTCTAGGAAGCTGTCCTCGGCCTTCACAGTGTTTGCCGGTTCCCCTTGGGAAATTTTGCAGCTCTTGCCTTCCGGGTTTCAGGCACTGTTGTAGGCTCTGGAGGTCAAAACCTTGTAAGACCTCACAACAGGCTGATACTCTAGTAAGGGGGCACCATCGATAAATAAGTGCTTAAGTAAAGCCATGGGGAGAGCTCAGAGGCAGATGGGTGCTCTGGAGCAAAAGCAGAACGAGGGGCTACTTTACATGGAGTTAGACTGAAAGCAGGTAAAATACCTTGGGTCATTGGACATGGCAGCATACGACTGTAATCCCAGAACCTCAGGAGCCTGACGCAGGAGGATCACAAGTTCGAGCCAAACCTGGGCAGGAGACTCCTGTCTGAGAAAATAAAAGTAGGTCTGGGGATGTAGGTGAGCTCAAAGGCCCTGGGTTCAATTCCCAGTATAAAAAAAAAAAAAAGGAAGAGATTTTCACAGTGAGGGAAATGGATGCAAAGAGCACCTTATTAAGCTCTGAATGTTTGTGTCCCCTCAAAATTCGTATGTTGAAATTGTAACCTGTAATGTGATGCTGTTCGAATGTGAGGCCTCTGGGAGATAATCAGGTCATAAAGATGGGGCTCTCATGAATGGGATTAGTGCCCTTATAGGAAGATACAAGATAGACTTTTGGTGTCCATCTCTGTCTCCATCTGTCTCTGCCCCTCATCATCATAGGACGATGCAAGAAAGCGGTCTATTTTCAAAGGCAGAAACTGTTGGCAGCTTGATATGGGACTCCCAGCCTTCTGAACTGTAAGGGACAAAGGTTTGTCACTTCAGTCACCCATATTCTTGTTAGAAAAGCCCTGGCTGATGACATAACCATAGGGTGTTTGCAGACCCAACAGGGAGCTTCTGTGGCTGGGGGCAGAGTTGGGGAGGGGCAGCGGTAAGCGCTGGAGCCCAAGGCAAAACCAGATCAAGTAGGTTTTTGTTAGCCACAGGAAGAAGCATGGGTCTCATTCTAGGTATGTTGGGAAACCACAGGAATATTTTTAAGCTAAGAGGTAACTGATTATGACTTATCTTGTAAGGAAATGTGCGGTAAAAAATTTCTCAAAAATGAAATTTTTAACCTTCCAAGGAAAAAAAATACACTGGCTATTCTATGGCAAAAAGGCTGTAGGGTAACAAAAGGAGAATCAAGAAGACCAAGTAGAAGCCAATGCAAGAATCAGAGCTAGAAACATAGTGGCTTGAATTAGATAGCACATACAGAAGATAGAAGTTATGATCAGAATCAGCACGTATTTTGTCACTACTCAAAAAGTTTTTGAATTATGGTGAAGTACTCTGTGACTGTTAAATGTGATATGTCCATTTGATTTGAGTAAGAAGTGTCTAGCAGATCAGTGAAGCCCTCGGTGTGGCTATGGATGATCGACATGTAGGCCAGCAAACCATGGGAGGAAGATCCACCCCAGATGTTGGTGACATCAGCCAATAGACTTGTAGCCAATATGAAATGAAAAGGAAAAGAAGGAAATGTGTCTGTTTTGTGGTGGTTCTGGTCCCCACCATTGCCTTTGGACATGGGTCTCCATTTTCTTTAGTCTTCTGATACAGACTCTTCAGCCTTCTTTCACAGACTTTTGGGCCTTCAGACCCAGACTCATACCCTGATCTACAGTGAGCTCTCAGGTTTTGAGTCTCTACTGCTCCTGGATCCTCCAGCTCTCCAGTGGACTGGCCGCCATTTTGGATTCCTGCCTCTGATTCCACAGAGGCCATTATGATTCTTCCACCTTTGATCCTGTCAAAGTCTACTTAATAAATCCCATTGTACATTTACACATATATTTTGTATTGATTCTGTTCTTCCAGAGAACCCTATTACAAATGTGCAACAACATTTACCATTTTAACCTAACATATATAAATATACAGTTCAGCAGAATTAAGTAATTCACATTGTTGTTCAATCACCACCATCCATTTCCTTTCTGTCTTACAAAGCTGAAATTCTCTCCCCATGAAACACTAACTTCTCATTCATCCCTCTACCATTCCTTGGCACCCACCAATCTGTTTTCTCTATTAATGGCTTTTCTGGTTGTGTCATGAGTAGAATCATACTATGTTTATCTTTCTGTGACCATCTTATTTCACTTCGCATAATATTCTAAAGTTTCACCTATAGTGTGGCATGTGGCAGGATTTCCTTCTTTGGAAGACTGAGTAATATTCTTTTGTATGTGTATACCTTATTTTCTTTATCCGTTCATCACTTGGGTTGTTTGTACTTCTTAGTTTTTCCAAATCATGTTACAATGAACATGAATCTATGGATACCTTTTCCAGATCCTGCTTCCAAGACTTTTGGATATAGGTTCCGAAATGGGATTACTGATTATGATTATTTTTTATTTAGCCATTTATTGTACTGTGGGTTGAATCCATGGCCTTGGAACTGAGATACATCACCAGCCCTTCACTATTTTTTTTTTAAATTTTAAGACAGGGTCTCATTAAGTCACTAAGTTGCTTGGGCGAGGCTTGATTTATGATCTTCCTGCCTCGGCCTCCTACAGTCCTGGGATTATAGGGATATACCACCCCACCTTATTTTTTGTTTTTTTGAGGAACCTGTGTAATGTTTTTCATGTTACAACCACTTTGTCTAGAGATTGATTTTTAGATAGGAAACAGTAGAATCTACGTATGTTCACATGCACACTGCAACACAAAGACAGTTCAAAGTGCTGGAGAAAGGGGAACATTGTAGAGGCTAAGACCTGTAGAAGGGGGAGGGCTGTCTCTAGGAAGGAGGTAGGCAGAGCTGCCTATAAGCTAGTTACCTGGGTGATTGTGGGTGAGGTGAGAACAGGACTATCAGCCATTTACTGAGCACTGTTCAAGTGGTTTAAGCATATTAAACTTTTTTTTTTTGGTACCGGGGATCAAACTTGTGTCCTTCCACTTGCAAGGCAGGCAGCAGAACCACTGAGCTAAATCCCTGGCCCATATTAAACTTTCTTAGCATAATTCTTTTTGTGTGTGGTTAAATTCAACTTCTATATAGTAGAAAATCCTTTGAAGTTTTGAGAGTTTTTCTTTTTCATTCCTTTTCTTTTGAGACAAGGTCTCGCCATGTAGCTCAGGCTGGCCTCGAACTCATGGCTGTTCTCCTGCCTCTCAGGTGATGGGATTACAGGCATGCAGCACCACGCCCAGCTGGGGTTTTTTAAATTTAAATTTAAATTTTTATGCCACCATGCCCAGCTGAAGTTTTTTGTTTTTAAATTCTTGCTTCTATTAGTATATGTTTGCAGTACATAATAATCACATGAGGTGTAGTACATGTTCTTTAAATCTGAATTCTATTTGTGTCCGCACTCTCTTTTTTGTATATCCTTTTATTGCTACATTGTAGGTGTACAATATAATGACATTCATCATTGGAGATATGCACCTTTACATACTCTCTTGGTTCTTATTTTTCCCCCTTCCCCTGACCTCCCTTCAGCCCCTCCATCCTTCCCTATTTACAGAGACTTTGTTTCCATTTTTTCCTTTTCTCATATTAGTTCCATTCCCTTCTTTCCTTCCCCTACCCCTCCCACTTTCCCTACTCCTTTGCCCCTTGTCTTCCTATTTCACATTATCTATTATACCCCCTTCCCATTTTCAAAAGATCTATCTCCCTCTTTCCTAGTTTTTTCTCTCTTTTTTTGGTACAGGGATCGAATTTGGGACCTTGCGCTTGCGCGGCAGATGGTGGAATCACTGAGGTAAACCCCCGGCCTCCTATTGTCTTTTCCCTCTTAATCTAATTCTCTACCAAGTATGAGAGCGACTGCGTGAGAAGGTAGGAAATAGTCCTGTGGGCAATAGGGGAGGAAGAGAGAGGGAAGCTTGGTGAAACAGCTGAGTAAGAGGGCACAGTGGAGATTCAGCCCCATGAATCGAAAGCATGACCAGTGAGCACAGAAGCGTGCTTCTCTCCAGGATGCTGCCTTGCTCTGGCCCAGGGCATGTTGCCAACCGGGCTCCCAGGGTCGGGCATTTCTGGGCCATTACAGAGAACAGCAGCCAGGGTGGTAAGGCCGCTGGACTTCCAGGGCTCACAGTCACGGACCCATGGGGCGGAAGGTGGATCAGGACAAAGTCCACAGGCATGAGGAGGGTGATTGGTGGATGATGTAGGGCCAATGGATTGGAAATCCTAAAAGAGTTTTAAAATTGCTCATTAGGAAGAGAGTTGGAAGGAAAGAGGTTGTAGAGCTGGGTAGTTAGTCTGAGAGCTCAGAGGTGCCCTGGCTATTGGCGACACTGAGTCAGGCGGACGTAGAGGAATGGAGGGATCGATTCTCTCAGGTGCTCTGCTGCTTGTTCCTCGATTCCTGTCACAGCCAAGAGTTTCAGGTACTCACATGAAACCCTTCACAACCTTGGCTCCCGTTTTAGGCCACCTGTGTGCTGTCTCCCCTCTCCCTTCCGCAGAGATCTCTGGCTGATCACAAGGTCTGGCTGAGAGCAGGTGGACACGAAAGTGTGAAGTGTCCAAGAGACATTGCTGTCCACCTGCAGCTCAGCCTGCATGTTACCTGACCTGTGAGTCTCTCTGGGGCTTCCCCACCTCCCTATAGCAAGAGGAAACCAGGGGTTTTACACGGATTTGCTGGTGTGCTTAACCTGAGCTCCAAGTCTCCAGTTACATCAACTAATGGAGGTGAGGTGCTGCCCTATGGTAATATAAAAAGATGTTTACTGTGAAATTATGACTTTTGCAGAGCAGTGACCCCTAAACTGCAACCTTCATAGACACTTCCTTTACATCTTTGCCCTTTGTGGGTCTCCATCTATCATCCCGATTTACTTAATATCTTTATATAAGTGATTTACCTTTTAAAACTTGAGCTCTCGCAGAAGAATCTTCATATAAATAATGTACAAACAATGCAAATATGTTTATAAAGATATAAGTACACAGAACACTAGCAACCTCTTAGTAAACTGTATATAATCTTCCAACTTGTGTGAACTCTAGCCTAATGGAGTGGTAAGAGCTTGGCTCTTCACTGCTGGGACACATTGGCAAGGACTTCAGAGATGTTGCTGCAGGTCAGGGCAAACTAAAGCTTTCTCTCTGGCTTCATTAAGAAGACTGAGAGGGAACCGACCCAACAGAGAGACATACGAAAGTCCACCAAGGCATACGTCAGAATATTCACAGCCCCATTTTTTGGAAATAGACAAAACCCTGGAAACTACCCAACCGCACAATAGTAGAATGGATAATCAATGTGGTATATTCAATGCAGCAGTGAGAGTACGCAGTCTACTTCTACACAAACATACCGACGGATCTCATCAGCTTTAAAGGATTCATCCTCGTGTCCCTTGGGCCTAGAATGCACCTGAAATATTGTAGGCTCTCGGCGAATATTTATTGAAGAGGTGTCTCAGTTCATCCTTAAGACAACCCTATGAGGTCAGCAGGGCAGGTATCAGACTTTCCCTTCACAGAAGAGGAGGCTGAACGCGGAGAGGCCAGTGGTTCATTCCAGGTCACTGGAACTTGGCCTCTCCATGAGAATCTGCGGGGCCTGGAAAA
Source organism: Heterocephalus glaber (assembly GCF_000247695.1). The sequence goes on along the minus strand of NW_004624755.1, from coordinate 18,061,193 downwards.
TGCATGTCAGCTCACTGTCATTCCGAGGCTAAGGAGCTGCTCCCATAGCCTTTTAACGTGAATAGCATATTTTAGCGTCTTTTGTTGTGGCTAAATCACGTCCTGAGACCAAGCCTGGAGATGTTTGTTTCCATGATGGGATGGTTTGGAGGGTTCTACCAGAGGAAGGGCTGGAGTGCTGGGCCTTAGGCAAAGGGGCTCCCGGGAAGGGGGGAAAGGGCCCTGGAGAGATTTATGTTAGGGAACTGCGGTAAGCGCTGTCATTCCGCCTGAGTAAGTGAGGCGAGAAACTGGAAGGGCAAAACAGAATGCTGAGGCAGAGCTTGGGCTAAGCAGGAGGAGCAGACAGGCTCGGCCAAGCTGCCCTGGGAGGTGTCACAGGGAGCGGTCTGCAGAGGCCTCACTGGAGCCCCACACAAACGCCAGTGCCCGGGGCGGGGACACGTGTCTCCTTGTGAATTCAAAGTGGGTTGTTCCTGAAAGTATGAGGACAAGCAAAGGCACCTTCTGTCCAAGTCTTCTCCAGAACTAATCCATCTTTGGGTCCAAAGGAAGTAGGGGCCTAGGGGTGGGAGGTGGACAAATTTACTGAGTCACGGCGTTCAGTGAGGGGATAGTTGTACTTTTTTAGTTTTCAGAATCTGAAATAATTGCAATAATAAACTCCAACAAAGTGTCACAGTGGAAGGATTTTGTTTGTTTGTTTGTTTTTGGTACCGGGGATCGAACTCGGGTCCTTGTGCTAGCGAGGCAGGCGGCAGAACCACTGAGCTAAATCCCCAGCCCATCTTGCTTTTGTCTTTGAAACCTTCCCTTTTCCTCAACCTCCTCGAATATATTCATAGCTTACAGTGGCATGCATATTCTGATTATAATGCTCTGCTACTTCGATTGCAATTTTTTCCCAAATAAGTTTTCCCAAATTATTTTAGAGGATCTTTGTGTTTTTTAAATTTAAGTTGATATCTATAAAGAGTTCACACTATAGAATGTCAGTGCTCTCTATACTATTACAAGTAGAATCTTCACCATTTTTAGGTATAATCCTAATTCTGGAGAACCTCAAACTAAGGAAACTAATCTTTAAAATTCCGTTCCACTAGAAACACTCCTGGGGCCCCAATCTCTATTGGTCAGGGATCTCCAGAGAAACAGAATTAATATTAGATATGAATATACATGAAGGACATAAGGTCTAGATAAAGATACATAACCGGGGACTTATTAGGGAATTGGCTTATGTGATTACGGAAGCAGAGAAGCCCCATAAGTCACCTGCAAACACCCTACGATGCTGGTAGCAGGCTCAGTCCACGTCTGGAGGCCTCAGAAACAGGGAAGCGGGTGGTGTAAGTCTCTGAGGCCAAAGAGCTGGGAACTCCAAGATGCCTGTGGTGTAAATCTGGAGTCTACAGAACAGAGAGCCAAGGGCAGGAGAGGAAGTATACTCCAGTTCCTGGGGATGACAGATAATTTGCCCTTTTTCTAATGTTCTCTCTCACATGCCTCACCCTGACTGGACAGTGCCACTTTGAGGGTGAATATTCCTCACTCAGTTGTCTCAGACTCACGCACTAATCACCCAAGACACACTGTTGCAGACACAACTGAAAATAATGCTCTCCCATTTCGAGATCTTCCCTAATGCAGTCAATGAACTCCTGAAGTTCACCATCACAGGGAGTAAGGAGTCTAGACGCTGAGGGTGATATAGGATCTTACTTCCCGTTTGGTCTCTCTTTCAGCATCACAGTTGGAGTTGACTACAGTTTCTATTTCCCCCCTGCTCTCTTGGAGAAGCCACACTGTCCTGACTCAGGGGTATCAGCACCAATGGGGCAGGGTCACCCCTGGCCCCCCTCTACTTGCAGGGCTGAGAAGCTACCCAATGACGTCCATTTGTTCCCCTAAGCCCAGAAGTGGTGATGACTGTTTTCTGAAATTATTCTGCATCACATTAGCATTACTCACTTGCTTTTTAGTTCTCTAATAGTTGTTTAAGCTAAATTCCAGTATTAAATTATTTGCTAAAATAAGTGGTGCGGTTTCTAATACATTACTGGACCATGACTGAAATAAGGTACAAACATTGATTCAATAATGTGGTGGGAAGAATATGGTTAGAATCAGGACTACGGTCCGATGATTGGAGAGGTGACCAGGGAGAGAAAAGGGACAGGTGACACATTCTTGTACCCTTGTCAATGACAGGGCTTGGGGAAAGCCAGTGTTTGGCGAGGGAGAGTTGATAACTGCAGGATGTGTTTGGATTGAGACCTGGAATCTCTAGGATCGTTTATGGCAACAGCAAAGCAAACACAAACATCTTTAGAATCTATTGATTCATGGAGCACAGCTCCCTAGAAGATACAACAGCTGTGTACAGATATCCCATGATCGAAGTGGCTTCTTTCTACACAAGTACTGTGGCTGCAGACTTTGTTAGCCCGCAGTGTGTGGATGTGGATGAGAAAGTGGGAAGCTAGACTGGCCATTCCTCTCTGCCTCACCACTATTACAGCACTGAAGTCAGCAGTGGAGCTTGGTGCTGGATAAGATTGCTGATTCCCAAGTCTGGCTGGACAAGTGATCCTGTGTTATTCATCAGAATGCTGCTGGTACTTCATCAGAAGATGGGAGAAAACAAACAAGAGGAAGATGTGGGATGCTGGCTTAGGAGACCCCATAGAGCAGAAAAGTGAAGGCACTGCCAGGAAGGCCGTGTGGAGGCCCCAGCACACGGTGGCTGGCCGGTTCAGACTGCACTGACTCGGAGACAAGGTAAGGGCTGACTTCAGCAAGATGCCTTCTGGGCTTGGACCATCTCAAAATCTAGAAGAGCTTGGGAGAGCTTGGCTGAGGTTCTTTTGGGTACTGGGCTTGCCAGAATTGAGTGCTACAAAGAACTAAATGGCAAAATGAGCAAAAGACATGAATAGACATTTCATAGAAGAGGAAATAAGTTTGGGAAACAAAATTATGAAAAGATGCCTTTTTGTACAAGGCCACAGTTAAGTATTTTTTAATCCATTTGATAGGTAAAAATCAAGTCCTATATTAGTAAATGTCAAACAAAAACCTTATTTTTAAAAAATTGGCTAGCTGGGCGTGGTGGTGCACTTTACAATAGCAACAGCATCTTGTGTGCTGGTGACTCCAGTGCATGAGTTTTTGCGTTGACACAAATAGGAAAAGTCTGGAAGAATTATTCATCAAAGATGAGTGATACTGACTTCGGGACAGGTGATGTTTTCCTCCTTTTGCTTATTGTTAAGTCTAATTTTCCACAATTAAGTCATAACTTGAAAAATCAAAGTATTATTACTTAGAAACCTTTAGATTTTTTGTTGGCTTTAAAAAAAAGTCAAGTATGTCATTAGGAGAATGGGAGGGAACCTCACAGCCTTCCTCAGGCCACTGTGGGCTCTGGCCAGGCCAAAGCAGAAGAAAGCCCTGCACAAGACCAGCAGGATTTGGGTCCAGTCCCAGCCTGCTCCGGGTGAGTGTTGCAACTGCGCAACCCCCTTGCGTCTCCCTCACTATACCCCGGAGTCTGGCATCCTTCCACAGGGCTGTCATGAAACCGAGTTAAGGGTTTTGAAGGTTTTATGTGACATCTATTTCCAGGGGTATCTAAGTTTTCATGTGGAAGTCTGGGGGAGGAAGCAGAGATTTAGTAATCTTAGGAAATTTCAGATGAATCAGCTAGCTAGACTTCTCTCACAATTTTTAAAAAAATTTTTATTAAGATTATTGGTACATTTTAGATATGTTACATTCCTCGTTGGGATCTTGTACCTTTACATGATGTATCTTTAGTTCTTATTTTTTCCCCATTTCCCTGCCCTCCCTTCACCCCCTCCAGCCTTCCCTATTGAATCTCACAATTTCTTAATGTGAATTATTAAGTGTGAAACAGTGGATTCATGTGAAACAGAGCTATGCAATTACCTGTATAGGCTTCCGCCAGGTCTCGAAAAGGTTGAGTTGGTACAAAAATGACACTTCTGTCTCCACTCCTGCTCCCTGGCCTGCAAAATGCTGTCTTGTCTAGATTCCAAGCTTGCTTGAAACCCCACTTTATACTGAAGAAACAAGAAAATACTTCTGCCAGGAGTTAATCCTTTGTCCTTCTCCAAAAGGTGACCTTCTCCCCATTGTGTTGTGCGGAGACACCACCCCTGCCTGCATGGCCGCACTGTTTGCCACACTGTTGCCGCCCCCAGAAGACTTGTGCCGTTGTGGCCCCAGGGCTGAGCGAAACGCAGGGGCTGAGCAAAGGTGTGTCTTCCCAGCAGAGCAGTTTCAGTGAAAAGATGCTGGCTACAGAACAAGTTTTCTTCTTCCCGAGAGTGTCTGTCAGTATAGTCTGAAAAACATCTTGCTCCTGATTGCAGAACAGAAAGATGGCCAAGCAGTGATTTTAGAAAATGTATGGTGCTCTTGCACAGTGTGACTCAATAAAACAGGTCAAGACTAACAAGCAAGCAAACTTTTCCCGAATTTCCTCCAATTAGAGCCATCTCTGTGTTGCCCGATAGTTGGGTTTCATGGACTGCAGGGTTTGGAGGAAAGCTCGGCTCTGGATCACGGTCCTAGGGCCAGGGCAGCTCCGTGCTCCCTCTCATTGGCAGCTAAGAACCCTGTGGCCTGGGCCGGGGGCTAAGAGCTGTCTCCACTTTGCTACCAACTGAGATTTCCGAGGGAAGAGGAGGGTCACACACTGGCCAGTGCCAACTGGGGCGGCTCTGGTGAGTCTTAGGTGCTAGTATTTAAGGAGTCCAGGTAGTAGAGGTTGAAGGGCATAACCAAGGGAGGCCTGAGTACCAAAGGAAGGGCCACTGTGGACTGGCAACAAGGGAAGAGGAGGCAGCTGCTGATTGTGAGTCCCTCACCCTGTCGTGGGCCTCTGCTACCTTCAACAAGCCTCATTTGATTGTCCCAGCCTCGTCACAGACGGGCCAGGGAAATGGCAAATCGGGATGATCTGCATGTTCCTCAGTGGGTTAACAGTGGGGGGTGCTAGTCCATTTTTGACTTAGATTATCTTTTTCTCCTTTTTAAAAAGAACTCTAGGACTGTCCTGTGAATTGTAGGATGGTTTGCATTCCCCATCGCCTTCCTCTACTAAATGATAAAGGTATCCAATCATCAGCATGGTCAAGAACTACTCCCACTTATTTCCAATGACCCTTATGGGTGTTACACCCTTTCTGCTTGGGTTTCCGAGGCACCGGAAGCTACTGAGCACTCCTGCTGACTTCCAGTCCAGTCCCAATCTTATCAAGAGATCAGCTCCTCAGCCCCGGCTCCGGTCATGCCTGCAGCAGGCAGCATCATTACTCCACCACCAGAGGTTTCACACCCACACCGAGGGGCCAATGTCAGCCGTGAACTTCTGGTGAACCAATCTAAGAGTGACAAATGCAAAGACTGAGTCAAGGAAACAGAGCCGTTGGAACCTAGTCTGACTTCTACCTCATCTGATTTTAAGAAAGAGAGCTAGCTTTTTGAGCTTTGGTTAAAACTCACCCCTACAGGTACAAATGAAAAACTCTCACGTTCTTGGTGCCATGGTCCCTTCTAGACACGATATATATTTGCATGTGCAAATGGAACAACATATCTAAGATCAATAACTTGCAGAGAAGAAAGTTTTCAGAGGAAAAAAATTAACACAGGAAAAATAATTCTTACCACTCAAGTTTTAGGGAAACAATTTATAATTTATATATAAAATCTCAGTAAGAAACCATGTAAAATGACAGAAATATCCACCTTACATTGAGTCAAAAAGAAAAACAAACAAAAAACCCACACACACTGAATGTATATTTTAATTATAAAACAAGAATATGAACAAAACATTTAAAAATAATCTCAATTATTTGGCAACTCATCACATCATTGCAAGAGACAAATTTGACCTTAAGAAAAGTTTAATTTTATGAAAAACTTAAGTTGCACAGTTTGTTCGTATGGGAGTTAAAACATGTTTAAAAAAGAACCTGGCAGTAAAACCAGCTTCTCTCCTGAAATAACTGTGTATAAAAACAACGTAAAATCCTGAAGCTGAGTTGGTGGGAGTGACCACTTCCCTTCGCTGAGAGACAAGATGCGGGATCTTGAGGAAGCCAGGAAAGCACAGAGCGGGGAGAACGTGACAGAGGACTCCTGCTGCAGAGGATGGGCCGACTTTACCTGAACCAGGATCTAACGTCACAGGGGCTGGTGGTAAAGTCACAGATGCGAGTGTAATAATCTAAAAACAAGTTACATTCTTAAAAAGCAGTCACAACTGAACAGAAAAGCAACGGAGACCCTTTCTTTTGCTACACTACTTTACTTGGATACATGCGAGTGTCTGTATTTCCTGCCAGGTCATAGTCAGATAGTTACGGGGCAGGCAGAGTCCTACAAAGGTTTCTACTAATGACTGCATAGCATTTAAAACCTTTTTTATTAAAAAAAAACCAATAAAATAAAATAAACAGATATATAGTAAAGTTCACAGATAAAGTTTTCTCTGTAAAATAAATAAAGTGTTCATTGATTAGCATCATACATAGAGTAAAATACAGCCTATTTTTACATGTTTATATACTATACACAGATCACCGGTCGGCAGCCTGGCGTCTGATGGGCTGGGAGGGTTTGCTTTTGTGATGTGTCACATTGGGAGATCCCAATTTCGAATGTTAAAATATACAACTACTTTGTTTTGAGTTCAGATACAAAGTAAACTTATTTTCCTTTATCTGAAATAAATGTACATAATATCTTCTATGAACAGTAGTTTATAAAGCTGTTTAAAACATAATAAGGAAAAGCTTGCACCTAGGAACTTATAGCACATGCATACCCTTTCCTTGGTTAAGAAAGAAAAACAGAAGCCTATGGCCGAGAGACGCGGCCCTGTCCTGTCCCTTTTCTCTCCGCTGTGCTCCTCGGAAGCTGGGGACGAGGGGCCGGCATTACCGCTTCGCCTTCTTCACAGGGGCTTCCTCTACTCTCTGCTGGCCGCGGGTCCGGGCCCCAGGAGGGCTCACTTCTCTCTTGCGCTTGGTAGAAGGGGACAGCTGTGTCTTTGATCTGCATTACACAAAAGGCAAGGCAATGATGGAACTTAAAAACAGCTGTTTCCAGTACTCTGGGCGTTCTTTAAGAAATACAACAGGTTGTCCTTGACTACTAGGAAGAGTTACTCCCGGTAACATTTATATGGGAAAAGGAGCTGGAGATGGGTGGCTATTTGCTGAGAATCTCATACACACAGGGCCCAGGGAAAGGTGGAAGGTGGGTCCTGGCTCCAGCTCTGACACCTCTGCTCTTGACCTTGGTCAAGTCAGCTTTCCACTTGGTCCGAGTTCTATCTACAAAACAAACAGATCAACTGCTAGCCCTACCGATACACACACAGACACTGTTCCACGCTGAGACAACTAGCAGGACCGTGGGAATGCAGCCGAGGTTCTGACCAAGTACAAAAACAGGTCTCCCAGTGAAATGCTACGCAGTAGAGCCCGTAATGCCAGCAAAGGAGACAGCATCCAACCAAGGCCGTCAGCACCAGCAATCCTTGTCCTTCATCAGACCCCAGATTGTTATATCCTTAGAAATACCTTAGATATATCAAATCCACAGCAGCTCTTAAGTTTTCAGGATAAAGTCACCCAGAACACAGCACACAAACTTTCAGTTTTCTACTGTCCTGGATTACACCTCGGCCAAACATCTACCATTCTCAAAAAAAAAAAAAAAGGATTTCTTTTTACAGCTTCATGCTTTGATGTGTGATACTTTGTTTTAAAAATCATCCTCAGGAAAAATAAAAATTACCCTAAACTAGCACCTGAGCAAGCTCCCTCCCCTTCAGTGGTACTGGGGACCACAGCCAGGGGCACTGAGCTACACTCCAAACCCTTTCCTGTTTCGACACAAGCTCTGGGTAAGGTGCCTGGACAGGCCTTGAGCTTGTGATATTCCTGCCTCAGCCTCCAGAGTAGCTGGAATTACAGGTGTGCATCAGCTCCGCATCCAGCTCCACATTGCTCATTGCTAAGCGCCAGTTAAAGCCATTCCTCGGGGAGGCCTTGTGCATCACACAGCAAGCTGCTCCCCCGAGAAGCCCACAGCTCTTTGGATTATCACCACAGTGCTCACCATCTCAGTTTACCTGCTGGGCTTTTTCAAAATGCAGGGCATAGTCAGTACTTTAACGTATTAACAGAACACAAGAGAAAATACTGTCACTATCAGACCTATTAACTTGGACTCATGAAAATTCTGTCTCATTTACCGTGGCAGGAATGTGAGCACCAGATACTGCAAAATATATTCTTACTGTGGGCTGCTGTCAAAAAAGTTTGAAAGTCTGATGCATATCAGACTTCAATCAGATGCTTCTCCAGGGCAGCTGCTGACATTTATTCACTCTTCTAACTCCAGTGCCCACTGCAATGTTCAACATATGGTAGCAAGTAGTAAAGGGGTTACAATGAGTGAAAAGACTTGGGAAAGCAGAACTGCTAGACAGGCAGATGGAGCTTGTATCAGGGAGATGGTGTGGCTCTTGTCTAATGGTGTGCACACATAGGTTGAGAATGGCTAAGAAGCAGTGCCTGCTCTCCAGATGCATCCATTTACCTAAAAATGCCTCAAGCATCCTTCTTTATGGCATAGTAGTATTCCACTGTATAGAAATACCATAATTTTCAGTGAAATAAACCAGATGCACAAACTTAAACATCATTTTTCTCTTGTGTGAGAAACTCAAAGGGCAAATAAGGAGCAAAGTGCTAGATAGATATTGAAAAGCAGGAAGAACTTGTTCAAATGGGAAGGGGGGTGCTGGGGATTTAGCTCAGTGGTTTCTTCGCTTGCTGCGCAAGCGCAAGGACCCGGGTTCGATCCCTGGTACCAAAATAAAAAAAGCAAATGGGAAGGGGAACAAGGGACAGGAGAGAGGGAAGGGAAGGAAGGGAAAAGGGATTTTAAAAAAAAGGCGGAATGAAAGAAAAAAAGGGAAACAAATCTTTTATAAAAGGAGAGGGGAAGGACTGAAGGGCTGGAAGGGAATGGGACAGAAAGAATCAAGATGCATTACGTTCAGGCACGAATTCCCCAGGATGAATGTGACCATGGTGTCCAGCGAACATGCACTTAAAAAAAAAAAACCAGTGCTTGTTAATAAACCACTCCACTTGTGCCCGTGGAAGCCAGCACTGGCGAACTGGCAGGGAACAGCAGTGTGGACTCAGGCCGTGGGAGCCTGGCAGGCGGGCTGGGCCCTCACTCGGCAGAGCATGGACTGTGACCAGCCAGTAGCACCTGTCACTTGGGGGTCTGTCACACTCCAGACTCAGGGCCGGCCCGACAGAGGAGCCTGGCCTGCCTCTGTGCAGACAGACCCTGAGAAGCACCCACGCACGCAGGCACGCAGATCTGACAGTCTTCCCGCACGTGTAACAAATACAGTGCCGCACTGCAACTCCCGAGGGAAGTGAAAGCACACTTGCCTTCTGAAGCTACGGGATAACAGAGCATGTTACTAGTGTGTTGTAAGATCGACCTGTGGTAAGAAGCGTCAGGACAGGCTTAGTTTTGAGTGCTATGGTGTACAGGAAATCAGACAAGAACCCGATCTAAAGGAAGAAAGAGTGCAGACACAAAGGCACCTCAGCCAAGCCGCCTGCCTTACCTACCTAGTACGGACCGAAAACACAAGAAACCAGGCTGGGCGAAGCGGGAGGGAAGGCGCCCTGCACAGGAGCCAGAGAAGAGGATGCCCGGCTTCCAAGGCAGTGGGGCGGGTGCACACCTCACTAGCACAAGTGGGAGTAGAGCGGGGCTCGGCTCAGCACAGCCTGTGGGAGCAGAGGTGACACAGGCTGCGGTGCAAGGCGCAAGGCGGCGGTGGCTGTGCTGAAAGAGGACGTTCAGCTTTGCGACCTCATCACTCTGCAGTGCCCTGGCTAGAGCAGCAGCGGCTCTCCCCGTGCCGACGACCCTGCACGCAGCCCTGTGATCCGGGGAAGAAGACTGCCCTGCCTCTGGTCTTGCTGGGCCGAGGTGCCAGACAGGGCTCCCGTGTCAAGGACAAGCCCGTGTGGCCCGGCCAAGTAGCGAGGCCACTGCGGACCCCTTCTGTGCCTGTCCCAACTTCCCCCCGACAGTTATTTGGTGAGATGAAAATCTGAAAGCCGCTTAGGAAGAGAGCAGCCTTCCCCCAAGAGCCTCGGGGCGTCCAACATGACTTGAGGTGCAAGCAGGGACTTACCTTCCTAACGGGGGAGATTCACTAACTTTTTCGTTGGTAGGTAACTTCTCTTTTGCTAATTTTTGGCGATTTCTAGGAGAAACTGTTTCTGGGCTGCCAAGTTTGGATGTTGCACGTGCAGGTAGCTCGCTATGATGCTTTCTGAAACAGATTATAGAGACACCGGGCAATGGTAGCGCTGAATCTGCCAGTCCCCGGGATCACTTAGAAAGGATGAGGCCCCTCATGGGCAAGACAGAGCAGGGAAGGAAAGCAGGTGCATGGCTGGCTCTCTTGGCGGACCTCAACGGCAGCCAGGACTATGCACACTCGCACGAATCTCACTGTGCATGATGTTTTACGGCTTAGAAAAAGATGAATCTGTGACGCAGAGGATACACTGCCAGCAACACAAAGCTACCGTAAGAGCTCAGAACAAACAGGCAGCCAAGATGCATGAAAGCACAATTCACAGGGATAAATGTTACGCTTCTGAGCGTCAGCGGCACAAGAAAGAAGTCAGGTAAGGGAAGATCTGTCTTGTCAGTACAAACTCTAGGCCAAAGCACTTGTTTAGTGCAACCTAAGGCAACTCTGATTTCGATGCCTACTGACAAACAGGATGGAGAAGATAAGGCTGCACAATCCTTTTCTGATTCACTAGACCACACTTGGTATAAAATACTATTTCTTAGAGAAGACATGAGCCGAGGAGAGTGAACAAGGGTGAGAAGGCCCAAAGCAAGAAGCAGCTGCCTACAAGTCTTTAAGGGAGGATTATACAAAAGTACCCAAGAGGAGAAGAACCAAGAGGAGCAGACAAGAGAGGCTGGCTCAGCCCGACACGGAGACTGGTGGGGAGGAGGCGGTGTGCCCTGCCCTCTGAGGTTTGTGCTGGGGCAGGAAGGCTTTTCCCAGGAGCTGCTGATGTGGTGGCTCAGGCCCTGATGGATGCCGCTACCAGACGACCACGGGGGACACATCCAGCCCCGAGAAGCAGGAAAACTGAAGGTGCCAGAGCCCTGCAACCAGCCCCCAATGCTGAGGAACTGAAGTCAAAGAGAAAAGAACCCACTTATAAATCCAAGAGATTATCAAGCTGTGTAAGGTAAATGACTTACTTTTAAAGGACACTCTTAAGGAGGCAAGTCTGACAGCCCTTTTTAGATCCTGACTGGGCAGCAGCTGGAAGGCCTGTCCGACCCTCTCTGAGTCCAGCCCTGCTGCACGGGCCGGGCTACCCGGACTGCAGGAGGAAGCCGTGTGCAGGGATGCACTGGGCTGGGCGAGGAGCTGTGCTCTGCAGGCCCAGCCTGTCCGCTCAGCAGCAGCAGAGCCCAACTCTGCATCTTCTACTTGTCCGAGCTGCAGAGCCAAAAACCCCCAAACATAAGAGTACTTTCCCTTTGCTCATGTGCGCTCCTCGAGTCTTTGGCTTTGAAGTCTGATGCTGAGAAGCCAAACCTTGGCACTGGTGGCTAATATGTGTAACTTGGAAGGAATCACAAACAGGTTGATTTTAAGTCTTTATGTAAATGCAAAATACTATCACTCTTTGTGGTATTGGGTCTTGAACTCAGACTGGGCTAAACGTCAGTCCTTTTTATTCTGAGACAGGGTCTTGCTAAGTTGCCAGGGTGGTCTCCGACTTATGGGCCCTCTTGCCTCAGCCTCCTGAGTAGCTGGGATTACAGACGTCTGCCACCATATGTGGCTTATGACACCCTTACTAATGTATTATGGTGACAGTGTTAATAGTGGTACTTTTGGAAATGAATATTCCTGAACTTTGTCGTCAGTTTTGGGTAACACCGTCAGAGGATCATGCTGAAATCGGCTGACTATGAATCACACTGAAACTATGAAGCACTCTTGCTTAGGCGGTTACTGAGAATCAGGATGTGACTATACAGCCGTGTGCCATTTCTCAAGGCGAGCTGTGGGAAGCAACGCCGGCTGGCGTCGGTGATGACACGAGCTGGGGCCGGGGCCGGGGGAGATGGGCCAGTCCAGGCTGCCTTCCTTTAGGCTCTGCGGGGCCTTCAATACTTTAATGTGGACTATGATTAAGAGAGCAGAGAGAATCCCTGGCTTTCCCAAACTTGTCTGACCATCTACTCTTCTTCCCCAGAGGCTTCTGGCTCTACTAGGGCTCGAGAGAACACACTTCAGGGAACATTTGGAAATACCATTTACCTGAGTATAAAAATGGCCAAATTTGGGCAATTTCCTATGACTGGTGTAAGTGACGACAGTGTGCGTGTGCCTGATTCCCCTGCTCCCTGAGGTTAAGCATGCTGAGTGAGGGGGTCGTTCTTCTGTGTCTCTATACTCACAGAGCTCAGTACAATGTTGGAGACAGGAGGTGCTCAAAAAAGATTAGCAAAATTGATGGTTTCCACCAAACATCCATTTGAACCCTGCAGACTCTGAAATGACTGACCCCCATAATAACTGAGGACAGAGAATGGGCTCTCGGAGAAGATGCAGACTGGCAGAGGGCTGAGGGCACATGCCCTCCGCCGAAGATAAAGCGAAAGAAAGCAAACAGCTCCCTGCAGGGCAGGAGCTGGGCACTTGGGAGAGAATCCCCCAAAAGCTGGAGCTCATTCCGGTGGACAGGCAGTACAGCTTTGTGGCAGCTGTGGGTCACCCCATTACCTCTGCGCCTCTGATCTGGTGGTGGACCGAGTGGTGGCTCCCAAGGGTTCATCCTCTTCCTCTTCTTCCTCTTCCTCATCAGACTCCTGATCTTTTTTGTCCTCAGTTGATTCAGAGATCGATTTCTGGCGTTTTCTTTCTGGCTCTGAGGATTCTGTTCAGATAGAATAGTAACACCTGGAATGTACAATTCCCAAAGACACTTCCAAAGGAGAGTCACAGAGCTCAGAACTTAGGATATTAGGGACTTGGAGGCAGAAGAAGTGGTTTTCCACTTCCTTTTAGTTTCAGCACTTGCAAGTCACAACTGTTTAACTTAATCTCAAACACATTTGGGATAGTTTACTTATGTAGTTCACAGCCAGCATTGATGAAAAATTCACATGTACTCAGAAAAACATCTGGAATGTAGCATTTCTGACACAGGATTAGAGCTATTTCACACATATTTGTGCAATATTAATACTAACTATCCCACTGGATTTTTTTTCTCACTCAAAGAAAAACTCTTAAAAAAAAGGGGACCTTGAAATAATAAGACTGTGGGATTGAGAATATGCTGAGGCTGTACCAGCATCATCTGACAGGGTGAGTGAACGTTTGGGCTTTCTTCCTCTCCGACGAGCACTTGCTACTGTTTTCTCTTCACCATCATCCTAGAAGAGATAAAATTAAAGTTGACAGTGCGGTCAACTGAGTATTTATTAAGCTCTCTTCTAAAGGAGGTATCTTGATCAGAAAACTAACACTTACATTGCTTGTACTTCTTTCTTGTAGGTTAGCTGTTTCTTTACTGGACTCATCTTTAAGAAAAGGAAAATTTCTGTATTAATACTTATTATGATAAAATTAGATTCAATAGTCAAGTCTGGCTTGTTATCTGTTAATGTACCAGTGCTAATTAATAATTTTGATATATAATTTATCACTATCTTGTATCGGTTGTCAAGTACAGACAAAATGAAAATACCTAGCAGGGAGCATATCAGAGACTGAAGTCTTCATTTCAGATTTGTGACGAATAAGTTATGTGATCTGAGTAAATTATTCAAAATTCCTAAGCCTCAGTATCTTCATCTGTAAGATATTCCCAACCCAGAAAGGAAGGGGAGGGGGAAGGGGGTGTGTAGGGGGCCCCCAAAATGGAGCGGGGACCACAGGGTGTGATAACCCACAGGCTGAGTATCGCTTATCTAAAATGCTTGGGACCAGGGATTTTCCTATTACATAATTTTGAATATCTGCATATATTTGAAGTATCTTGGAGACAGAACCCAAGTCTAGACATGAAATTCATTTATATTTCACATATACTTTGTTAACATAAGCTGAGGCAATTTTATGCAATTTTTAAGTGTGCCTGTATTTGGACTGCAGAGGAAGCCCTATCATGAGACCTGGTGTGGAATTGGCCACTTGTGGTGTCATACTGGTACTTGAAAAGTTTTGGGTTTTGGATTTCTTTTTATTTTTTTTTCGGTACCGGAGATTGAACTCGGGTCCTTGCGCTTGTGCAGCAGGCGGCAAAACCACTGAGCTTTAAATCCCTGGCCCAGTTTTGGGTTTTGGAGCATTTCAGACTTTGGATTAAAGTCTCGTGAACTATGCTTCTTTTGAATCTCAATGAAGTTCTATAAGTATAATAGTTTGGAAAAATCAGACTTCAGTAACTTGATTTCCATACTTTGTTCAGATTCACACAACTATTATTCTAAGTGACAGCTGAATTCTTTTGACTCCGAATATATCATGGCAATTAAAAAGTACACACTATAGGCCAGTGTATAGGTAATGTATTATTATTCATTATGCATGTTTTCTAGAGATGATTACAATTTTCTGAGAATGAATCTTGGTAAGAAAAACAAAGATTAATCAATGCAATATTTGAAGCTAAAATGATGAGCATGTTTGACAGACATTAAAAAATTCAACAGTGATTCTTTCTTTTTTGTACAAAGGATTGAACTCAGGACCTTGCACTTGTGAGGCAGGCGCTGTACCACTGAGCTAAATCCACAGCCCTCAACAGTAATTCTTATTAATGATGAAAACTATAGGCAGCAGTTGCCCTTTTCTGCAAGACCAATATGCTAATGAAGATGGAGAAGTTAGCCAATAAAAAGGCCAGCAAAGGGCCGGGGATTTAGCTAAATCACAAGCAGAAGGTCCCAAGTTCGATCCCTGGTACCAAAAAAAAAGGTCAGCAGAAAGTCTGCTTCCACTTCTAATCACTACCCAGATCCAGAAAGATACTGTCAAATAACCCCATAATATAAGTCACAGAGCTCACACCGGAATCTGTAAAAAGCACATGAGTTATGAAGATTTTTTTGTACAGATTTAAAATATTTTAGAAGTCTTAATAAAAACCAAACATAAGTAGAATTTTCCCTCCTTTAAAAAACAAACTATTAATTTATCAAGAGACAAGAAAAACTGAAGTATAATCAAAAGTTCACACATAGTGAAGTGTAGAACTTTTATACAGATATTACATATACATTTGCTTTATCTTGCTGATAGATTTTATACTTTCCTAAGCTGACTCTGTATTATTTATTTGATGAAAAGAGCTGTCACACTCATCCTTTTCACTTTTGTTTTTTATCTTGGATCAAACCTAGAGGCATTTTAACACTGAGTTACATCCCCAGCCCTTTTTAGGGACTAAATTGCCCAGGCTCATCTTGAACTTGTGATCGTCCTGCTTCAGCATCCTGAGTAGCTGAGATTACAGGTGGGTACCACTGTGCCTAGCTCCCCTTTTGCTTCAGTCAAGCCTTTAAAGCCCACAAATTGCTCTTGTTTTTATGTTAAAAATTTCAAACCATGAAATAATATATATACACTGAAAAATATCTGGAAACTGCCTGCAACGACTACATAATAAGGAATGAGGCCATCACCCTTGCCACCCAGAGCTGATAGTTATCAACATTTTGGAATATTTTTTTCCTGCTTGGAAATGGCAAAATACTCAAAATGACTTCATCTCTTGAGTCCTGGATTCAAGGTGTGGAAGTTAGTTGCACACCTGCTTTCAAAATGGTTATTCCTCTGAGAACAACATGTTTTGAGTTAAATTTGTGCATTCTTGATGATAGCGTCTAATACCAGAGTGATCTAATTTTTCTTAAGATGCTTTGGACACGCAGTGCAAGTTCTTTCTATGGAGGGAGTGCTTTTACTATTTTGGTTTTGTTAGCTTTACTCTCCTCTATGAAGGCTTCCTAGGCCTCTTAAACCAAGAAAATGTCAGATCACAGAAAAAGACAGAAATAAGAGTTAGTCATGGCTTTAAGGACAATTTTTACCAAGAAGTCCACTCATCATTGAGAAACAGAATGGAAGTTGAAAACTTTCCCCAACAGCCTGCCTCCCAGGCTCACTTATGAAAAAATACTACTTATGAAGTCCGTTTGAAAATTTCCTGTGTGGACTGAAAGCACACCCAGTTCCTTAGACCATACAAGGGGAAATGCTCTGGGAACATACCTGCTTGTGTCGTTTTCAGTTTGCTGCTAGGTGGAGACTGCTCTACCTAATTTCAAATGAACAAAACATTGAAATGAGCAGGTTTTTGTTATCACACAGAAAGGTAAACTATTTATTAGAGCTCTATTTATTAGTAGACAGAATGTTTGGAACTAATTTTCCGCAGCTGGCTAAGTACACTTAGCAAACAGAGAAGCCTAATGCTTCCGAACACATGGTCTCTGCCACAGGCCTCTTCCCCAGCTACCTGCTGTGATGCTGAAGGATGAGCGCCGAAGACAATGCTGTCAGCCACGACTGCTGCCTTCCCCAGTCCAGTTAACCAGCTCACCTGCTGGCCAGTAAGCTTGCAAGCGGCTCTCTGGTTTGGTGTCTTATGCTAATTCTGTGACAGTGACACTGTAGGTATCTTTATACCAGGGAAATTGAGTGTCACATAACTGCCCCCCAGTCACAGGTCTGAAAGTAAGTGGCAAAGCTGACGCTTGAATCCCAAGTGCTTCTATTAGGTCAGTGGACAAACGTCTGTCCTCCTTACAATGCTGTCATTGAAATGCGGGCAATGAAGTCTTGACCCAATGATTTTGCTGGGTATATACTTTAGGGCCCAAAGTAAAGACTGTCAAAAAAAGACGAAGCATCAGAAAGGATTCTCCTTTACTGTAATGAGTACACACTGTACTATAAAAATAGTACTACAGACAGTAGTAAGATGGTAAGACTTCTCAGAAGTCTTCGTAAAAAGCCACTATCTCAAAATCATGTAAGAGCAAATTTCTGTATTTTAATCAACATTCACTATAATAAGGTAAGTCTCTAGATACAATTCTGTTTATATAAAGATATTACTGATTATAATATTATTTGAATAGCCCACGATTTATTGAAGAAAAGCTTTTAAAGCTGTTCAAATACTTAAAGTAGTTCAAATACTAAATATTATACTACTATTCACTTTCCAGGTCAAGAGCAAGTATTTGAAGAGTTCTTTCTCATCTTTTGCAATTACTTACAGAAACAATACCAGTGTCTGTTTTGGAGTCTTCTTCTAAAAAAACAAGCAAAAAACTCACTTAGAAAACTCATTTCAACAATTTCTAGGATATGAACTGAAAACATACCAAATACCTACTTGTTTTTATTGCTGTTTCCACAGGGTATTTACGAGGTCTTCCTCTTTTCCTTTTAATAACTATTGGCTGATCTTCCTAAAAGGGAAATGAAAACAAAACCAGCAATTAAGGAATAATTTTGTCCTCTATTATACAAATAGTTTGTTTTCTCAAAATGAGACTCAGAATTCCTCCTAAGAGGGCTCAATTAGCAGCTCTGTTACTTAAGAAACAAGTGATGTTGGGTGTAGTGTCTTCTTTCTTTCTTTTGTTGCAGTTCCCACTCCTGATAAATACTGGTAACTCTCACAGGAACACACCCAGTGGTGAGGATTATAGAAGTGAGTACTCAATGGTGTCATGTCTTACTTTTTAAGAATTGTATGTGCCCATTTAAAATGGGATTTAGTTCAAGTTGCTTGTGATCAAATGTTACTCTGTGTAAAAAAGGGGTCTACTGAGTCTCATACAGAAGTATTAAAAAACATAAAGAACCATTAAAAACCTGACAAACTCCGCAATGGTTGTGTCCCTGCATTCAAGAGACCCTGTCTCAGGGCACTTCCACTTTCTGCTCCACGGCTCCTGTAAAGGTGAACGGGCCTGGAGCTGGCAGGTCCGCCTGCAGCCTCCCTGGAACCCCTGACCCTGCCTCCTGAAACTGGGTCTCCTCAGGCTCTCCTGCTGCTGCTCTCACACCCTTCTGGTGGGACTCATGGCCCGGGCAGCCAGCCTCCTGCCTCTTCCTGTCCTGCCAGCTGGCCGGCAGTGCTCAGCTGCAGGGCCAGGAGCCTGCCACTGCCACTGGCTGGCGTAGTGTCCGCCATCCTTATGTGGCCGGGACATAAGTAGGTCTCCAGAAAGGTTTTGATGAAACAAAGTGAACAAAATTAATCATAATGACACTGATAAAATGCACTGTATGAAATGGTGTCCCAGGGCCTGGGATTTAGTTCCGTGGTTTCGCCGCCTGCTGCGCAAGCACAAGGACCCGAGTTCGATCCCCGGTACAAAAAAAAAAGAAAATGAAATGGTGTCCCATAACACTTCAAAAAAAAAAAAAAGTCTCAGTACTTAAATAATTCTGAGCAAAATAAGTATGGAGAGCGGTCTCACCTCTTGTGATTTGATGCTGTCATCTTCATTCTGTTCCGTCTTCTCACCAGTAGCCTCACTGCTGCTACATTCATCTGCAGAAAAGGCAGAGCTCAGTGCGCCCTAGTGACCATGGGCAGCCTTCACTGCCGCCCAGGGCCGTCGCAGTCACAGTGGCAGACACACACACACACACACACACACACACACACACACGCACACCACTCCACCGACACACTTCTGAGTTCGGTTAAGTGAGAAGCACACTTGAGTGGAGCAGGATCAGGGTGCAAATTAAAAACCTTCTGTGTCGTACACAGAGACCCAAAGAGGCAAACAGATGCTTCTGCTGGTGAAGCCCAGGGGAGAGATGCTGGCTGCTTTGAAGGCTTAGTCTCCTAATTTATCTAGGAGATGTTTTACTCACCTTTGTCTTCCACGGCCCTGGAAATAGTGCTGTTTGCCTTAGAATTCGTTCTAGACAGTCCTTCGAAATCTCCAGAGGCCTCCTCCTACAAAGAGGTTGAACGAGAGATGTTTTCTTCTAACTTAGTCTGCCCCCATTCACCCTCTGCAAAGTTTTCCTTTCTACTTCAAAAACAATTTCCTAGTTTTCTTTTAGAGTAAGCTGTTGGAAAATATTTTGTAGAAAGTAACTATTATTGCTGCTTGAGAGTCTATGGGGGAAAAAAAAGGGCCATGATGTAGCTCAGTGGTGCAGCGCTTGCCTGCCAAGTGCAAGGCCCTGAGTTCAATTCCTGGTATTAAAAAAAAAAAAAAGGAAAAGAAAAAAAAAATCCTGAAGGCAAAAAGCCTGACATAAGATTCAAGTATAAAATGGTATGGCTATAACTGTTTCTCCTGCAGAACAGAAATTACTCTTTTCCTGTCTCATCCTGGACTTTCAAGGCCAAAGAATGAATTCATAGAAACTGGCAACAGATATTTTTTCCCTGAGGAGTAGTGGACAGGGAGCAACTAGAGGGAAGGGATAAGTTAGAAAGTGCCAAGAGATTAATGGGTATCCACATGGAATAATGCAGAGCAGTGATCACTCAACAGCTAAATTATCTACCCTGAGCCACAGAATAGTTTCGAGCATTAAATACCAAAATGTTTCTGCTACCATACTAATATAGTATTAACTATATAAATTAAGATGAAGCTACATTAAAAAACTAAACTAAGTTTTAAGTTTGTTTCTAAATGGCTGATTATAAATAAGTGGAAATCTTCCTTTCTATTATTTTTAATTTTATTTAAATTATTTCCTTCACAGTATATTAGGGTTAGGGTCTCAGAAGTGAAAGAACATCATCCATGAAGAGGTGTCTAGGAGGATATGAGGAAATCTAGGTCTAGAACAAGAGAGCAGTAAGAGAAATAAAAATCTGTGAGATAGTTATCTGAGCCCCAAGACAAAAATCAGATCATGAGAAAAGGCAACGAGTGAGACTGACCCGGGAAGTGCCTACATTTCAGGAGCAGGAGGTAAGCTAGAAAGAAGGTCTAGTATTAATATTTCACAGTAATGGGAATCACTGCATTTCAATATTTTGGTGCAAGTATATCTGGGATGAAAGCACATTATATTTTGGAATAAAGCATCTAGGAACCTCAAGAAATCAACAATACTACTGAACAAAAATCTAGGCAACCATTATATCTAAACTGTGACATCAATACAATCCCCTAGTTAAAGAATCATAAAGTAAATTTTGGTGAGGGGGCACTAAAACTACACGTTTTTTTTTTTTGGTACCAGGGATCAAACTCAGGTCCTTGTGCTTGCGCAGCAGGCGGCGAAACCACTGAGCTACATCCCCGGCAAAAATACACGTTTTGTAATAAAAAGATATGTATCGTTTTGCTACACTAATAGTAAAAGGGATACTAGACTGAAAAACTATCATAACTATTCACAGTGATGTAATTAGGTCACCCCCAAAACTAGACGCAGGAGGAGTACCTTTGTGTCTTGTGGCTCAGTTTCACAGCACTGTCTCTGTGCTGCTTCTGTTAGGACATCTGGATGATCATCTGTAAGTCAATTTAGACAGAATCACAAAACAATAAAAACTAAATGAAAAATGAAACACACTGTTCTATTTTAAGACAGTTTGAGGCCTGCAATACAGTAAAGTCAAAGTTATTTTAATAATATTTAAAAAGTCATATGATTTGGGCACCAAACATGGGGCTTTGGCTCTGGTAAAGTAAAAGAAAGAAAAAAATTATATAAATATATATATATCATTAAAAAAATCCTGAAGTGCTAACATGATACCAAAAAAAGGGGGGGACTTGGTGAGAGTCCCCAGGGACACTTTCTGAATGAGCAATCAGCTGAGGAGGCAGAGCTTAGTTAGTGATCGAGACTGTGGTTCTGGAATCAGATTAGCTTGAAGTCAAGTCATAATCGCCAAGAGCCTTAATTTCTCTATTTGTTAAATGGTGATGGCACCTAACTCATAGGATTGCTATAAAGATAAACTGGGAATGTACACAAAATACCATGGGTAGTACACGAAGAGAACACAAACTCAACAAATTACAATAAGGTAATCCTATGCTCCTAACTAAAAAGAAAAATTATTTAACCTATTTTATTATATATTCATTCAACAAGTACTCATTTAATTTCTACCTTGTGTAGGTAGAAAGGACCCTACACTGTTCAATAATGGTGATTATTGAAATATAAAATTAAAAAACAATTAAAATTTTATTCTGTCATTCATACTAATCACATTCAAGTGTGCAAATGAAATACCCAGTTCATCTTCTGAGGATGGGTAATGCTTTGTTCCCTTTCTTTTAGAGATATGCCCTTCTTCCTCTTCAACCTGGAATTAAAGTGACCATGTTAAATGCAACAGAATCTAGACCAAGTCAACTGAAAGAAAATGTATAATATCTAAGGGTAAAACCCTTCGGAATAAATTGCTATATAAATAAAAATATCTCAACATTTTTGACATCCAAACTTAGATAAGACTAATTTTCTAAGCCTTGAGTCTTTTTCTGGATTTGAATGCAAATCCTTATAAAAATCCAAATCTGTTTCTGATTACATACTGCATTTCAACAAATCTGAAACACATGCTTAAAAAAAATTTTTTTTTCTAATCTCTAAAGTCATGTGTTACATTGATGGCATATTATAATCAGTAGTGTTTTTCTGGTCTTTTAGTGGCCTACTAAAAATGGCCTTCTTACAGTTGATGAAAAATAGTAGATGAAAACACATTTTGGTCATATAATATGGACATTTCCAAATAATCCTGGGACCTGCCATATTACCTAAATATTACCACACACAGCATAAGCAGGTAAAAGTGATTTGCAGAACTCTTAACACATCCATTTAATACTTAATTTATACAAAGAAGTAAAGCGTTTCTAAAGCTTCTCTTTGCATTCAGCTGAAAATACCACCTATTAAACATGAAATGCTTGAGCTTATTATGAAAACATACCTCTTTAGGGTTTGCTTCAACACTGTGACTTCTTGTGGTTTCTGTGTTGTCTTTTCTGTCACTGGATATCTCTGAGTAGTAAATTTAATAAAGAAAAAAGTCTTAAATACTTAAAAATATTTTTATTCCATTATATTTTTTAGGTGTGTGTGGGAAAGCAGATATAGTAGTTTTACTGAGTACCAGTTACATATGAGGCACTGCAGTGGACAGTGAACAAATGATTTTGGATGGGATCTTCCCAACAAACTGTCAGGTCTCTTCTGGTTTTTGCTATTGTGAGTAAATGGCATTCAGTGTGGGAAATAACATGTCTAGGACTGCAAACTGGATTTATACTCAGACTGCAAGGCCTTTCCCTTGAGCTTGTGTAGCATCCCAGTATTAAAAAATGTCCGAGGAAAACAAAGAAATACTGGTTTACGGTCATCAGATTAGCAAATAGGAGCAGTCTAACAATATCGAGTAAAGAAAAGATGCAGAGTGACAGCTGCACATCTAGGACACTGAAGAGCTGCCTGTAATTGAGCAGTTCCACCTCAGAGATACAGCTACATGTTTTGGGAAACAGGTACAGGGGCATGCGAAGAAGCACCGTTTGTAATTTGGAAAAATTGTGAAAAAAAATAACTGATTTATTTACACCATGGAATATGAACCAGCAATTAATATTGTGATTTTATGGTGCTGGGATCAAACAGAGGGCCTCATGCATGCTGGACAAGTGCTTCACCATTAGTCACATCCCCAGCCCCAAACTAGCAATTAAGAGTTCTACAAATCAACAGGACAAAATCTAAGAATACTTCAAGTGAGCAACTACAGTGGAGATCCTTTATATAATGTGGTACTGTTCATGTAAGGCAAAATATGCCATACATTATTTATGTACCTAGAAATTTTATCTATGAAATGCAGAATTCCTTTTGGAGTGAGATAAAAGAGAAAGACTGGGGAGGAATATTAAGGAATTTGACTATATTTGCAACATTTTCTGTGTGAATCAAATATGCTAGACTTTAAGATATGATTAAATTAGGTAATGGGTACAAGAGTTTACAATTACCACTATTATACTTTTAAGTATGATATATTATAAAATACAGGTATGACGATTAGACCCTCTTTTCCCCATGCTTGGAAAAGAGAATCAACAAAATCATTAGGAACCAGCAAAATCCTCCATTCTGGGTGGAGCTGGTGATCCATACAGGTTGTGTACAGTGAGGTCTCAGCCCTGGGAGAAGACCCACCAAAGGTGGTAACCCTGATCCACTCCCATACCGAACCTAACTGTCAGAAGTTAACAAATGTGCAGGTGAATATTAGCACAGAATTTCCAGGCTTTGATGGTAGAGACCACAGGGGACTACGCATTTTGTACTCAAGGGAGATCAACTCCACTGTGAGGCTCCCGGCGAAGTTCTAATAGCTACTTCAAGCAAGGAACCACCTCTCACCTGCACAGCCTTGAACAAGTCATCTGATCTCTGTAAACTTCACTTTCCTCAACTACAGAGGTGATGCTTAATACTCACTTCACTAGATTATTAACACAGAGCTTGACTCTCAAAAATGGTCATTGTAATATTAAAATTAATACTAAGAAATCCATTAACTTACCTCCTTTGCTACAAAGTTGGTTATGAATTTCTTCATTTGTTTGTGAGCCTAAGTTCTCAACCTAAATGTACAAAATAAAGGGTTATTTATGGATAGTCTCGCAAAATGCTTAAAGGTAGTGGGGAAAGGAGAATTTACATAATCTGGCTGTCTGTGGAAATTCCAAAAGAAGTTAGAATACATGTTCTTTTCAATGGACCCAGAAGCTCATAAGCATAAAAACACTGCCCCTGTGAAAATATTTCAATCTAATCTCTCAATGCTTATTCTCATCTTCAAAATGGTTTTTGCAAAAAAGAATTAAGAGGAAAATTTCTGAATTTTATAAATTCCTTTCTGATCCAAAGAGTTCTCATGATTTCATTTCTTTCTTCAACAACTCTTAAAGGAGGGGCTGGGGATATAGCTCAGTGGTTCCGCCGCCTGCCACACAAGTGCAAGGACCCATGTTTGATCCCCGGCACCAAAAAAAAAAAAACTTCTTAAAGGATTTTCCCATAGGACTAACTATCCAGTCAATCTTTTTTTGCTTTTGTTTTGTTGGTACCAGGGATCGAACTCAGGAACTTGCACTTTTGAGGCAGGTGGCAGCACCACTGCGCTAACGCCCCCGGCCCTGTCCAGCCAATCTTGTCAATCATACTTTTTAAATTTATTTTAAACCGAAGGGGAACATCTTAAAATCCATTACAACATTCCAAGTCCCAGCTACAGAACTCCCTGCCTATGTGCAGGTTTGCTCTGGAGATAGGGCTGCTGGCGATGCAGGGTGTGAGACAGGAGGGAATACATGCTGCCTGGTAACACAGGTTTCAGCCCAAGATTACTTCGAGACGGCAGACCTGAACCATGCTAAGCAGGGCTTTTCTCTTCCTTCTTTGTCAGCAGAGAACGAACATGCAAGCCTCTAGCTACAAAAAGTGGTTCAATGAGGTGAGGTAGGCATTAGGGTCCCACAGTGGTGAGTCATCAAAGACTGCCCAGCTCTAAGGGAACTGAAGAAAATGTGGCTGCCTGGGATTCGAAAGTGTTTCAAAATGTTCACCCCCAGTACTATAATAGCTTCCCCAGAAATTCAGTGAGTAAGGCAAAAAAAAAAAAGGAAATCCACTTTGTATATTGTAATTATGGTCTTCAGATGAGCTTTGTGAAAGGATAAAGTGGGGCCAGAGCAAGGTCCTGAGTTCGATCCTCGGTACCAAAAAAGTAAAAATAAAAGGATAAAGTAAACTTTAATTCTCAAACAGTAAACTATTTTGTCTACAGCACCAGGGGGATTTCAGACACTACAATTCAATTTTCAATTCTATTATAATAATAAAACCAGATAGTTCAGAGTTCATCAGTAACGACAGGTAAATAAGGAAAAGGCAAGTAAGCCCCACTGTCAGTGTCTGAACGTGAGGGCAGAGCACACTCTCAACAGCATTCTGACTCCTAAGGAGAAGCAGACAGCCCCTCCAACAAAACTATCAACACCACCAAAATCACTACCATTACAGTTACTTACATTTAGGGAGTCTTTCACCAATGAAGGCTTTCTCTGCAGTTCAGCTGTTCAAAACAAAAATGAAACATAAGGAAACAATACTGGTTTTGAGTTGTACAGAAAAAAATACAAAGATTTTCAGGGTAGTTAAATAAGATTATGAACTAAGCCTCTGTGAATTATAAAACTCTGGCCAATTATTTTTTACGATCTGTGTTCTTACTACCAAAAAGACAATGGAAATTAATGTTGCCTGCATTTTTGTAACAATGGCAGGGGTCCATTAAGTTGCTACACTGATTTAACTATTTTGCTGACCTGGAGTTTAACGCTGAAGACCTTACTTTAACTGTTATGCTGCAGTACAACACTGGTTCTTTTAAAAATAATGCCATCAAATGAAAAGTTAGATCCTATTCCCTCAAACAGCAACAGTCTGTTTAAAGTCTCTGGAAACTTGAAGTACAGGGTCTACTGTTTCTACTCAACAGTGACAGAACACACATATTTCTTTCCAGCAACTTCCTTTTACGTAAATAGATCTCTTACTGAATTGTACCTAAATACACTAAAGCAGCCTAAAATATAACCAGGGAACAAAAGACTTTAGAATCCAAAAATGTTACCTCCTTGACAATTAACAAATGAGATGTTACCTGAACTGTGAAACACAGGACCCATGATACAGTTTCACTCATGCATCTTGGATAGATCCATCATCTCGGCACAAATGACTTACCAAGTGTTGGTGAGGTCTCTAAGACTGGCTGGTATATCTACTTACTGATAATCTGTTTACAAGGCCCCTGAGGCCATTTCAGCTCCTTTTACCTAAGAAGGTCCCCAGGTGCTGCTGCTCCCACCTCCCAGACAGTGGTCAGGGGATTTATACGTATGTATTAGTTTTTCAATCTGAATGTTTCCACATCCACTGCTCCTTACACATTTGCCCTTGCACCTCAATGACTTATTTTCATCAATCATTTCAATTTTGATTTCCCAGTTTTTACAAGTGTCTGGCTTGTTTTGTCATGGGAATAACTTAAAGATCCGAGCTGAGTATGATGGTCAATACAGCTGCCTCCTCAGCACTCTCCCCAACAGCCCAGACTTTGGTGCAGGACATTATGAGGTTCTAAAAACAAAGCACCTGACTCAATTTTAGTCAACTAGCAAGCTACATTTCTCCAGTCACAGCTCTACTTTAGGGCAGACACACATATGTACACAGATTCAGAGTAAGTCTCAGGATTCTGGCCACAAAGACGACAAAGCTATTTCCCTAGAGGCATGAATGAGAAAGCAATGACCTCTGTGGAAGGATGAGAGAAGAACTCAAATTTCTACTGGAAGTCCCTGTGGGGAACCAGCTTGTTCTTGGATTATGCTTTGTCTTTTTAGTTTTGTGAGCTGATAAACTGCTTTTAAGCAATTACATATTTGTAGGGATTTTTGTCATTTACCACCAACATCACTCTGACTGTTATACCCGACATGCAGAGATATTCAACACTATTTAATAAAAAGAGAACTGGCTTAAATTTTGTCACATGATCTACAGACGTTTAGTCCTGGTTTTCTTCCTCTTTCCTTTGAGGTTGAGAAGTGAACTAGGGCCTTTGCACAGAATGCAGACAATTCACCACCGAGCTATACTCCCAGAAGAATGTTTTTTTCTCATTATGTGAATAGAAGCAAATATAAAATAATGATTAAAGTACAAACCAGAAATAATTCTCGATTGTCACAATTCTTCTAGTTCCCCTCCAAGTTCCTGGGGCTTCCATTAAGTGATACCCAAGGGACCCATTAATGTCCCATTACTGCTAAGATGTTATTTGGCTTATGAACTTAAGAGCACACAGTAGGGTTTTCCAGAGGCATGAGATGTATCCACACTTATGTGAACAGTTTGTTGAAACATAACCATAAATCTGTGATGGATATTTTTCATATACTTCTATCAGAAAAGCAAACAGCAAGAGTGGATATGGAAGCAGATAAATGAGAAATCAGGTGTTTTCTATTAAGCCTGACTTAAGAGATTTGCAAAAATGTAAAACTAAATGTTTTTCTCACTAAATTTTGTTCTTTTGGGAAATTTAGTTATTTTTCATTAAAAATGGGTTACATTATAGTGAGTGAGTTATACTGAGTTAACCCTTATAATAAGTCAGTGTTAATTTCTGATTTGGTCAACAGGTATGAGTCACATAGCAAAAGCTCTTTGGGGGCTTCAGCACTTTCTCAGGGTGAAAAGTGGTTTTGAGGCCACAAGGCTGAGAGCCACTGCCCTGCTCCTTTCTTTTTTTTTTGGTACCGGGGATCGAGCTCGGGACCTTGCGCTTTCGAGGCAGGCAGCAGAACCACTGAGCTAAATCCCCGGCCCCTGCTCCTTTCTGATGCTGAGGCTCTGCGCAACACACACACACACACACACACAC
>NW_004624755.1:18018534-18033434 GCF_000247695.1 Heterocephalus glaber | reverse complement strand
CACACACACACACACACACACACACACACACACACACACACACACACACACACACACGCACACGGCAGCTGCCAATGAACAATGCTGCAGAGGCCAAGAAGAGGCGCGCAGGCTGAGATTAGCTTCAGTGCTGTCAGACAGAGCCAGTGGGGTTGGCAGGCACAGCGGAAGCTGCAGGCCATCCTTTAGGGAATGTGCTGCACAGGCACCTGGAGGGGCAGGAAAGGAAGGGCATGGAAAGACATTCTGGGGCGGAGTAAGTATTTGCTCTAAATGCTTTCCTTTTGCCATTGTTATTTGGAGATATCAAATTTAAGCAATTACCTTACAGTGTGTTTCACTGACGCTTAATGGGAAAAGTATATGCTAAAAATAAGAGGAAAAAATTCCCTTTAATCTATTTAAAAAAGTGAGCTGCTAGCCAGGCACAACAGTGCACACCTGTAATCTCAGCTACCAAGAAAACTGAGGTAAGAGGCTAACAAGTACACAGCCAGCCCAGAAAACTGGGACAACTTGTCTCAAAATAACATTTTTTAAAAACGGCTGGGTGTAGCTCAGTGGTAGAGTGCTTGTCTAACATGCATAAGCCCTTGGGTTCAAACCAGTCCTTGATGTAGAAAAAAGTGAGAGGCAAAAATTCAGTCTGTATTTTATAAATCAGGTATTGCTTTTAAGCTGCAATGGAAGGTTAAAATATATGCAACACGAAAACAATGTAAAACATTGAAGAGCTTACCCATTCCACTTGGCTTTCCCCCACACTGACTTTCTCCCATTGCTAGAATTTCACGAACTTTCTCTTCTTCTGAAGGCACAAATGTCTAAAAAATCCAAAGCACCATAAAAATAAACTGTGGTTTATTTATTTAATTAATTAAGGAGGGGAGACTAGCCTCAAGTGTATTAGAAAAATAACCCCAGCCTCTTGAAACAATATAAAAATCTAGTTTCAAGCTCCTACAAACCTGGAAAATGAAGAATTACCCTTGAAAAACAAAACAAATTTTAAAAAGAAATAAAAATTCAACCTTGTTTCACCCACCAGTGGTCCTCACAGTACTTTAGAAGCACACAACGCAACGCATGGCCCTTCCTGTGTGCGTCCCGCTCCCTGCCATGCTTCCGTCTCAGCAGTGGTCCCGTCATCGGCTCCAGGCTCAGGGGCCGAACTCCCCACTCTCGAGTCCAGAACACAACCCCCTGTTGCCCGGGCGGCTTTCTTTTCTTTTGCTTCTGGGAGACTCACTCTTTTGGAACCCCACTGAAGTGCCCGGTGCAAGTCTGCCTGCCACCACTCTTTCTGGGTGAGTTGTGCCCCTCTGCACACCCAGTCATCTTGTCATGTACAGTCGGAGGTTGGAAAGGGGGCATGCAGACTGAATTGATATGGCACAGCAGGCCATAATAATAATAATAATAAAAATTTGAAATGTGCTGGGTGGGAAGCCACATTAAATTTTAAGCAGAGCAATGCCAGACCTAATGTCTGTTTTCAAAGACACCCTGCACAGCTGTGAACCACATACTAGGAGGAGGGACAGCAGGAGCCATAAAGTAGTGGTTTGGACCAGTGGGTGGCTGTAGCAATATCCAGATGAGCTCCTGTTCTGCTTTGGGATGGAACCGTGAGAGTCAGCAATGGACCAAATGTAGGTGACGGGGGAAACCGAAGGGGACTCCCACATTTCTGGCTTGAGGAGTGAATTGATGGTGGCCCTATTTACTGACATCATTGAGGTTCTCAGCTTCCCCCACCCTACAGGATATGGCAATAACAATACTAGTCATCAGCAGTACAATGAGAGCAGGAGTAATACTGTGTCTGTCTGCCTGTCCATCATGAAATGGTGGATGTCCACTAGCAGCTCAGCATAACTGAATTATCAACCATACCTCGGTTTTCAAGTTGGCTGTCAGCTCTGATCCTTCCAAAACCTTTGGTGGAAACTCTTCATTGCCTAATGAAATTCAAGCCATTAAAATATTAAGAATAATTTAAGAATCTGATCATAAAATACATCCTAAATCAAAAAGAACCAGAATGTTGTTATCTGGCAGACCATTCTACCTTCTTTTGCTTATTTTATTGTAAATAAAAGACAATAAAAAGGACCATGTTGTATAAAAGGGATCTGGACGGAAGGCAGGGGCACTGACTCATTCTGGGGGAGTGGAGTTGTTTCTTGTTTGTACAGCAAGATGGCTGCACAGAAAAAAATGATAAAATGTTATTTATGGAGACGTCTTATTTCCCAGTAGTTTTCTGCAGTCATTTCCATCAGTTTTGTCCCTAAAACTATATATTGTGAGTTGCTGAGGTACACTCTTAATAAAGGTGATCTGTGAACTGATTCACTTTACTTGCTTCATGCTAACACGGCAAACTTGAACATAAAGTTAAACAACAGAGGCAGACAAAAGGCCAATGGCATTTTCTCAGGTGGAGACTCAGCTTCATCTTGATCTTGCTTCTTTCCTTTTCTCCGGGCCTTTTGCAGCTGTGGTTTCTTCAGTTTCCCTTATCTGCCCCACATATAAGCTGCTGAAGAAAAGCCTTCTTTCCTCTAAGAGCATGCAGGATTTTTCTTACTAAAAGCCCTCCTATTTTTGGTCCCCTAGGGAGGAAATGTGGGGAAAGGAGGATAACAGAGTGTAGTAATGACTGTATCCTAAAAACTTTTGGAGCATTCAATTTACTCTAGGCTAAATTCAATGGAAAATTTTAAAGCTGCACACTCCAATCCTTAGAACATTTAATGCCTCCTTTCTAAGACTAAACCTACCAGCCTCAATTTCCCAAGTCTAGGTTAGATAGTAAGCAAGGTCACTTCAAGTCTCAAAGTCTAGGATACTACAATTTATACAGCCAGAGTAGAAAGGAGTGAACATCCCTTAGTCTCTTCAAGTCTAGCCCATCTACTTCCTTTCAGCTCTCTCAGCACCCTCATTTTCACCCTATCCTAGGCACGTGTCACGTTATAATGGCCCTGACAACGTGGGTACAGTACATGGCTGGATTCACACCTGTCTGCCCATCTTGACAACTATTTCTAAAAGACTGGCATTCTACAGAATCTGAATCTGTCAGGAGGGAATTCCTGTCTCTTTCAAACACACTCTAAACCATAAATGAACTCATTTTACTTGAACGGTAAACTCAGTTTAAAAAAACAAATTAGGGGCTGCAGGTGTAGCTCTGTGGTAGAGTGCTTGCCTAACATGTATGAAGCTCTAGGTTTGATCCCAGCACCAAGACAAACACACAAACAAACCCACAACCGCCCCCCCCACCCCGCACAAAACCAAAACAGTGCTCCTTGATTAGAAGTAGCAAGCAGACTGAACTCACACATACTACAAATTCTACAATAAGTTGAATAAAGTCTGGAATGAGGTCTGCTTTCATAACAGCACCCCCATCCCCGAGTGACTCCATTTTCCACAACAGAGAAAAAGGCTGACTTTTCCTAGAAGTGCCATATGTATGATTTAAATGATCTGACCCTATTTTCTCCTTTTTGAAATGAGATATAAAAAAGTACTCATTCATACAGTCGTGGCATTTATTCCTTTTGACTGACAAGACATAGGAAGACCAGAGACGGGCATACAACTTAGGAGTACAGCACTTGGACAGCTTGCACAGCCCTGGGTTCCTGCCCCAGAAGTATGAAGATCAAACAGTTTAGAAACCTTTCTGCAGATAAGGAGTGGTTGGCTGAATTCTCATGCCTCAGCTGCTTTTCTCTTTTCAGACACATGTGAAACAGATCTAAAGTTTCAAACGCAAGTCTTTGGGGAGAAGCTCAGCTGTTCTGGTTTCTATCTTGTTGCCCCACACCTCATGCCATCACAGGTGGGACCTCTGACAGGTGGCTGGATTACAGGTGTACAGCTGACTTGCTCTTAGGAGGGGGGGGCCTGGTTGGGAGAGGCGGTCACTGTGGGTGCGACCGATCTGAAAGGTCATACTTCCCTTCCCAGCTCCTCCCTTGAACTCTGCTTCCTGAGGTGCCGAGGTGCAGCTCTGCCCAGCCACACCCCTCTGCCATGCTGCCCTGCCTTGGAGTCAGCCAACTATGTACTGAAATGTCCTGGCCTTCCCTAAGTTGGATATTTTGCCCCGGTAGTGGGGATAATAACTGAATCACCAAACTTGATGAGCTGTTTTGGAATATTATGATAAAAGAAAAAAATTATACTGATTTATCATTATGAAATCAAAATCATCTTTGAAAGACAGTTTTAAATAAACTGTTATGCAAGTATCTTTGTAAAAAGCTAAAATATACAATTAGAAACAGATTACCTTCGTCACACAAATTCTGTTCAGCAGAAACAGTCACCTCCAGGTCCCCTTCCCCGAGGAGACATGCTGTCCCCATGCTGTGACCTTGTCCTGTTTTCCTGGCAGATGCTTCATCAGTTCGCTGGCCAATATGGTCACTCTCTGTGGTCAAGTCTTCCTCGAATGTGGGAGCTGATACAGCTACATGGCAGGCAGCTGCAAAGACGACTGTGTGGGTAGCAGCAACTTTTGACTCTTGGCTGGTAATACATTTAGTGGCAGTGGCTTTCAAGTTGTCCTCAGGACCTAGCTGGTCAGGAGGAATAGAGGAATACTCTGCAGCAGTGTCTTTGACAGGTGGGACGTCATCAGCTTTTTTAGCACCGGTACTTACTGCTGCCAAGGAGTGAGTGCTGATGGATAGGTCCTCAGCTGGCTGCCCAGATGTCTGCTCTGGTCTGCTCAGCTGGGCAGGTGAGGGAGCACTCCTCTCTAGGGCCCTTTCTGCTGCACAATGGACCATGCCACTGCCCTCTGCTGTCTCAGCTTCTGCACTTTTGTCCTCAGCTGGCGACACAGTCTTTTCTGCATTTAGGAGACGCAAAGTGCTTTGGTTTTGTCCTTTTGCTGCACACGGGTTTTGGCCAGGGCAATCCTTGCTGTGTCTCTCCTCCTCTTCTGCACACTCAGCTCTTGGGTGGCCTTGGCCAGCAGAGGGCTCACAGACCAGCAGCCGGTCATGCCCTTTCTCAGTGCTCACTGCCAGCACAGGGCCCCCTTTCTTGTCTCCTGTGAACAGCCCAGGGTACTGACAGTTATTGTCCACAATTAGGCTGGGCATGGGGGTCTCACACTTGCTCACTCTTGCCGTTGACAGCTCATCGCTTCCTTTGGGGTTGTTTGCAGCCCGCTGATTCTCTCTGCGCTGGTGCAGGCTGGTGACCATGTGCACACACTCAACTGTACTGGTGGAGATGATTGCAGCATCACTCAAGTCTTCCATTCTTGCAGGGGTGGCCTGGTCTTCATCTAGGTGGACAGCACCAACCATGACTGCTTCACATCCTTCAGAAGTGCTCGTGGAAATCATGGCAGTGTCATTTGTCTCTTCTGCTGGTGTGACCAAAGGGCAGACTACCTCCTGAGGGACAGCACTGGACACAGAGCCCTCACAGTCTTCCCCTGAGCTCGTTGAGATAACAGCACTTCCGTCTGTAACTGTCTGTGTGTTTTCACTTACACCAGAAACAGAGGCCTCACAGTCTTCTGCTATGCTGGTGGAAATGAGAGCACATTCATCCTTCTCTTCCTTGCTGGTTGAGGCAAGACGACTTTCAACTTCTGCGGGAGCACTGGGCATAGGCACCTCGAAGTCCTCAGTGCTTACCAAGACTGTACCTTTAGCTCTTTCTTCAACCACTGCAACTGGCTGCTGACTTTCAGCAAATTTGATGGTTATTGCACTGGAAATAGGCACTTCAAACTCTTCCCCTATGCTTGTGGAAATCATGGCACACTCATCTTTCTCTTCACATCTGCTAGGAAGTTGGCTTGCATCACCTGAAACTGCACTGGGTGTGGGGGCCTCAAATTCTTCCATGTTTACTCTGGTGCCTTCCTTGTTTTCTTCACTTCTCAGGCTACTTGAATGCCCCTCTCCTGCATCTCTAATCATGCTCACCTGAGGGGTGTAATCATTTGTTGTACTGGTGGAAATCATCAAGCCTTTGCCTTGGCTTTTACCCCCAGCTAAGCTATCCTGGTGGGAAATATCATTACTAACTGTAGTGGCCATGAGGCCATCACACTCTTCATTTTCTACAGAGGTGATTATGCCTTCATCTTCTTTTTCACTTGGTGATGTGTGGTCCACTTCACATTCTGGGGCTGCACCAGATATAAGAACATCATAACTGCCCCCCACCAGGCCAGTGGAAACAGTGGTATCTTTAGCCTTTTCTTTCCTAATGAGCTGACTACCACTTTGATCAGAAGCGGCGCTGGTCATGGGATGCTCACAACCTTCCGGAACTGGCACCACTTCACTCTTTCCTGCAATTGCACTGGTCACACTACTTTCTACGATCCCTTTGGCACTGGAGCAGATCTCTGTCTCTTTGATTTCCTTCTCTGCAGCACTGACACTATCAATGTTACTTTCATTTGCATTCAGGAGGGCTGCCCCGGCCTCAGTGATCACGTGTTCTGTTGTTGGACCAACCTGACTGTCCCCTTCTGCACTTTCGCAAATCAACACCCCTTCATTTTCTTCACTTATCATACCTAAGCAAGTGGAAGCATGTCCAATTTCATTTCCTCTCCCAGTACTAGTTACAACACCCTCCCCCTCGTCATCCTCTTCTTTTGCACCTGTGCTGGTCACAATGCCTTCATCATCACAGGGGCTACCAATGACTAAGAGGACATTAGTGACTTCCTTGGCTACTGTGCTGTCCATTGCACTCTCTCCACTTTCTTCTGTTTCAGAACTTATAGGACAGCCTTCGCTGCTGTCTTCCGAGCCTGTGCAACTTGCTGGGTCCTCCGCATCTTCCTCTGTTATGCCTGTGCTAGTGACTGCACTCTCACCTTCCGCACCATCGATCACAGAACCATCACCCTCTTGGTCCGCACTAGTCCCCGGGGGCACATCGTTACCTACCAGGGCCACTTCTGCCCCTGTAGCCACGTGCTCCTCCCTGGGCCCTGCTCCTGTTACTAAGCAGATAACAAAGTTATCACTTCCGCCTTCTGCTCCCGTACATGTCACCGTGCCTTCTGTTTCTTTGTTGGGACCCATTCTTGTTCTGTTTCCCTGGGTCCCATCAACCTCTTCACTGATCATGGATCCAGTTCTTATTTCTGTCCCAGCACTTGTCACTGCTCCATCGCTTTCAACTTCACTAATAAAAGTAACAGTCCCTTCGACTATTTCTGAGTCTCTACTTGAAGAACCATCACATTTTTCTTCAGAGCCTGCACTGGTTACTGCGTCATCTTTCTCTTCCGACACAACACTGTTTACACTGGCTTCGATTTCACCTCTATGAGCAGCTGCAGGCCCTGTGGCTCCGTCTTCTGACTCAGCCACGGTACACTCTCCACTTTCACCTTCCTTGGTGCTTGTGAGGAAAGTTTCACTCTCAGCAAATCCTTCGGTGACAATACCCCTGCCCTCTTCAGCTGCAGCAAAAACGGTGCATTCACTGGCTTCTGCCCTGACCTGGATGGGATCGTTTCTGGTGCATGCACCCACTACGAAGCCTTCATCTGCCTCAATGCTGGTGCATGGCAAAGGCATCCTGCTGTCTCCTGTTTCTGAAGTAGTGGTGGCATCTCCACCCTTTACTGGGTTTGAGGTGATGCCCTGGTCCTTCCCTTCAGTACTAGTGGGAACAGAAGCTTTTTCTGCTCTATCAAACTCAGCTGTTCCATTCCTTTGCTGCAAAATGGATGATGCAGCATCGCTCCCATCACTGGTGTCTACTTCACTGCTTCTGTTCCCTCTTTGAGCACCAGGCGAAATGCTTATTTCAGCTGGGCTGCAATTATGCTCAAGTTCGACAGCTTCAGCATTTTTGTCTGTAGCTCTAAATGTCTGCTTTACAGTGGGCTCTGTACTTAATTCATTTTCTTTCTTGTCTGTGTCCTTCAAGCTCTCTTTGCTAATGTTTTCATTTTTCACAATTATGGCTTCTGACTTGCTAGCAAGAGGTGTATTTACTTCTCCTTCTTTACTGTCCAGCAGAGTGGCCTGGTGACCTTCTGGAATGTGACTTCTACCAGTCATGCTTGCTTCTGCTGAGGCATCTACCGTGGAACCTTCACTATCTTCTTTGCTATCACTTGTCCCAGAGGCCTCTGATTTCCTACCAGTTAAACTTTGGTTAGGGAGATCAGAGTGATCCACAAGGGAGGTGCTGCCTATGCCCCCTTCTGAAACAGTTCTGTCAACTACAGGAACTACATCTGAAGCATGAGGTTCATTCTGAGGCACAACACTTCTGGAACTTAAGACTGGTGAGGGGTTTCTATCTGTGGAATGTTCAAGAGTAACATCTCCTTGAGCAACATGCTCATCAGTGGGTCTGGCTGTGCTTTTCAAGTCCTTTGGGAGCCTATCAGTTTCTGAAGGGCTACTGGGCAACATTTTATGACTTGTTTCGGAGTCTGCATTCATGAAGGAATGATGAAGGAGCTCTTTCTCTCTGGGATTGGGTTTGCATACAGCACTTTGGATATGCACTTTCTTGGCCAAGATGCTTTTAGGGTCAGTATGCTTTTCAGAATTACTAGAAACTCCTGTTCCACGCCCCAATTTACAGGCTGCAGCTGTTTTTGGATCTATGGTAGAAGTTCTTAATTCATCCTTTCGAACGGTGGTAGTAGTTTTTTGTTTTGTGATATTTTCAGAGTCAGTGTCTTGTTGAGAACTACTATTACTGTTGTCTTGGGTTTTAGATACTTCGCATACATTTCCAATAGCTGCTTCAGAATCAATTTCCATTGGCTCTTGTTCAAGGATTGATGTGGAATCACCACTTCGTCTTGGTTTCTGAAGGGTGGAACTATTGGGAGTACCCAAAGTGTTTGTTAATTTTTCTTCTCCTTTGGTTGTTTCTTGTGATAAGCTTCCTCTTCGATTTTCAGACAACCTTCTACTTAATTTCTTTTCTATGACTGAACCATTTCCCCGGGTCTTTTCATGATTAATGTCAGTTTCTTTACTATCTTTCTCATTTGCTTTATTTTCTTCCTTCTTTTTTATGTCTTTACTACTATGCTTTATGCTTCTGCTTTTTTGGCCATCTGATAACTTTCTCTCAAGTCTAGAGGAGCTTGAATCCTTTTCACCTTTATATTTCTCCTTTACCAGTGGTAATTTAGCTCTGTGACTGGAGTCTTTCTGGACACTATGTGAAGAAGTAGCACTCTCTAATGCAGGTTCAACACAAGTTTCTTCTACAGGTTTGTCTTCAACTTTAGACTTGCGCTGTTTTTCTGGGTCATTTTCGTCTATGCTCTTCTCCTTCTCTAGTTTTGGAGTGGCTGCCTGTTTTGTGACACTCTCTTGTAATTCTGTTTCAGGAACTTTTAACTGTTTGCCTTGACCTTTCGATTTAGACTTCACCGTAAGTTTATCTTCCAACAAGCTCTTTGCTCTTCTCCTCTCCTTGTGAACAAGCTCTTCTGGTTTTAAGTTGCTATCTAAATTAGCTGAGTCTGTATCACACTTATCCTCCGAACAACTTTCACTTCTTCTCTGTAATGTGACACTGTGTTGCTTGGAACTTAGAGCATCTTTCTGAATTTTGGAATCACTTGATCGTCTTGATTTGTGCTCCACTTTCATTTTTTCAGTTGACAATTGTCTCTCTTTTTTGTTGCTTTCCTTACGCACATTCTCATCTGTTTTTATAATATATTCAGAAACTGGCTTTCCATCTTTGCCTAAAACTGATAATTTCCTTTCATTCCTATGTTTACTTTTCCGTTCGGCTTTATCATCTGAAGAAGGCTTTGTCTGTTGGCTTTGCTTCTGAGTATTTTCCTCTACTTTTAAACCTTTCTCAGAGGAATATATTTCAGTCTCATCACCTGTTTTGTGCGTGCTGTCACTCTTATATTTATGTTTCGTAGATAATTTCTCTTCTGACAGAGTTTTTTCTTTTTCAGGCTTCTCCTTGGACGACTTTGCCTCCTTCTTAGGGAGGCTTTTTAAATGTGATGTTTCCGAATCATCTTTCTTCAGATGCTTTTCATTTTTCAGTGTACTTTTCTGTTTCT
Source organism: Heterocephalus glaber (assembly GCF_000247695.1). The sequence goes on along the minus strand of NW_004624755.1, from coordinate 18,023,356 downwards.
GGGGTTCTTCTATGCTGATTTCTGAGCGTTCTAGTTGCCTTTTCCCATCTCTTGTCTCAGTTTCTTCCTGTGCCACTTCCATTACAACAGGAGTAGATGTTCGTCTTTTATGTTCTCTCTCTACTTTGGATTCACTTTTGTTTTCATCAGCAGAATGTAATGATTCTGAAAGTCTCCGGGCAGGCTTACTTGGTTCACTTTTTGCATGAGCATGCTTTAGTTCCTTTGAAGAAGATGCCTTTTCCTTTTCACAGTGCTAGAAGAAAATAAAGGTTAAAATATGAGAAATGCCCAAATCAATTTTTAGATTCAAATTTAATATCTGGGTGCATTTAAAATGTTAACTGCTGACACATATGTGACCCCTAACTTAATCCTTGGAAGCAACCTGTGGTAGTTTTATTAATCTCTCCACGTCTATCAGGAAGATGGAGCTCAGTGTGACTCCTGAACTTGACACTTATGCAACAAGGAGCTGTTCTAGAAACAAGGTGAGATAATCTTGCTGTGAGCCCAGCATTCTTCCTGTATATTTTAGGCAGCTTTATAGAGCCTAACTTCTCCTCTGGGGTTCACTATGCATTTGAAAAGCATTTAAGTCTACAATGCTACAGCCCCTAACACCCAGGAGTCAGTAATAAGTATAAGCAGAATGAATGACAGTCCAATGTTGTTTTAAAGTTAAAACTATACATGCTGATGAAAATAATTTAGACATTTTACAATGAAATTAAAGGTATCCTATATTTAGAAAACCAGATAACTTAAGAGTACTTATAGAATATTTTACCTATGAAGTTTCAAATACACAATAACGTACAGTAATAATGTCATATATATGGATATATTTATTCATTCAGGGAAAGGTGCTGAGACCATAGAATCTGAACCTTCTTCTCCAGCCCAGTTTGGCACTGAATAGATCATTAATATTAATCAGTAGGCACTGATTAAATTCACTTTATAAAAACTTGCTATAATTATTCTCATTTGAATAATGGGCCAAAGACCTCTATGTCTCGGGGTCAGCTTAACACTGCAACTTCTTAAATTTCAACATGAAGACTAATATGTACTTTTATTAGTATAGAAACCCAAACATAGCAACATCTTAATAAATACTTTAAATTTCTCAAAGAAAAAAGCAACCAGAGTTTGCACTGAACTAATTTTTCCAACAAAGTCTAAATAATTAATGTGAATATAATTTTAAGAGATAATTTCTCACAAAAATTTATCAAAAAGGGCTGGAGATTTAGCTCAGCGGTTCCACCACCTGCCTCGCAAGTGCAAGGACCCGAGTTTGATCCCTGGTACCAAAAAAAAAAAAAAATTTTCAGAAAATAAATATTTATAACTATGCCAGTGAGACATCCGGATGTACTTCTAAATATGCACCTAATTTCTGATTATAGAAACTAAAACTATTTACTGGCTATGAACAAATAATCATTACTAGTCCTTTACCCCAAAATGTTAAAATGTTTTAGCTAGAGAGTTATAACTATGGCTGTGTAAACAAGGATTTAAAATCACTGAAAGCCAAAGCTTATTTCAGGAAAATAATCCAAAAAGGGAAAAAATGTATTCTCTGCACATATTTTCATGTTTTAAAATGATCAAATCTGGCTGAGTGGCAGCACATGCCTATAATCTCAGCACTTGGGAGGTTGGGGAGGAGGACTGCTTTGAGTTTGAGGCCAGCCTGTGCTATTTAGTGAGTTCAAGGCCAGCCTGAGCTACACAAGGAGACTGTCTCAAAAAATAAATAAAATGATCAAATCTTACATACAACCTAAGTGTTTAAATATAAAAAAGGCTTAAATAATGATATACCCATTCTGTGCAATGAAAAACAGAAAATACGAAATGACTAAAATGTGAAAAACATTTTGTCAGATTACATCCACTGTAAAAAATTATATCCACATGTGGACAAAGAATGAAAGAATAAAATGGATACTCTGTTATGATGGAGGCATTTTATTCTTCCTTCTCATGATTATTTCCAGGAACTTTGCTACTGCTAGTGTAAGAAACAAGATGAGGGTGAAAGCAAAGGAAGAAAAGAAGTTATTTATTTAATAAAAGATGTAAACATGAAAAATTTTTTTAAAAGACATAAATCAATTCACCAAAATGAGGAATTCAGGGCATACTGGGATAGGGGTTCAAGAATGCTAAATGGGAAGAATTTTTTTACATTTACATGGAAAAGGTGAAATTACCAAGTTTTACCACAAAGAACTAAAAGGTCTATATCTAACAAAACAAAAGAGTATTTGAAACAGAGTTTTATTAAGACATACCTCACTTGTTTTTAGGATTTCTTTAGAGTCTTCTTCAGACGGCTGTTTCTTTTTGGAATTCTCTTCAATGTTCCTAAGGGTGGGGAAACATTCATTATGAACACTGACTCAAATGTTAGAATTTCTCAGTAAGGTAGGGAAAAACCATTCCTTAACTATAAGCACTAAATCCATAAATGGGAGACTTGTTACACATCAACTGAAATCCTATTCTTAGTCCACACAGGAGAACATAATGCCAAATGTGGCATGAACTGCTCTTGGTGCTAAAGGAAAGTGTAGCAGAAACAAAAATTCTGGATTCAGTGCATGAAGATGAGTACTGTAGAAGCTATGTTTATATTTTGAAAGTCTAACCACCTTTTGAGCAAATGGAGTAGACTTTTTATTCAGATCAATAGAAATGAGAGTTATAAATTTGAAAGCTGACTCTTCTTATTAAACTCTACAAATTAATGATTCAGTTATCTTGAAGCCCATCCTTAACTTACATAATTGCAACTTGAGGGAACAGCAAAACTGTAGCCCATGGCTCACAGATCTCATAGCTACTCTCCTAGTCTCTTTGGCTTTCTAATTCTTTCAGAATTAGCAATGATAATGTACGGTTAAAAATATAATCTTGGATTAGAGGGAGAAGCATGGGATACTAGTAAAAAGGCCTGTGTGAAGGGCTGGAGAATGCATGCAATTACTCTATATTTCTTCTTGTTTTTTCTGGTACCGGGGATCGAACTCAGGTCCTTGCACTTGCAGGGCAGGAGGTGGAACCACCGAGCTAAATCCCCAGCCCAGATACAATTATTCTCAGCAGCTACCAAATGAGCAAACAGGAACAATTCCAGAGTAATTCTAGACAGTCCATAAACACACTGAAACTCTAGTGTTAATCATGTGTTGACACATGTACATTTTTCTGGAGAGGTCTAAAGATTTTGTAAAATCATCAAAAAAGTAATTGACATACTACTTTAAAGGCGGGGAATTAGCTCAGCGGCAGAGCACTTGCCTTGAATGCATGAGGCCCTGGGTTTGATACCCTGCAGATATATTATATACACACACATGCACATTACTTTGCAATGGTACAGATATTAAGACAACGAATTACGGCAGAAAAACAAAACCTAAGCCCCTTCATAAACATGCAGTAACATAAACACCGAAGGCACAACTCTACTTCCATGAAGGCTTTCTTTCTTCAGAAAGCCTCACACATTCAAGAGAGCATTACGATCAGAACAAGGCCAGATAAAATATGTACCTGGAATCTTTCTTCCTTTTTTTGCTTAAGGCTACTTTTTTCTCTAAAACTTTCCGTTCCTTAAGAACTTCTTTAATTCTAGGGGCTTTTGGTTCTAAACTCTTTGTTGATTCTTCTAAGTCCAGATTATTTTTGGCTAGGAAAGAAGCAGTCAAAAAACTGTATTTCAGAATAGAATTTTATAAACAATGTTATATTTTTTCATTCAGACTTTATAATTATTATAAATATGAATAATGGCTTTAATGTCCTTGAGAAACTTATGAAATAAACATAATGGAACTCAATTTTGTTTTAGCCAATATAAACGTTAACATAAGGGATTGGGGGCATAGCTCAGTGGTAGAACATGTGCTTAGCACCTATGAGATCCTGAGTTCAATTCTTAGCACCAAAAACAAAACAAAACAAAACAAAAATCCCCCAAAGTTAACATAGAACAGTTGAATTCCATCAGTATCAGCTGTAAGACTTAATTACTTACGTGCTAACAACCATATTCCAGTGATAGTTCATTCTATTTTCCAATGAAAAATAAACTGGTATCATGACTGGAATAATACCCTATGCTTAATTTACATGTAGGGATATAATACAAAGAAAACTGACTAAACACATCAGGTTAAAAAGTAAGGAAATCATCCACACTTGAGAATAGCTCATTTTATTATATTCTTATGTCATATGTAAGACAAGAGTAACTAGAAAATAATAGCATACATGAGATAGTTTAAAATAATTAAAGTTAACATTTACCATACCTTGACTTTTCCCTTTGGAAGACTTGGTCTTTTCTGCTTTCTGTTTTCGTTTTTCTTCAAGTTTCTCCCTATTAATTTGTCTTCTTAAAAGTCTTTCTTCTTTTTCTTTTGCCTAAAATCACAAAATACCCTAACTGTACCAGGTAAAAGCAAAGACACTCCGAAAGAAAGTATATAGCAAAAAAGTCTTTCTTTGTCCTTCACATGTTCTTTCAAATTAATGGATGCTGCGAAAGTACATACATTCTCTCTTCTCTTCTCTGGATAGATATATACATGCACAGGCATTTATTTATATGTATGTATATGTATTTATATGTATGGGGGTATGTGTGTTTTGATTTGGAAGGAAGCTCCCCCGCCGCCATCCCACACTCCTAGGGCAGAGAAGGAGAGCCGCGAGGGCGCCAGAAGCAACCCCCGCTGTGGAAATGAGAAGACACGTAAACAAGCCTCAAAAACAGACTTCCAGATCACCTACAGCAACC
>NW_004624755.1:17969810-18015684 GCF_000247695.1 Heterocephalus glaber | reverse complement strand
AAAGGTCTAAAGGAGCAGGGGAAGTGGGAGGGGTAGGGGAAAGGAAAAAAAGGGAAAAGAAAAAATATGAGAAGAGGAAAAAAATGGAAACAAGGTCTTTGCAAATAGGGAAGTGTGGGCAAGGGAAGGGGAAAAAAATTAGAACCAAGACACACATGTAAAGGTACAAGATCCCAATGATGAATGTAACTGTATTTTATACCTAAAATGTACCAATAAACTTAATGGGGGGAAAAAAAAAAGATGTGAAAATTTTTCATTATTCTTAGAATGCCAGAATGGGAAAGGTATAATTTTGATAAAAGGTGGTTTAACAAATTGGTTGTTTCAGTTGAAAAGATAAGTCATAAAAGTGTAATTGAGCATCAAGCGTGTATAGGTAGGAAAAAGCTAGTACACAGATTCAAGAGACCACAAGTTTCAGTTGGTGATTATACTCAGAACTCAGGCTTTGGATGTGGGACCTTTCTGCTGTCATATTTTAAACTATGAAGAATTCACAATCACTGTGTTACTCCTACCACCCATTTCCATTCCAGAGCTAAAGGTCAAAGTACCAAATTCCTAAGAAGACACATAACTGGGGACATCTAACCTTTTCAAGAGAAAAGCCTAGGAGGATGATTTTCCTATTAGCATACTGGTATAGAAAAATTTTCATTATTTTAATGTTTCTTAAATTGTAAGCCAACTTAAAATTGACCTACACATACAATTACATAGAAATTTTCTTTAAAGAGCTATTACAATTCACAAGTATAACTATCTTGTAATTGGAAGAATTGTCAAACCTGGAACATATATGGACTACAATTCTCTCTTAATTTTAAGATAACAGCGGCACACTATATTTTAGCACAACTTGTTCCATATTGATCCACACATTTTCATACTATGAAACGAGATCATTGTGTTTTTCACTTCTATGAACAACACAAGACAAACACCTCTGTCCCATGTGTCTACTCTACCTAGTGAAATGACAAGTTCCTGAAGGCAGAGTCCATGACTCTGCTTCTTCCATGCATCAATACCTTGTGTATTACTCAAGTTTGGTATCCCGATGCAGGAAGCTAACAAAGTAACAGATCAAGCCGGACTTACAATAGACTGTCGCCGCTGTTCTACAGTGAGCTCGTCATCAGAATCGCTGTAGTACTTCGAGTAAAGATATGGTTTGTGAACATATGCATGCCGTGCACTTTTTGCTTTTCCTTCACTGGAATCACTAGTTTGGGTTTTTGTTTTATTCTGTTTGCTCTTCTCTTCATCTGAAAGAAAAATCAATAAAAAGAACAGTACTTCTGTGAATTAGCAGACATTATACTTATTTTTTTGCTTGTTTTTTTGTTGTTGTTGTTGGTACTGGGGATCGAACTCAGGACCTTGCACTTGTTAGGCAGGCAGCAGAACCAGAGCTAAATCCCCAGCCCCTTATATACTTATGCTATTAAAAGAAAAACTTCAGATTAGACTTTAGAGTTTGAGCAAAACTTGACTCATCAACTGTGTATACAGACTGAGAACCAGAAGAGGTTCAGAGAATTCTGCCTTAGCAGTGGGAACACGAGGTTTTACAGGCTGACTGTGGAAGGAAAGTAAATTATCATGTTGAATACAGCAAGACCTTTGCCTTACTTGGATATGATCAGACAAGAATTCTCTAGTTGGGATAGCTAGTGGTTTCTGATGGCCTAAGCTTAAGTTTCGTTGTACTGTTTACGTCATGTTCAGTTTGCGTCTGCCCAAGGAACCCAAGGACCGGGGGCCGTCTCAGCAACATGTGTTCCCCTATCCCTAGTTTCTTACAACAATGCTCTTTTGACAAATAGTTCTTACCTCTCAGTGGACTTGATACGAATGCTTTACAACTGTTAAGTTAAACAAATTCACTTGAAGCTGTAAATGAGATTTTAATGACTCCCTGTGAGTTCAGAAAGGTAAGACTCAGTAACAGTTCCTACACTAAGCATACACTAAAATCCCCTACATAAGGAAGATGAGTTGTTTACATTTGATACATTAAAAAGAGAAGGGAAAGAGAAAGCAAACTTTTAAATTCCTGCTTAGTGTGTCACAACAGCCATCTTCTTATTTAGCTCCTATAAACATAAAATAGAGCCCTAAGAAAACACTTCAAAAGCGCCCCCAAACCATCAAGTATTAGAACTTAGGGCAGAGAAAGCAGAGTCCAGTGTGAGGAGCATGCTTCCCACATGGGCACTACAGAACTGACTTGTGAGGACAGACAGGACAACTGGGGAAGGCGGCTGTTGCTTCTTTCGATAGGTAATTCAGTTTTTCCTTTATCTTATTTATCTTTTTTTTTTTTGGTAGCGGGGATCGAACTCAGGACCTTGCATTTGAGAGGCAGGTGGCAGAACCACTGAGCTCAATCCCGGCTCTGGTAATTCAGTTTTTCATGGATATAAAGGCAGGAATGAAAGATTGGTGAGACTGAGAGAAACTTCTGTGGTGTTACAAGCTTCTACTTTTTCCTCTTGATTTTCTCCCAAGATATCCTATTCAAAGACGGCAGCAAATTACAACATGGCATGTAAAACCAACTGCAAATAAAAATCAGTATTTTGATTATTAAACAGAAAGTCATGAGAATTTAATCACGGGGTAAAAAGCACATAAAGTACTACCTGGAAGCAGAGAGCCAGGTCTGAAATCCATTCTGGTGCTTACTGGCTAAAGTCGGGACACACTTTCCATGGGCTTCGGTGAGGATTACATAGAAGGCCAAAGCCCAGACCCTGAAACACTGTTAGCTAGGAACAAACTGTGTAGTAAAGAATTCAGCTTTGCTTGGAGGGGTTTGGCTTTTGCTCTTGGTTTCTGGGGGTCACTGCTAAGTCCTGGGAATGCTATGCCTCACAAAACAAGTGGCGTAAGATGCGACACAGGGAGGGTGCTTTGGATCATGGAGTCTCCGCTTGACCTCCAGAGGGGTCAGAGGCCCGTACGAGCCACATGGGCTATCATCTACCAGTACCTGCTGGAGCTCGACAAGAACTTTGGACAAGGCTCTGACGAACTTCCCCGGCTGATAACCCTTGTGCGCATGTTCAGACATAGATACCAAGAACAACTCCATTGGGGATGGCCACTGGAGGCTTCCTGTTTATAGAGCTTTCCTGGATTCCACTCTGTGCACCTCTCTCCCTCTGGCTGATGTTGGTCTGAGGCCTTTCGATGTAATAACCATGACCGTGAATATACCAGCTTTCACTGAGTTCTCTAAGCACGTGCAGTGAATTATTCAATCTAAGGGTGGTTGTGGGGACCCCCAAACCTGGAACTGTTACCAGAGCGTTTATCTTGTGATTATGCTTCCCCAAAACATTACACTTACACAAAGAAAAGGCATTTTTATATACATTATCTCATCCAAATCATACAATAATCATCTCAGGGGGCGAGTTATAGATGGAGGTTGTTGAGGTTAATAATTTACCAAGCTTGCTAAGACAGATAGCCTCAGAGATGGGACTCAGAAACATCTCATGACTTTCCATGCTCTTGACACTTAAGCCCACTGTCCCACAGAACACAGTCATCAGAACACACAAATAATGCTCAGTGCAAGTTTCAGAGAGACATTACTAAGTAAAAGGCTTTACCGTCTGATGTGATCTCTCCTTCTTCCATGCTATCAGACATGACAACTTCCTCCTCCGTGTCTTCTTCAAAAGACGAAAGGTCACTGGTATGAACAGAGCTAACTGTGATGTCAGTAAGTCCGTCCACATCAGAATCTATCAAGGCACAATCTTCCAGAAGAAAATAAAACAGAAAATACAACACCTTGTTATAGGAACATACTCAAAGCACAATTCCTAAATTATATCTAAAATCTAAGTATGTGCCAAGTAAATTATCAAATAAATCAAGTACATGCCAAATAAATTATCAATAAATCAATACAAATATCAGTATCAATGAGTACAATATCAATTAACACAAATATCAGTAAATACAAAGGCAAGCTAGTATCCTGTAATAATAAACTATTGATTTATAATGTAAACGATATACACAAAAGTAAAAAGTAATTAACTGAAGTATGCACTACCTAATATTTTAAAGACTGAGATGTACAACTATGAATTAAATTGCATGGGATAGTGTCTGTGAATCAATTACCAGACAGATGATAGTTTACAGTTTGTTAATTTTCTGTGAATAGATATATTAGGATGGGACAGAATATATGTTTATTGCTTTAACACAGAAAACAAAAGTTTTCAGAATTTTGAAATGAAAATATCAAGATATAGGGCCAGGATTTAGCTCAGTGGTTCCCGTGCCTGCCTCGCAAGCACAAGTCCTGAGTTCGATCCCCGGTACCAAAAAAAAAAAAAAAAAGAAAAGAAAAGAAAATATCAACATATTTATTAATTTGAAGGCCAAGTGGCCCAAAGTAGAAACTTTTTCTCTAAAAGAAGTTTGTTTAAAAGAGTTTGTGTTTTAATGTACCTTCTTTTGTTCCTTCGACGGTTTTAGCTCTATTACTGCCCTTTTCTGAAGGGAGTTTTGAACCCTCCGCTTCTTTTTCCTTGGGTTGTTTCTCATCTTTTACTTTTAGTGCATCTTCACTTCTTTTTGAGTAATCAAATTTCTTTTCGGTTTTTTCCTTCTTTTCTTTTTTCCTTTCTCCTTTATCATTGCCGTCTGGTTTCTTTTCACCTTTGTCTGTTGATTTATTTTTTTGGTCACTGCTTTCCTGCTGAGCATCCTTATTTAGCAGAATCAAGCTATTATTCTCTTTCGTGTGATTTTTTATTTCTTCAGCTGGACACTGGAGATCACTGAGTTCTTCAGACTTCGGGGTTGCTTCCTGGCCTTCCCCTCCACAGTCTGGTGCAGCCTTTTCTTTATCAGCCGTGTCCTCTGAATTTTTTTCTTTCTCAGTACTAATATCAGTGCTTGGTTGAGATGAGAGTTTTTTGGATACTTTCTCACTGGTCTTGGCATTTGACATTTCTGTGGAGGCCCAGGCAGCATTGGCTTCCTGGTTAAGAGAAGTTATGGTTTCCAAGATTGACATGGCATCACTGGCTACATTAGCACTGGGCCCAGGAGCAGGAACACCTTGGAGGAAAGACAAGTTTTAGAGTAAATTTATGTGGAAGGTGGACACTTCTGCTGATCCACACTACAGACCACTGCCACCTCTATATGTGTTCCCTCAGGCTTCCAGGTGCCACTGCTAGCAGCATTCAGAATTTTGCTTACCACCGTATCTCAGGAAGAGCACCAGCAATCTGAAACAGTCTAATTTCCAGAAGAATCTTCTTTAGCTCTTTCAGCTATTCCCTGAACTATGACATGCACACCCATCTACCATTACTTAAATGCTTTTTATTATATATTAATCTCAAAAAACAAATGCTCTGCCAGTTGAGAAACTTGGGTGATATTTAAAGTAAATACAATTTCATTAGAGCAGCCAAATAGAGACACATTGTCAAGAACCAAATATCCTAACTTGATACTCGGCTCAAGAAGAAAAGCAATGGAACTGACCAAGAGCAAACGCAAAGCACCTTGTGTAATGAGGGAAGAATCTGGTTTCTCTTCAGCAGGAGCGGTGCTGCCACCTGCTTCCTCCTTGTGATTGAGTGTGGCCAAAAATTCATGCACAGCTTTCTCCACCTGAGGTCTGAATGTGTGGTTGATCTTTGGATCTACAACCTGAGAAATAATTCGGTCGATACCAGATTCCAGCATTCCTGATCTGAAATTCAAGATAATTAACAGAAAGGTGAAGAGATATTTTCATATTAATTTGTACAGATTACTTTTCAATAAAACTGTATCTATTATACATTATATATGGGTCAACTCTGAAGTGCCCTAATTCACTCGTACGGATTAACAGAAAATCAAAAAATGTAGGCAATGCAAAGTAAGCTTCATGCTTTGGAGATATTTTACTGTATTATAAAAAAACCCCTCAAAAACAAAAAAAACCCAAAACCAAAACTAAACCATTATTATGTCACTGGTGGCAAAATTAAAAGACTGAATAAAAACAAGACAAAACACCTTTAGAACTAGCCCATCATCTTTACAGTGCAGCACCTTTACATGTACAGGTGATACTTTTGTCACCTCCTATACTCTTCATACCCTTGGTATATGGGAATAGACAACTGCTAAAGTTTTCAATCGAAAATAATCAACAGATTCTGGGAAAAAAAATCATAAACCTTTAGTAAGTATCAGAATCTCCAGGAAAACTGAAGAACACACACAAACTATAATCTTATTAAATTGAAAAAAGAGAAAACTTTAGGAAAACAAAAATAAAACTTAGATTTTTGGCTTTGTTTTTAGCATCTTCATACTACAAAAACTGGATGATTATTTATTTAGCAATTATGTTAAGAGTGTCTTTTACATAACAGTTGCCAGGCTAGCCACCCTGTGGCTAGGAACTAGAGCAGTCTCTCTGGCTGGGGAGGCACATACAAACCGGTAAAATATAAGATGAGCTGGTGTGGTGGTACATGCTTATAATCGTAGCACTAGAGACTGAGGTAGGAGGATGTCAAATTTGAGGCCAGTGGGGGCTAGGTAGTGAGTTCAAGGCTGGCCTGAACTAAATAGTGCGAGTCCGTACCAGAAAACCAAGTAACAGCAAGAGTATGATGAAAGGCATGAGTACACACCGTGCAGAAATTAGTAGGAAAAGAGACACAAATGGAATTAGTAAGTATGTCCAAGATAACTTGTGAATGCCAGACAAAGGAACCTTTCAGACATTTCAGCTGAGTCTTGATTTCTATAGAGGGGGGAAAAGGTACTCCAGGATAAAGAAATGTACACAACAGACAGAGGAGTGATGAGCACAAGATCTGAAATGTGCTTCTGTACAGAGCGTCTGAGCAGAACAAGAGAACATGCCTTTACTGTAAGAGACACACTTTCTTCCTAAACACAAGGTGCTGGTCACTTCCCCTCCAGGCCTCAGTGGTCTGCACAGAATGGGTGAGATGTCTCTGCTTACACTTCACAAAAGCTATTTTTGAGAGCAGCTCTGTCTGGGGTGGATGCTGGATTCCATTTTAATTTCCTGAGGCAACTTGCTGCCTCGTGATACTATAATTCCACTTATGTGGGCCACAGAGAAAAATGAGCTGACATGGCACAAAGTAGGTTGCCTGCTTTTTAAAGTTCTAAGATCTAAAAAAAAACCCCAACACAAACCCTAGGATCACTGCTACATCTTAAAGGTGTTTTTGAAATATAGCAGGTGGAAAAGACATAGCAGCAATCTTGGAATATGTTTTTAAGGCACAAGTACAAAAGCATAAAATACAAGTAAAAAATGTATAGAAAATAAAACGGATCCATCCCAAAACTATTGATTCAGTCTCTTTCTCTGCCTATGTTCTTACTTCTTGTCCTACAAACAAAATACTTCTGCAGCCGTCCTCTCTCTAGTGGATGCCAGCTCTGATCGTATGAGACAGAAGCCAGAGCTACGGAGCACAGTGCTCTCAGTGGGCTCCCTCGGGGAGCGGCCAAAGCGGCTCACCAGAGTGGAGAAGCCTCAGTCCCAGCTCAAAGGCAAGGCCAAGAAGAGACAGGGAAACTGGCATTTTCTCAGTTAAAATTACTTCCTTGTCTGCCTCTTAAATTCTGCTCAGTTAAAAATTAATATTCGAAGCCATCTAGCATTTTCAGATTCTGTAGCACAACATGAATGCCTTAATAAGATATAAATTTTCTCTCTACAGAGTCGAGAGACTAATGAGTAAATTTAACTATCTGAAACTGCTGGTATTAGACTACGACATCCCACAAAAAAGGTAGCTGCAGATGGCTCAACTTCAGTCAACTTTCTCAAAGCATACGTATGAAAAATTGTTTGAAATTGTATTTATTTACAGGACTAGTTCATCCTTATGCACACAGCTAAGTAACCTCTTTAAGGGAATTTTAAAATGTTCTCAGTAACATAAAACTCGACTAATGGAATTTAAATGAAAATAGCTCATTTAGAAATAACACAGTTGGAAGAAAATCTACGATGTCCCAGGAACAAGCACTGCTTAAATTACACAAGAGAAGACAGCTGTTGTCCCTCTTTCACCGTGAGTGTCTCTAAATGAAAGCTCTCATCAGTCACAGGTAGACTGCCCCAGGACCCCGTCACTAACAGGCACAGAGCTCCTTGCCCCTTTCCACACAACGCCTCATGCTGGAGCTGTACAAGTGTTTTTAGTGCTTGATTTCCACAAGCGCGACATCTGAGTTTAGTTCCCTTAAATAAGAGAATAAAAAATGACTGATTCCTTATCTTACAGATCATGTACGCTGAAAAGAACATGAAATTCCACGAAGTTGGCCTTCCATTTGAGATCTTTTAAGATACGAAGAAAAAGAATGCAACGTGCTTTTACAGAAGTCATGTGAGCATCATGCAGAGGGAGGCAGCCAGGCAAAGTGCCGGGTGAAAGCACTGTAAGAACAGCAGACGCCGGGGAGTCGCCATCAGTGAGCCTGCCCCGTGCCCTTCCTGAGCGGTGGTTTACAGAAGCAACCATCCAGGCCATCACCCAACAGGTCTCTCTGTTTCTTCTCTTTCTGGACTTCCCCCAACAGGTGTTCCCATGCGGGCCTCTGCCGGCATCTTTTGATCTCACCTGGACTCTTTCACAGGTTCCTCAACATCCGCTAAAATGCAGACCACAAACTACTGTTAAGTTCCCTCTTCTCTTATTCACAAGGAGACACAATCCAAGCCCTCAGGCTCTGCTTTCTAGTGTTACTTGTGGCTAAATGGGTCTTTAGTTAAGAGTGTGACTTTTTATTTCTGGGGCTTCCTGTGGCTTGGAACAATCACATTAGGGAGATTCCTAAGGACAAGAGAAAATAAAGAGCTGGGCCGTATAAAACAGACCGCTGAACTGTTTAAAAGCCACATCTTCTTATTCTCAAAAATGTGCCTGAGTGTAACGCAGGAAGACCAGTAACTCTTTAAATAACTTATACCTTTTGCAGAACGAGACAGCAGGGATAGGAGGTCTCCTTCTTGTCTTGGCAAATAATGATATTCAAAAACAAATGTAAGACTGTAAAACAAGTTTTTCTTTTCCTTTTTTTTTTGAAGTAAATATTGCCCCTCCCCAGTCTTTCTAGCATTCCAACTCTTATTTTACCTTATATTCACTCAAACTGACATATATATATATATATATATATATATATATATAGTGTGTGTGTGTATATATATATTTATTTTTATTTTTATTTATTGTTTTGCTATATTATCACTAAATAGCAGAGTTAAAAGCAAAATGTTAAAAAAAAAAGGTTGGGGGGGGTCTGTACTGGAAAATTTGGCTTCCTATCAAGAGAAAGTTTTAATTTCAGTGACGTTTAATGTCTTTATCTATAAAGCCAGTTCTGAGGGTCAGGAAAATAACTGTAAATGCAGATATATAGGATATTATGGTATTGTCTATTAATATTATATCTTGATTTTTTAAAAGTCCTATCTTCTTCCTTCAAGTAACCTGGTAAGTATACAGCCAAACTTTACGCTGTTAAAAGTTTATGAGAGAAATGTAAAGTGTTTAGCTAGGTTAGCCAGGCATAGTAGTGCACACCTATAAATCCAGCACTTGGGAGGTGGAGGCAGGAGAATCACTGTGAGTTCACTGCCAGCCTGAACTACATAATGAGACCCTCAAAAAAAAAAGAAAAGTAAATGGACTATACTTCCAAATTATACTGCATCACATGGAGTAGCCACAGCAAACCTGCAAAAACTGCCGTCACTAGGTGAATAAACTGCAGTGCTTCTGCTTTTGGGCAAAGTACACTGTGACATTTTGAAGCCTACTCCTGAACTGGAAATCTGAGACTTACTTAAGGACTTGTTGTCTAATATTGTTTCTTAGTTGGTTCTTGTTGAGATGAGGACTCCAGGTATGAGTAGCCAAGTGGTTTGCAACAAAGTTGTCAACGCGCTGTCTCAAATTCTGATAGGCAGGCTGGAGTGAAAACACAAATAAACATATTAACAATCTCTGATGTCACAAGTCTCAGGAATTTAAATATCTTTAATAGTGTTAACATTTCTTTCCCTATCCATATAGCAACCTAATTTCACAGCACATGACAATTCTTACTAATTTAAACTCAGTCAAATCCTGCCTATTTCCTCTAGGCCAAAGTGTTTTGAGATAAGGAACACAAGGAAAATATCTCTTTGTAAAGAAAGAACTAGACTATAAAACACAACTAAATGTTAACTTATGAGAGATGATGTCTAAAAAAGAAAGTGCAAGAAGCAGAAGTAAGCCTTTCTTGAGAATGTGGTGTGAGCTATAAAATCAGTTTAGAAGTTTCACGATGGGGCTGGGGATGAAAAATGGAGGTCCTTGCAGATGCAGCCAACAGTGTAAGCAAGAGCAATTGGATGAGGAAGTGCAGGGTCAGGGGCATCTGGTAAACCCCCAAACCGGCATTCCAATTTGCTTGGAGAACAGAATACAAAAAGTAAAGAAATTAATTTGGAGACATAGATTGGGGCCAGGCGCTGGAAGGCTTTGGGTAGCTACAAGCCGTCTGAAATTATGGAGTACAGAATGAGAAGCAACTACATCTATGACAGCTGAGCCCCTGAATGACTAATCATAGTGAAAGAGTAAACAGACATAGAATACACTTAGGAAAGTCTACAATAACTAGAGTGACTAAGATCTGTACCAGGGCAATCACTCTGACCATATATTCAGTCTGATGGAAGGCAGTAGCTAGCAATTTCAATCCCAGGGGATGCAGGGTTGGGGAGGTTGGGCAACGTCTGAGATACTTTTGGCTGTCAATAGGTGAGGGAAGTGCAATGATGCTGCCAAACTTTCCACAATGCATGGGAGAGCCCACAGCAAGAACTATCCAGCCCCAAATGCTCACAGTGCAAAGGCTGAGGACTCTTGATGTAAGGGGAGTGGAGGAAGAGGGTAATAGGTCCTTTCTACTTTTACTCAGGACAGCACTCAGTCCCTAGAGGTTGTCCCCACCTTTCGTGGTCTTTATCTTTCTCTTGTATGGCTTTTAGCATAGTGAGTTTCAGGGCTTTTAATGATTTTGAATGATTTGAAGCAAAATGGTACAGCTCTCTCTTCTGCCATCTGCATTCTTTTACCTTTAAAGTTTATATTCCAGCAACAGATTCTCACACAACAACCATTCTCCCTACTTGTCCATCTGGCAAATTTCTTACCTCCAGAGCTTATCTCAACTTGTGAAGTCATTCTGACAGCCACAGGAGGTTCATATGGCCCTTCCTCCATGTTCCTGCTATCTCCTGCACAAAGACTATTTCAGCAATCCTTCCACTGCACTGACGTTAGGGTGGGGGGACATTTATCTCCCTACTCCTCTTCCTCCCTTAATTTTCATTTTTACACAACCCATCACCCCCCTGGTAGATAAACAATTAAAACATACTTCTTAGATGACTGGGTAGCTATGCACAACACAGAATGATCAAAGTTGCGTCCCTATGAGATGCCCTCTCACCACTACCAATTTTCAGACTTTTGCTGATGCCTGTTTTCTACTGTGCAAGAAGGCTTCACAATTGTTTCTCATGTTCTTCTTCATTTACTCAAAATCAGTGTGAACTGAAACCCATTCTTTCTCAATGATTCAAAAGCATAATTCTTTCTAGTATTCCCAAATCTAACATTTATTAAACTCAAATACGACAATGCATTTAGCATTCTTGTCTCTCCACAACAAGTTCCAATTTGAACTACCCAACAAGTAATTTTGTTTCCAAATTCTCCTTCTTTTAGCAAATTCTGCCAGAGCTAGCACCAGAGTCCCTCCAGGATCTAACTACTTCCCAATACCTTTTGTAGTAACATCCTGGTCCAAAATTCTCATCTCCTGCCTAGAGCATAGTACCTGGCCACTTGGTCTACTCTTGCCTACCTAATATCTATTTCCCATCAAAGTACTGTAAAGTTCTAAAATTGGGGCAACCACATAATTCACTGTCCAAAGTAGATCGTCAATAGTCACAAAGGGAACACTATTAATCACTCAGCATCAACCGATCTAAAATAGGTTTTGCTCAAGACCTGTGAAGAGCTTCTAGTCCAAGAAAAAGCCCACAGTGAGGTTGGTGTCTGAAGCTTGCTGAATCTGGGGAGGAGGGGGCTCCCCCAGCAGGCACTGCCTCAGGTCCCCACTCGCCCTGCTTCCTGCCAGGCCTGCACTGGCTCCTTCCACCGCTCAAGGAGAGGCCACGTGCCATTTTAGGGAAATCCTCCTCAACAACTGACCTAAACAAAACAGTGGGCATTTTCCATCCTTGTAGAGCTTTTTCCCCTTTCTTTCTTTTTTTCTTAAATAGACACTGTCACATGCTATTTTGGTGCTTTTCTCTGTTAGGACGTAAGGTCCGTAACTGAGACTTTTGGTTCACTCCTGGACCTCTGAGACCTAAAACAAAACTCATTTGGTAAATGTTCGTTGAGTAATCAAATTGACCAGGACCATTTATAAATGAGAGAGTGTTCGGAAAGTGTCCAAAAATCAGTTTTCATTACTTGGGGAGAGGGGAGCAGTTCTTATTGGTTGAGCTCCTGCCTATGACAGAATGACAGGTTTGCGACCTTTCCTCCACTCTCCAGTTGCTAATCATCATAAAGGAAGCAGAGTGGCTGAGAAGCCACCAGGCTTTCTCCGGAGATCTGAGATCAATGTCCACAGTGAAGGAGCCCAGGGTTCCCACTGGGAAGACTTGGTATTAAGGACCACCGATGACCCCACGACACTCAGAGCCAGTTCTGGCCTTCCAGAGTAGCAGCAGACTCTGGTACTTCTTACCCTTTTTAAACACACTGGCCTGGATGACATTTGCTCCTGCAGAGCACCTATCCAGTACCAAATGCCTCCATTCTTAAGTGTGTAGGTGACTGACAAAATCCAGTTACAGCTACAACTCTATGCTACAGGTAAGCCCTCCTGCAGACAGCAGGTCTGATTTTCAGATTCAGTTATCAAAAGAACCATACTACAAGGGGCAGATGGGAACCAAGGATTCCATTCAAATGATTCTCTTTTGCTTAAATAGGGAATCAAGATTTCTACTTTTGCCTACTTATCATATTGTTCTGAATGTTAAGCTCCTATGGAGAAAAAGCTATTGTATTTATTTAATTTTCAAACTTACTATTTTTAAATAATAAAGGTATATAAAATGTGCCCCAATAAGAATTTAAAAAGTTGACAAAATTTTTGACTACAAGGGAGGAAGAAAAGAAGGAAAAGGAAGAACGGTAAAGGTTAGCCTGGGGAAAGAGAGACAGATTTGGGGAGGATCTGAGCAAGCATATGAATGATAAAACAACTTCAACCATTCCCAGCTGCTTCCTGCTGTCTGGGAGGAGGCTAGCATCACTTTCATTGTACTGCTCAAAGTTAAACCAGGGAAGTTTATACTGTGGTCCTTGAACTCTCTACTAGGTAGAGCCACAGAAAACTGCATAAAGTCACCCACTCTGAATTACCAGAAGAGCATTTCAATGCGTACATGTACATTTTTGTTGGGAGAAAGGCTTAGCTCTCATTAGACCACCAAAAGAACGGTGTCCCCCCAAAAGTTTTTAATACTCTGTTTTCAGAGGGATATTATAGACACAGAATGAATAAAAGTTGAATCTTAGATACTGTAGCCTTTTCCCAGTCAGTCCATTAAAAATTTCAAGTTGCACACACAATGCTAACACACATATTTATAGGATTCTGAGAACAGCAAAGCAAATCTCCACTTGCTGGATACAAACAATGAGCTTTATGTGAGTAACTTTTACCATGTCTAATTTTCTCCCATTAAATAATTTTAAAAAGGTAATAAATATTACTTTAAAACAGATGGCTGTGCATATTTCTTTCACAAAGTAAGAAAACTATATAATTCCTAGATAAACATCCCCAAGTAAACTAAATTCTCTATGGCACAAAATTCCAATACCCTGAGATGGTGGAACTGTGTGCTGTTTATCTGAAAGCCTGGGAGCAACGTGCAGATGCTGTAAATACTCCTTTCTCACAGAAGGCTCTTCAGACCAGACCAGACCAGCATTTCCAGGAATAACCTTCAAGCCGCGCGTCTCTGACCCAGAGGACTCACCCAGATTGGGGGGGGGGGTTCCTATCGACTTCCCGTTTCACCTGCTTCCAGACTTCTACACTCCACTGGTTCTACACTCATCTCACTGAATTCACTTTTCTGGTGTCCTTTTATTCTTTGCCCAAACAGGTAAGTTAGCAGCTGTTAATTCCCCCTACATTCTGCCATTTGGTAAGAAATTCCTCCCTTCGCCCTTCCAGGTCTCGAACTTTTTGGATAAAGACCGTCTTGGTTCACCTTTCCCCTCTTCTTCATCCTGTTGAGCTCACTCTTCTCTCCTGCTCTTCCTCGACTTTCAGTCTCTGCTGTCACCTCTTCTCTGTCCTTTCCCCCACGCAGGGGATGCCTCCTATACACACCTTGCTCTACTTTCTCAACTTAAAAGCGTAACTTGGCCCGTGCTACCTAAATCAAGTAGTCTGCGAGAATTCGAGCTAAAGTCCCACCTCCCTACCCTTCATCACCGCCTTCCCTCTACCGCTACCCCCTAACATCCTGCAAAACACATTTCAAACAATCTGATCAATTATTTCTAAATCATTTCTGCAAGACACAAAGACGTGGCACCGTACTACCCAGGAACCTTCAAGAGAGAAGGCAAGAATAACTCGGAATGCAAAGTAAATCAAACGAGAAATAAGAAACGAAAATGAGCACGAATCTGAGCGCCGGGAGATTCAGGGCTTGCAAAGTACCCTCCCTAAGAACAATCATTTCGTCTTGCTCACCGGACCGGTGCAAACCCGGGGCCCAGGCAGTGCCCGGCTGGCGGTGGGTACCAAGCAGACCCGCATCGGTTAACTGAGCCCCAGGGCGGAGAATGAATGAACCCCTGGCCCCGCGCCTAGCGGCGCAGCTCCGCTCCGAGGCGAGGGGCGACGAGGCCCGGGTGCAGGGCGCCGCCCCGCGGAGCTGCAGGAAGCGGCCCGACACGGCGGCCCCGGGCCCCGCAGCCCCCAGCGCGCCCCGCACCTTGGTGTCCACGTCGGCCAGGCAGTCCCGGCGGAACTGGTCGAAGAGGCCCTGGCTCTTGAGGTGGTTCACGATCATGGCCACCAGCTGCGGGTCTCCGGCGCCCGCGCCCGCGCCACCCGCTCCGCTCGCGCCCGGACCAGCCCCAGGGCCCGGCGGCGGCGGCGGAGGCTGCGGCTGCGGCGGGGGAGGCGGCGGCTGCGGCTGCGGGTTGGTGGCCATGGCGGCCTGCGCCGGGGAGCGCACTGGCCCAGAAGAGCCGGCGGGCGGGCGCTCCCGGGAGGCGGCGGCCGCGAGGTCCCACCGCCTGAGGAAGCCAACGGGATGTTGTTACGGAACCAGCGGATCCAGAGCGACCCCGGAAGTGAAAGGGAACTGAGGGAGGGAAAGAAAAGGCGGGGACAACAGCAAGGAAGGCCCGGCTACGGGGCCCGCGAGGGGCCATTCCGACTGCCTCTGGGTGCCGGCGCCCTCGCGAGGCTGGGCTGCACCGGAAGTTGGGTAGCCGCGGCTGCAGCGCCGGCCGTGGATTGTAAGTCTAGGCCTACAACCCAAGTGCATACCTGACTGTCGTGGGTTCGACCTGACTGAGAGTCTATTCGGAGCCGGCCTGAGCCGAGCCGCGCGGCGCTGACTGGGTTACACCCTTAGTGGCGTCAGGCTGGCCGCTCTTGCCCGTTCACGGAGCAGTAGAGATCCATAGACTTGAGTAATGTGAACCGTTCGTGCAACTGCTTGTGCCAAACTCCCAGGTTTCTGCCTTCTCAGCCTGTGATGCTGCCCAGTTTCCTTCCCAGCAGGTAGCTCCAGGGCTCGGGGTCTTTTCCTCCCACCCATCCCGTTCTCAACCCCGATCTCTAGTCATTCTCCCCCTGTGCCTGTGACCAGCCTCTTTCGGGTCTGAAGACACCTCCCCCACACCAGGCTTTTAAAGCTTTTGCTATTGATTACCGTAAGAACAGGAAAAGCTTCTACGGCTCGCACTGTGGTTAGGGCATACATAGCATTAAGTGCTTTTACCTGCCTTAACTCTTTCAGTCTTTGGAAGAACGCTTAAGAGCTCATCTCACTACTGACTGTCCCCAATTTGCAAATCAGGAAACGGACCCAGAAAGATAAAATGGGCGCAGAGTTACACAGCCAGCAAATCGCCAGATTTTGGACTGATTTAGATTTAAAATTATTAGTACGTTCAAAGCAAACTAAGTATTGCACTTGCTCTATTAAATAGAATGTAAATTTTATTGGACTGCATTAAATACATCAGTAAATGAATATGCTTTATTCTTGGAGGGTTGAGCGTTAATTCTATTTCTAATTGGCATCTATAGCCATATGCCCTAAAGACCTTGTCCATATGAACAAGTACTGTATCTGGGCATGGGGGAGTTTTGTTGTAGCAAAGTTATTTAATTCTGGACATCAGAAAGTTAATTTGCTTATTTATGAGCTGACTGTTCAATTAAGTCCTCCCACAATTTTAAATAACCTGACCTACCAAAAGATTTGTTTGCATAGTAGTTATTCTTTTACCTTGTCAGTTCCCAGGAAATATACTGGATAAGCTTTACTAAGAGACTGTTAGTTAAACTTTTTTTTTTTTTCAATGAGATGTACCTTCTTCGGCCTGATATGCTCAACGTTTGAAGAAAATCTAAATATTGTTTGTTTTCATAGTTTTGGATAAAATGCCTTTTATTTTTAGGTGGTTAAATTGTTTTTGGCAAAACTATAGCTGCAGATTTAGTTCCCTCAAGTCGAAAATGTTTATTATATATGTCAATTAACAGAAAATCCCATTTTCACCGAGCTATCAAGTCAGATTTACATCTCATTAGAGACTCTTTAACTTCATTGTTTCAATTCAAATAAAGTATCATGTGTTCTAAGTATAATGAAGACTACAGAGAAAAAAGTTATGGAATGATATTTAAAATTTTATTACTAAACAGTCAAAGTTAAAATGATATAAAATATAATCCATTTTCAAAATTAGTTTTGAAAACGAGGCAACTGTAACATGTTTCCTTTAATTTTTCAACAATACAATTACAGTACAATACGTTGCTAAATTTATATTTCTTATTAAGTGTTAGTATGAAAAAGACTTAATATTTCTTTGGTATATAGGAATGTGTACATCAAATTTATTAAAGTTTTTTGGGAATAACTAAGTCAGAATCAGCCATAAAACTTCTGCAAAACTCCACAAATTTAATTAGACACAATGACCTAACTTTGAAGAAACTAATGAAGCAATAAGTGGTTTGCAGCTAAATTAAGACTTTTTTCCATTGGCTAATAATTTCATTTTGTGAATATCGTGTAGAAAATCCTACCTATTTTCCAAAATGTATTAAGGTGAGAATTGAATATAATTTAAATAGATAATTCACAACTCATTTTCTAAAATGTATAAGAGCTGTCTTATTGAATAGCACAGACTGAATTTGAAATTGTGCAATGTTTGTATCCTTAAATTGCTGTTGATGGTTGTGCACATCATACTTGATACAGAGTAACTTGGACAATTTCTTAGCCTTGGGGAAAACGTTCTGGATACATTAAAAAGAATCTAGGTCATTGATCTGTTCTGTACTTTTGGCTGCTCAAAAGTACTTTATATCTGAAAACAGGTCTTAGGGATGAGCATTTCAAATACCTGAGAGTGGAGGGAGACATATTTAAATCTTTTTAAAAAGCTGTGTTAAGCACTCAGCATTTCTTGCCAGTGACCTGTGTGTTTTGTTCTCTCCTTAGAAAGAATAATAGAATTTGTGACAGTAGTTAGGGCCTGGACGAGGTGAAGGCTTCACAAATAAATTGCTGTTATTCCTATACTCCTCTGTATGTATGTCTGAATTCTGAACATCCCGACAAACGGTTATATATTTTCTCACTGAACATCTCTGATTTTATTCACCAAGGCTGATGAAAAGACCACAGTTCAACACATTTTATAAACACTTTGGTGATGAGGGGCATTAAGTTTCTACAGCAGCAATTACTGGTAGACATGGGTATCCTGCCAAGAGGCAGGTACCTGCGATTTCCTGTATTTCTCACAGCCTGGTCTGCTCCCTGCCCTCCTCAGTGCCCCAGTCCTGTCTCTGGGGGCTTCTCCAGTGAAAGCCTTTACCCCGAGGAGCCTACCTGATCACCAGGCAGAGATGTTTGCTTGCTTTTATCCTATGGCACCCTGCTCAGTGGCATTCCCATTCCTAACTGGGCCTTTTAGAATTTTCTTTTCTTTCTTTCCTCCATTAAACCCAACTGTTAGAAGAGCATTCTTTCAAATGCCACTGCCTCCTGACTGGCAGCCCCAAGGTGGGCTCACTGTATTGTCCTTGGCAAAGCTTCTTGCATGGTCCTGATGTGGCCCCGAGGTCAAGGGCCATCCTTCTGTACTCTGTATCAGCTGGGCATGAATTAGCCATGAGAGCAGGAATCGCAGAGAAGTCCAGAGCCAAGAGGAACGCTGAGGCTCTAGTGATAGCATTAGTGGCCCAGTGGCTAGAAGGGGACTCACTGGTCTGGTCCGTGTGTTTTGTGGATATGGAAACCAGTGCTGGAAGGACAAGTGATTTACCCACACATATCCCATCCAGGGATCACTTGCACCTTCTCTCTGTGGAATCCCCTACATATGCGGACGAAGTCAGTCCGAACAAGGCAGTATTGCAAAGATACTATAGATTTAGTGGGTTTTCCCAGTATATATGGAACTGAAGACATTTAAAACTGAAGGAACCTAAGGAGGAAGGAGATAATTGAAGTTGCGTTGGTGTCAGGACATGAGAACAAGGGGGTGATGGAAGCGGATGGTAAGGTAGAAAGCAGAAAAGTGATGCTGCAGCATTTGGCAGAGACCAGAAACCTCACTCTCTGCCCATCTGGAAGTGCCCGAGAATAGGGTGCTTTGAAAATGGTGACTCTGAACTTGTGTTACCTTGAGCTGCAGGATTCAAGAGGGTGACTGAGACTCAGCTTTTTAGAAAAGTGGGCCTGGGACAGCAAGATAGCATTTGTGGCCAAAAGTGACTGGGATTGGATTATATAAACCTTTAGAATTTTTTTTGGGGGGGGAGGGACTTCAGAGGAGAGAAATCATGAAGGGGTGAAGAAGGAAGATTCTTTTTGTTAGGTTAGACATACTAATCAGCTTGTTGTCAATGCTTTACTTGACAGGAGATTTCTGTGTGGATAGTGAGCAAGATTAACAGGGGTTCTCCAATTTTAGCAGACATTACATCTCCCTGAAGGCTTGTTAAAACAAAATCTCCTAGTCCTGTCCCAGATCTCTCATTTGGTAGGTAGGTCCAAGACAGACCTGAGACTTTTCACAAATGCTGACAAATCATTTGAGATAAACAACTAATGACCCACAGGTCTAATCCAGTTACTTGTTTGCATGAACAAGGTTTTACTAAACAAGCAACCCCACTGGGTTTGCTTATGGTCTATAGCTGCTTTAGCTGCAATGGCAGAGTAAAGGCAGGGACAACATGGCAAGCCAAGAGTTCTTACCATTTGGCCCTTTAAAGTTTGGCAAGCCCTGGACTCAAAGGGGGTGGCAAAGGTGTGGTTGTGACAGTAGTGACTTTGGAGTTGGGAAGCATGTATTGGAGAACTGTGCCTTTCACCAGGTATGAATTTGCTGCTCTGAACAGAAGGTCTATGTGTAAGGTCTATGTGTTAGGTACGCATGATATGTGTAACAGGAACAGTCAGCATCATATACTTTATTTCTATTCCATCCTGTGATGTAGCCCATTGATATGAGACATTCCATTAACACATGGGCAGATTTACTGCTTTATGAAAAATTACTTTTGAGTTTGGGGGAGGTAATAGCTATGCTAAAGTCAAATTCTGAAATATGAATTCTTTCATCAGTGGGGAACCTGGTGGCCATTTGTGGTTCTTGAAATGTTTGTTTTGTTTTGCTTTTGTTTTTAATCTTCTTATGATGCTAAGGATTGAATCCAGGGCCTCATAGCCTTTAGCACTGAGCTACATTCCTAGTCCATTTTATTTTATTTTTATTTTAAGAGAATCTTTCTCAATTGCCCAGGCTTGCTGCAAACTTCAGCTCTTCCTGCTTTAGCCTCTCGAGTAGCTGGGAACAGTTTTTCTTTTCTGTAGGTAATATTGTTACTCTCCCTCACCCCTCTGTATTTCTTTGCTTTTAAGATTTAAACTCTTACTAGTTATAGCACTTAAATTTGGGAAGTGGTATTTATTGTGAAGTTAGCCAATATCTATTAATATTTCTGAATTGTTGGCTATTTTGAAAACCAGGCTGACAATATTGCAAATGACATGAAATGAAAAAATTCACATATTTGGTTATAAAGTAAGAAAGAAGTTTTGTGTTGTCTTCAGTGACATTTTTTATTTTCAAAAGAGCTTTCTTTACTGTGTGTTTCCTGAATAGTCTAGTGGGCATATAAGGCCCTAGAAACTAAAAGTCTACCTTCAGGGATGAATTCAGAAAGATTAGAATAGAAGGGAGGGGCTATAGGATTGGTAGGATTATCTGAATATCCCAAATCCAATCCAAATAATATGGGAAGAAATTCTGAGAGAATTGATCAAAGAGCGATTATAACAAAGTAATTAGATACCTAAAGATAGTATTCTACGTATGAAGAAAGAATCTTTTCAGGGAGATGACAGGGGTTGCATCTTTGAAAGAGAGGAATCCAAAATGACAGAAACAGCATTGTCTTTATGGAGAGTATGCATTTGTTGCCTGGTGCTAGGCAATCAGATCATGTAATCCCTCCTCTGACTCTGTGATCATTAGGTACTTTTGGGTCACATTTTGCTCCACATTTGGATTTTTCTACAGAAAGAAAAGTGCCAGCCATCAAATATAGGATGCAGTCTACTTGGTAATTGCTCTATTCCCATGAATGATGTTTATACATAAGACGCATAAGAGCTTGGTTAACTATGTAATCAGCTGAGATTCAGATCCCGTCTTTGCATACTGATAATCTCTGATCTTTTAAGATAAAAAGCTGAGCCCCACACTGGTCAATAAATTGAAGTATTGCTGTGGGGACCAGTTTGGGTGACCAGCTTGTCTCTCTAAGGTAAACTAGGAAAAAACATAAGTTTGTTGACATTAGTGAATTATCTGGAGACGAACACAAGACCCAAGCTGGATCAATTAGGATCCTTCCATCGGAGTTTTAGCCCCTGCTATGTAAATAGAGCCAATGTTGAAAAGAAAAAGTTTGCCAGCCACAGAGTGAAGCACAGATCAATGGTGGACTGCAAAAGCCCTGCCTATACTCAACATACTCCTGAAGTCTTGTTATACTTGTCCCTGTACATCATTTGATTGTGTGGAATAGATTCCAAATAGTATCCTAAGAGCCCTATTGTTTAATATGGAATGTGCACCATTTTGGTAACAGAAGTTACTGAAATGGCAAGGGATTATGAAAACTGGTGCAGCACACATAGGAGACTAATGAATATCAGCATTTGTCAATAAACAAATGAACCTTGGCTTGGCGCTTGGTTCTAATTGATGCTGGCATGCATCAAAATGCCAGTATAAATCTGATATTCTTTAAGCCAGATGGGCTGCTCTTTTCTTAATAGGGAAGCCAAGGATTGAGAATTCATAACTCTTTACAAGCAAGAACTTCCTTGCTCTAAAGATTTGAAGGACTTCCTTGCAGTTTAACAGTGTTTCTCTAGAAGGAGCAAAGTTAGTTGGAAAAAGAAAATATGGCCAGTTTTTAAAATAAAATCCAATGAAAGTACTCACCAGAAATTATTTTAGACAATGAGTACTAAATTGACCATTGCACTTTTCTGGAATTCAGTAATGACTTTTTGTTTAAATGTCTTTTACCACTCTGACAAAAGTTAAGACATGATTACAGGGTAAACTTTCCAGGCTTAGACTAAATCTTTAGCAGAGGTATCCCTGGGATGGCCTTTCCATTAAAAGACTTACTGGGATGTCTCTGTTGGACTAACACGTGCATTTCTAGTAACATAGTCGAAGTTCAAAGTCATCTTCAGTCAAAATAAATCTTGTCTGTCCCTTAACTTTTTAAAAGTGGTTATCTGAATCTCACCTTGTTGAATCTCTGTCTTCTTTTATGTCTTTTGTGCAATTTCCTTAAGGAGCACAAGCAAAGGGTAAGAGCAGCAGGCATAAGATTCGGAAGAGCCTGCGGCTGCAGCCAAGTGCAGATCCTCTTTCTTACGCCTGAGAGCTTGACTTGTGTAGAGACCTCTTTCAGGTCTCCTCCAGTGACCGCCACCACTGTGTTGGTGTCTGCTAGGTAGCCAGCTGGCTTGAAGATGCCCCTGTGATCGAAAATTTTTGCTTTCAAGACAACTAAGGAAAAAAGCAATGCAATTTGATACAACAAAGGCAAACTCCTAAAGACCTAAAGAGAGTGCTGCCTAACATTTTCCAGTCCTTATTTTCAGCCTTCTCAGACTGGCTGCCTAGCAGACAAAGACCATGTCTAGGAGGGAAAAAATGGCCAACTAAGAGTACTCTTACCAAAATACACCCTAGTTATAATGGGCTTAGACACTGGGCCTGAAGATACCCAATAGGTAACTGGAACAGAATAAAGCTCAGCATCTCCATCTTTATTTATCTTTTATTACCCTAAAACTCTGGGCCAGATCCAGGCTCAGCTCGGCAAGTGGGCATGATAATCACCTAAGGACTTGTCTCTCTAAACACCAGTACTATAAAGTTTAGCCCTAAGTTTACCTAACCCAGATCTTCTCCCTTTCAATACTGAGGGCACTATGATAAGAATAACTGTTCTTTCACGATTTGTGGGGTATTCAGTTACCAAGCTTTATAGTATCCTGCTCTATACCCTGGAGCAGCACGTAGAAGTCCGCAGCCATTGCACCGAAAGTGTCGTCATCTTGGAGTTCAGAGCCTTGTAGAACAGATAGCCCCATGGCGAGACCAAGCTCCAAGCAGGAACAAGCATCTCATGGAAGCCAGACTACCCCTGTTAGCCATAAAGACTGCTCCAGAACCACCTGCAGAACAGGTCCTGAAATAATGACCAAGCAGACCGTGGCCTGACTAGGTTTACCTACCCTGCCAGCCACGCCACCCTCCCAGCTATGCAAACTCTCAAGCCTTGCCTTTCCCCTGTTTCCAAGTGTCTGTCAGCCCCTTGAAGACAGATCTTGAATCTCTTGACTCTGTCCCTCCCAGAATGGCCCTGCTGATTAAAGCTCCTTTGCTATTTTTCACCACTGCTCATTGTGGATGATGTTTGAGATGGCTGGCCAGGCTTGGTCTCTTGAGACCCCCAGGGCTGGGCCTTTTACCCTAAAATTCTGGCAACAGAGTTGGCACACCTGAGTGAATAAGTGCGCACAATTCTTTTCCCCTGTCAGTTTAATTTTGAAAAGAAAAGACAAAGATTTTTATCACCTGCCTGACCAGATTCCATTGGCAGGAGCTAAGGAGACTGGTGGGTGTGAATTCTTACCTGTGTCAGCTTAGTCAGGGTCCATGGTCCCCAGCTGAGCCTCTGAAACAAGCAGGGGAATCTCACTGTCTCCTGGTGGTCACCGAACCTGTAGAGAAGCTTTAAATTTACTGTTTTTCCTCTGAAAGTTCAGTAACTTTAATATATGATATAAACTGGCAATCGATTAACAGGAAAAAACCCCTGTGAATGTACTGACATGACTAAACCTAGGAGCCTCACATATACCAAGAAGGGCTAAACAGTTGGAGCTCACGTAGGGCAAAACGAAGGAGTGGGGCCTCGGGCTTCTTGGTGAAAGGGGGCGGTGGTAGGCTGCGGAAGGTTGAGGACAGGAGCTGTGTAGTGCAGTGAGTAGAACTGTCTGGGTATGCAGGCGAAGTCTCCCGGGTAACAGCACTTAGGATCTCTGGCTCGCGTTAGATCCCACTACCTTCCCGTGAAAAGATCTTTCCTCGGCAGAATGAAAAGCCCATCTACATCCTCTGGCTGTTCACCTTAGAAATATAGCTTCCCTTTCTAGATATAAATTCCTTTTTCAAAAGAGCAGCCTCTCGGAGTCGTTCTTGTGTTGGCAGCCATACCTATTTAGGCTATACCTAAATAGCCACAATGAAATATGACAGGGCAATATATTTTGGGATGGCATTTTTTGGGGTCTCACACAAATATAGGAAACTGTGTTTTATACTACCCTAATAACTTTGAAATGTGACATTCTTATTTTAAAATTCCAGCCATATAGTATTCCCTAAATTATTAAGTTATTTTGTTTTTCTCCCAGAAGAAAATGCTTGAACTGTTAGATTTTTTTCGAAGTCTTTTACCTTTCCAATAAACTTGAAATGAAAAGTAGATAATTTCTCATTCTCATTTCATCTGAGAAGCTGCTTGATAGTATCTTTAATGTTCTACAGGCAAGTCTGCAGAAGCATGCAAATGTTAATTTACTAAAGTGCCACAGATTCCAATCCAAAGCCTGTGCATTTGAGCATTCTGCTGTTCTTCCCTCAGTGAAGACCAAACTTAACCCAACATTCTCAGAAGTAGCAGAGTAAGCCTGAACCTGAGAGATCTTAATCCTCTGTTATCACCCTTCTTTCTTTTATTAAATCCTATTAGCTGTTGTATTTTATACCGATACTTAAAAGACTGGTATTCTCTGATTTGCTGTGAACTCCAGTTTTTCTTCCCAAGATACATATTGGTAATTTGACTCAATTCCCACTCTGCTTTTTATTTATTTATTTTTTTTGTACCGGGGATCGAACTCGAGTCCTTGTGCTTGCGGAGCTGGCGGCGAAACCACTGAGCTAAATCCCCAGCCCCTCTGCTTTTTATTTTTAAAAGTTCTAATTTGTCCTTCCACTAATCAAACCAAATCATTACTTGGATCAAACTTTTCTCTAGTTTATCAAAAGTTTGTTACAGGAAAAAAGTATACTGCACCTCATGGATAAAGTAGTCCTGAGAAGAGTTGTACATTTCATTTTAAGGGGTCTCTAAAGGTGACCAATTATTCATGTTTTTTTTTTCTTTCTTTTAAATGGTCAGGGATTCCTGGGCAGGTTGGAGTTTGTTACTGCATAGGTAACATACAGCTTTGCACACAGCTCAAAATGTGTCTATACACATGTTTTACTCTCTCCTGCCAGGAGCCCGTACTGTGGAACTGCATTACAGTAAAGCTAGGGGGTCACCTTTTGGTCAGATTCCTTTTCATCTTTGCTGGCATTGGTTTCTTCCAGTTTGCCTCTGGCTTCCTGTTCTCATGACTTCTCACGAGAAGGGCATCTGTCTGCTTGTTTCCCATTGAGTGGCTCCCTCAAGGTCCTGCCTGTCAGCTCCTGTCTCAGTAGAAGGCAATACTACTGCAATGGGTTTTTTAAAAAAGAAAAACCTTTATTACATGATCAACTGTCAAGGAGCCAAGGAACTGTCAACTCAGATCTGCCTCCCCAGTTGGTTGGTAGGGAGTGGCGGGAGAGATTTGTAGAAAGTTGCAGACAGAAGCTGCTTGGTGATTGAATGAGAATGGGAGAATGGTAGAGTTCTTTTGCATAGGTGCATACAGTCATGACATCACTGTCCTGCTTGACAGGTTGTGGGTTTCTTTTCTGGGTGATTTGTGTCCTGCACGGGGGGTTTTGAGCTTGTGAAATCAAGATCGTTGGCCACACAAGCTGGCTTCTTCTGCACATGTCCACATTTGAAAAGCTGGTTTCAGACTGTTCTTGAGGGGATCCTGTAGGCTTTTCCCGAAAGATGGTTTAAGTACTTTGTTATCTGAGGAATTTATGTTTGGGGTTGTCCAGGACTTACCCAATTTCAGGATACCACTTACTCACAGTTGGATCTTCAGTTTATCAAGCCCAGAGTTTTGGTTCATTAGTGTATGTGAGTTAGGCCAGTCAGCTCAATGAGATGGCATGTGTTCCCTGAACTGGAGTAAAATACTCATTAGCCTTTGTGAGAAGAAATCCTGAATGAGATCATCCAAGGATGCTAAAACCAGCTGGTTTCCTTTCAACTGGAGAATGAAGGCTGGGAGGCTCTACTTCTAACCAACAAACATTATTTTCTTAGAGTGTAATCAATTCCATGGGGGTGAACTGGAGCCAACTAAATCAACTCATGCTACCTATTCAGGAACTTTGTCAAATAGCCGATGCCAGTTTGGTAGCTTCCAATTAACCACCATGGGAGTATTTACACAACAGAAATTGACAACTGCCACAAGCCAGGGCTTTCTTTCCCCATTGCATTCATTTTTAAACATTTAGCAGTACTCTGCTGCAAATATCCCACAGGAAAGCACATAGAAAGACAGAGGGGCAGCTGCCAGGCTTCTAGTTGGTGTCAGTTTCCTTATTATATTTTTCTCTGTCACAGACTGCTGAAAGTCAAAGACCCCACATTCCTAGGATCTCAGATTCCTAGCAGCAATGAAGCTGATTATCATTTCCCCTCCTAAGACTTAATCTCAGCTTCATCACTGCTTATTCTGTGACTCAGCCTGGTCAGTTATCCATATCTCTGTGCCTCAGTTTTCTCCTTGCTACAATGAGGATAATACTGCCAGTGTCCTTGCGTGTGTATGTGTATGTGTGAAGAAGCCTGGGAGGAGGTAAATGAGGCGATTCCTATTGGAGTCTTTGCATAGGACTAGGTGCAAGGGCTCTTCATGAACAGGACCTCTAATTATATTGCTATTTATTAAGTGGTCACAGATACTGAGAGGGCTTTTTAAAACACTAGTTCATAGAGGCCTCCCTGGTGATGTCTGAAGCCCCTGGACCAGCCTTGCTGCTTACACCACCATTGCCTCCACAAGATCTCTCTTCTCTTCCCTCCCCTCCGCTTCTGTCCCTTCCTGTCCCCCCATCCCACTCCGTCTGTCTCCAATTTATCTGCCTCAGACTAGTCCTATACTTCATGATCTGGCTACACATTATAATCACTTCACTTGGGGAGCTTTTCAAAAACAGTTGGTTCTTGGGCTACACTTCAAAAGACTGGTTCAGTTGGACTGGATTTTAGTCTAAGCATCAGTCTATTTTAGAAGCTCTCCATGTAATTCTATGCACAGCAAATGCTAAGAACTGCTAAGCTCCTCTTATTAATCCTCTTTGAGCCTCAGTCAGACCACATGCTCGTAACCTGGAAGTCCCTGGACCTCAAAAGTTCATAGAAATACAGAACAAGGCTCCTTTGCAAACAGCCACTTTGTGACTCCAGTCCTCTGCCTGCTCAGATTTGGAAGCACCTCCCTATCTCCTGTCTTTAGGAACTCTCACTGAGGCTCTGCAGATAAAGAATAATTCTTAGGATTCTTTTCCCCGTGCTGAATCTGGGAAGCTCAAATGTCTGTCCTTGTAGTGTTTCCTCAGAGAACACTGAACAACGATTACTCTCTTGTGTTCCCTTGGTTAAGGATACTCTTCTTCTCCATACTTGGCTGGGTTACCAGAGTCACAGGCCCTAAGAGGTTAGCTTTTTCCCTGCACACAAATACAGCTGTGTTTCCCAAGACAAAACCTTATAGCCAGAAAGCAATCTTGGAATCTTGAATCTGCCACTCCCCACATGGATCCAACACTTTGCTTCAACTTCCTGGGCCTGGGTCACCCAATCCACACGTCAGTTCTTTCTGGCATTTCTGTTCTTGAATTCTTGTATTTCTTCTCACCAGCTGGCTTCAGGTGTGTCGACCCTTGCCCATCATATGTGTTCTAGTAAATGAAATAAATGTATAAATACTGAACTCTCTTTTTCCAGAAGGCTCCTCGGTCCATTCTACATATATGTACAGTCATATATGGTTAAAAGAAAGATATATGAGCAAAAGTCCATCATCATTTCACCTATCACCCTCTTCTAGACTCAGGCCTTTTCCAAAATCTCTCTCCAAGCACCATAGAAAAGTGCCGTGCCTCCCTCAAAACCAATGGGTAGGAACAAACTTGCTTTGCTTAGGTTGAACTCAAAGGGAAGATGGGGACGATTATTTCGACAGTTAAGAAACAACTTGCCTCAAAGCTAAATTCAGACTTTAACGGTGAACACATAAAGCACCCAGGTTTTTTAAGTCTCAACCAGTTTAAGATTCAGTCACCACTGGTCAGCATATTTCATATAAATAAGGTTGATATGAACGTCCATCCCACGGGTTGTTAAGAATAATAAATGAGATTAGATGTGGGAAAGTCAATTTGTAATGTCTAATTATTGGCACCATCCCTAATTAGTTATGCTAATTAGCACATAGAGTTGTCCCCTTGGGCTCTGAGGGTCCCGTGGTCTCTTCCTCCTCTCCCTGTGCTAAATTTGGAATTGTGGTTCTGATACCTGGTCAGCACAATCCAGTGCATCCCAGGTTCTCATGATATCTCCAATCAGATATTAGTCAAATTAACAAGGTGATGCATCTCTGCATTAAAACACAGGTCTGTGGGCACAGTGTTGCTTGCTCACTCTCTCTCTCTCCTGTGCGGGTTGTAAGAACAATTCAGAGAGCAGCTCTGGGTTAGCTGGCCTTAAGTTGGTTCTTGAGCTTTGATTTCCCTCTGGACAGACCTAGAGGTCTCCAAGAGGTAGAAAAACATTGGGGATAGTCTATAATAATCTGTGCTCTCCAACATAGTAATGCCAAAATATTAAATATTCTATTTACTTTGTAAATTTGCCTGCCTTTAGGAAAGTGCAATAATGTATCTTGATTTTCCTGTAGTTTCTTGGGTCTGCTCTCTGTAAGTTAGGAATCTGGAAAGGGGGAGGCTTATACATAGTATCCCTAAGCCTACAACACTTGTCCTAGCTAGAAGCCTCAAATGCTTCTACTCCAAGGTTTTAGCAACCATTGACATTTTTTTTTTACATGCATGATGTTTTATTCTTTGAAGAATGATTCTAAAACATCACACTAAGGCCGAAAAACAAAGTTTGAGGTAAACAGTTTTGAGGATGAGTTATAGCACATGTAATGCTTGTTCATTCTGAGGAATCCTGATCTTGTAGCTTATGATGTACCAGTTGGCAGTGGCACCCACGTTTCCCAGACCCGGTCATTATTTTTCTCCAGTTTGCATAGACTTCTTCTCATTAGCTGCCTTCTGCTTTTGCTGCATGATCTCAGAGTCCCTCTGCTTTCTCTGAGAAGTAGTCAAGCTATCCTCTTTTCTTTTTCTCTCCCTCATTTCTTGGGTTTTCTTCATATTCTTCTGTCGGGCAAGTTCTCCTTGATTACCACGGGCCATGCCGACCACCCGGCGGAGCCTAGAGCAGAGCGACGCAGACCAGCAAGGGTTCCCTCGCACGCCCAGCGGCGGTGGCTGCCACCGTCAATCGGAAGGCCGAGCCCGGGGCCCTCAGCGGGGCGACGCCTCCGCTCTCACAGCTGGCGGCCCTACCATTGAAGTTTTAAGAAATACGTGCATGTCCCCAAAGTAAGGTTAGTTTTATGATCTTTCCTTAGTTACCAACTATGAATGATAGGGATTTGATTACCTAAAAGGCTAGCTTGTCTCCATTATGGGTGTCCACAAGAAATACTCAGGAGGTGGTACTGACAGCTTGGTATTGATTGCATGAAGCAGGAAAGGAGAACGAGGTAGTCACATTGACAGGTGTCCTCTAGCACAAGGGTTAGCCAACTACAGCCAAGATTTGGAGTTACCTTTTTATTTGCGAACACTTTAAGACTAAACTCACACTTCTTTCATAAATAACATCTTATTGGAACATAGCCGCACTTAAATGTTTATATATTGTCTCAGCTCTTTTCATGATGCAATGACAAAACTGAGTAGTTGCAACTGAGAACACAACCTGCCAAAGCCTAAAATTGTGCCTCTTTACAGAATACATTTGTTGACTCTTGCCTTGGAGTCAAAGATACTTCTCAGTCAAACATACTTCCCTAACCTGTCTCAGCTTCTCCTCACTGCCTACAAATTGGTCTCACTGTGACCCAAAGGACACAAAGCCCTGTAGGGTAGGAGAACATCAGGGGTGGAGTAGTGTATTAGTGGTCATCTGTTGCAGTTTCTTACATGTGGCTAGAATCCCTCACTCATACCTCCTCAAGCCATCTCCAGCAGATGGAGGAACACCATCATCTGAAGTAGGCAACTCACCTTCTGTGAGCCAGGAAATACTGGCTGTTGGGAAGTGATTCCATGTATTGAGCTAACATCTAATGGAAAAGGGAAATGGTTACTGTTTTTATTATTTATGACTTCCCCTCCAGCCTTGAAGGAGGGAGTTATCATCAACAGTAGGGTGGGGTGTGCTGCCTGCTGGTGGGTAGTGGGTAATGGGGAGACCTTGAGAAGCTAGAGTAGCCTAGTTGTAGTGGGAACAGAGGCTGGATGCAAACCGAGTGGGATGATGGAGGCCCGTGACCGGAAAGAGTGAGAGGAGCTGCAGGTGGGGAAGGAGTCAGAGGTGTTGTCTCAGATTGCTTTCCACCATGGCTGGCGTGGCATGTGGGTAGTTGAGTGTATTTCTAGAGGCATGCACAAGTTGCGATGTCCTTTAAAGGAGAACAGAGGGTCCCAATGGTCTGCGAGAATTCAGGTTGTTTCTCTACCCCTGAGATTCCCATGCATCGGTCTTATATACGCAGCCCAAAGGTCTTTCAAGTAGCACCAAAGCCACCAATTGCCCAATCATCATTGTCCAGCCGTGATTGTCCAACCTCAAACCTCACTGTCCTAACTCCTAGCCATGAATTTACTCTTTGCTCACCTCAGGTGTTACTTGAAACTAGAAGGTTTGAAGGGAGAAAGGGAGACTAAGTGCCGTCATCGTGGACTGGGTTGGAGGTTTTTCAGGGCACAGAGTATGCAGTGGTCTCCAGATGTCTGCCAGAAGCCCTAGGTACAAGGTCTGTTTCTGTTGTAAGGGTGAGTGTGACCTTGGTGCCTTACTTTCCTCCTCTGTGAAACAAGAGCTCAAGCTGGAGCAGGGTTCCAAGGCACCTTTTGGAGCAGTGAGTCAGAGGACCAGAGCTTGGCTTGGGGCAGGGTGGGCAGCAGTGTGAATTCTGAGACTAGATTTCCAAGCTACGTTGTCCAGCTTTCAGCATAACAGCTTGTCTGTTAAACAGAGCTAGTTTCCTTCCAAACTCTTATTACCACTGCATTTCCATTGCTAGAGACAAAAAAGGGTTAAGGAGGTGGAACTGTTAACTACACTGATTTGATCATTACATACTGAATATGTGTATCGAGTTATCACACCGTGCTTCATAGATTCATACAATTAGTGTAATCATAAAAAGAAGAAAGCCTGGAATCCAGTGAACTTCAGCAGTATTTCCCAGTGCATGATGCATATCTCAAAAGCTGGTGGGTGATACATGGGTGAATATTTTTAATTTTCATAGTTACTGGATTTAAAAATTATAAAAAGCCTATCAGCTATATGATATGGCTATTATCCTTAGGCAGGGCTAAAGTAAATAAATGCACTTATTTGAAGCAAGAGGATGGGTAAATAACAGTACTTGTGGTATAACTAACATGACTGAAATGGGGGGTGACCTGTGCAGGGCCTCTTGGTGCTGATATTCTAGAATTCTTCCTCCTCTTCCTCCTGCCCTTTTCTCCCATTTCTTTCCTGTGGTCATATGCTCTTCCAGAGAAAGGGCATGGAAGTATTTTTCACTTGACCCAGCTATTACCCTTGTAGGTATCTTCCCGAAAGAGCGAAAGCTGCCATATTCTAGTGTTCATGTATACCCATGTTCATAGCAGCAAAACTTATAATAGCTAAATCTCAGAAGTAGCCCATATAGCCTGTATTGGTTACTTTTCTTGTTGCTGAGACAAAATACCTGACACCCAAATTTAAAGGAGGAAAGGTTTATTAAAGGTTTATAAAAGTTCACAGTTTGTAGAGGTTTCAGTCCCTAATCAGCTGGCTCCAAGGCAGGCTGGCATGGCAGAGGAACATCACAGAAGAAAAACAGTTCATGGCAGGCAGAAGGCAGCAAAGCAACAAGGAACAACCACAGCTCTTTCTATCTCTTATATCTTATCCAGGCTACTTACGGTGGGTAGAACTCACACCCTTAATCCTAGTGCCCTTGATCCTAGCATTGCACCATGAATCAGTCCTAGTATCACACACTCTAGATGCAGCCATCCCTGAAAAACCCCCACCTATGACTGCATAAGGCTTTTTGGTGGGAGGGGGGCATCTAGACACAGCCATAACATATCCATCAACAGATGGATGAAGAAAATGTGGTATTTACACATAGTGGAGTACTACTCTGCCATAAAGAAAGACAAACTTGCATCATTTATTGGAAAATGAAAGCACTTTGAGACCATGATGTTAAGTGAAATAAGTAAATGAAATAAATCAAACACACAAGCTTAAATATTATGTGCTTTCTCTTATACATGAAACCCTCAGTATAAACAGTTTAAGGAGCAAAATAAAAGCTAGATAATAGGAAACAGGGAGATAGATCTTTCTTAAAAGGGAAAGGGACTGAGAGATGGTGGAAGGGGGAAGGAGGGGATGGGAAGGAGACAGAAAAATAATTAAGATGTGTTATGTACTTTACCAGCTGCACACAATGAATATAACCATTCTGTACTGGGAACACGTACTAATACAAATTTAAGAAGCATTTCAGATTCTAAACAGTGGCCTTGACATACTCCAGGTCTGTGCTCAGTAAGTCCTCTCCGTCCTCCCCAGGGAACAGCCCTGCTTTGTTGGGGAAGCTCTGTTTCCCTATTGCAGGTCCTGCTGAGATACATGGACCTAGCAGGAAGCAAACTAAAATGAAAGCAAGAAAAACAGCCCTGCAGAGCGTGCGTGTCTGCACTCACTTGGGATTAGAGAAGGCGCTCTGTGGCTCCATTAGCAGAATCCCTAATGTGCTAGTGCTTGAAAAAGCAAATGTGCAGAATTAGCAGCCAGTAAATTGCAGTCTTGTAGATGGTGGATTCTGTCCTGCTCTTTTTTTAGCCACCAGGCCTCACTTATTTTTATTTACTTCTTGGGCATGAAGTCATTTCCTAGATTCTCTTTCTAACTCATCCTCAATAGGAGAATGTATGTCTCTCTTTCCTTGTTTCTCGGTTTGTCTCCGGTGTTGAGGGAAGGCACTGGGAGTTGCTTGACTATTTTCTGATATTAAATATGCACAGGTAGGGGCTTGGGGATTTAGCTCAGTGGTTCTGCCTGCCTCGCAAGCTCAAGGACCCAAGTTTGATCCATGGTACCAAAAAAAAAAAAGAAAAATGCACACGTTGTCAATAGCTGATGTAACGTGGTGCGCCATGGTGGACAAAGCTGGACTCTAACTTGGCTTCGCTGCCTCATCTGTGGATCGGTGTTTCTTACTTAAATAAACATTGGTCTCATTTCCTTTGATTGCTGCACTAGAAGTATGCTTTTCTTCCATAGGCTTTTTGTTCCATGAAGATTTAAGAGGCACCTGGGCCGGGGATTTAGCTCAGTGGTTCTCTCTGCCTCACAAGTTCAAGGACCTGAGTTTGATCCCCGGTACCAAAAAAAAAAAAAGATTTAAGAGGCACCATATGGAAAAAAAGAAAATCTCAGCTTGAGTATGAGAGTATGAGTGTATTGAATTTTAGATGCTAAATAAGTATCAGGGTTTTTTTTACAGTACTGGGAACGAAGTCAGAGCTGCATGCCTGGTAAGCAAGCACTCTACCATTGGGCTACATCTGCCACCTCTCAGCACTTTCTAGTTTTATTTTGAGAGAGGGTCTGGTTAAGTTGCCCAGGCCTGCCTCAAACTTGAGACCCCCTTTCCTCAGCCTCAGAAGTAGCTGGGATTACAGGTGCTTGCTACCCTGCCTGGCCACTTTTTTCATTTTTCTCAAGCTTGACAAGTCCTTGTACTAGATGTTATAGACAAGGCAAAGATGAATATGATGTAAGTCAGGACAGCAAGTAAGCTTTTCCTCATGTGCTTGCTCTTATGGAGTGGTGCAGCCTCAGGGAGCGCTGTGCTGAGATGGATTTTAAGGGCCAGTAGAGAAGTGTCATTGTCTGTGTCTGTCGCTTAGCTATGTCCTCCAAAGCTCAGGAAGGGCAGTTGGGCACACAGATGTCACATACTTGCCATGACAGGCACAATCCCTGCTTTGGGGAAGTCAGACTTAATAGAGTGTGAAATTCATCTAGAAGAATGAATAGCTATTGAGCGTGGAGACGGTGGCAGGCACATTTATGCGTGCTGCCTCTCCAGTCCTTTAGACAGCTGGGGGAGGATTGAGTTATCATTTGCAGGACAGTTCTTCTGGCATCCTTGGACCCACCCAGTTCTTTTCCTTTCCCTTAGTGAGTCTGAAGAAAAACTGTAGAATGTGCTGGAAATACAGCAGCCTGAGACAAGGAGAGATGAGCTGGAATAACCCAAACTCTGCTCCCGCTGACTGCCTCAGAAACAAGATGCCCTATCTATGGTTGCACTGTGCCTGCCAAGGCTCATACACTGGCTACTTCATCCTCAATGCAAGTGTTGGAAGATGAGACCTAAGAAGTGCTTAGGTCCTAAGGGATCTGCCTTTGTGAATAGATTAATATTCATTTCAGGGGAGTGGGTTTGTTATCTTGAGAGCAGGTTCTGAATAAAAGGATGGGTTCATTTGCCTTCCTCTCTCCCCTTCTCTACCTGCTCACCCTACTACTGTGAGGACACAGCATGAAGTCTCAGATGCCAGTATCTTGGTATTAGTTAGACTCCTACTCTCCAGCACCATGAAAAATAAATTCATTTTCGTTATAAATAACCTAGCCTGTGGCATTCTGTTATAGAAACACATGGACTAAGAACTCCTTGATGTTTTATCCCAGCACTGCCTGTGACCCCAGTGTTTAAATCCTGCTTTCCAGGGTTCTTTCACTGTTATGCAAGTGGAGTTCACACAGCTGAAACTCTGCCCACACCGGGCAGTTTTCCTTGGCATCAGGTAGTGGGCTGGTAGGAATCCTAGGTTCAGTTTTACCTTGCT
Source organism: Heterocephalus glaber (assembly GCF_000247695.1). The sequence goes on along the minus strand of NW_004624755.1, from coordinate 17,980,528 downwards.
GTTGAACTATCAGTAATAAATCTATTGCATCTGTTTTGTGTAATGCATGTGTGTGCATGTGTGAGTGTGTATGCGTGTGTGTATTCTGTCTCACTAGACACTGACGAATTGGTAACTCGTGTACAGTGAAACCTTTTCACATTATTCTCATTTTATAAATAAGGAAACAGAAAATCTTAGTTCATGTTTTGCTGCTAGAACCAAATGCTACAGATCGGGCAGTACATATGTGAGGAAAAGAAATATTTCTAACTGTTCTAGAGGCTGAGAAGTCCAGGGTCAGTGTGCTGGCATTTCATGTTATTGTCATATTATCATCCCCTACCCTAGAAGAAGAGGGAAGGACCAGAAAAGGTGAGCGAGCAAGAAAGAAGAGCCTGAGCTTTTCTAAAACAAGTCCATTCTTGGGACAGTTCCTCCAGTCCCATGATATTTGCATTGGGCCATTCATGAGGGCAGAGCTTTCATGACCTATCCACCTTTCTTTGGTCCTGCCTCCCAGCACTTGCATTGAGGATGAAGTTTCCAACATAGGAATTTTGGGAGATACATTGGAACCTTAGCATGGAGTCTCAGCTCAATATCTTACAAAGTAAGAAGTGACTGAAATGAGATTAGAAGCCAGAAGCTGTGTGTGTGTGTGTGTGTGTGTGTGTGTGTGTGTGTGTGTGCATGCAATAATCTTGAGTTTGGCTTGTGAACTTCCACTGGACACACCTGTTTAGCCATCACTCAGACCAAGAAAGAATGCTCTCACCTTTATAGAAGGTTCTCTGCTGCTCCTTCCCATTAGTAATGATTCCACCATGAGGTAAATTACTATTCTGATACTTATTACCTGGACAAATTTAGATTATTTTTCAGTTTCACATAAATGGAATTGCATAGTAAGTTTACTTTTCTGTCTGCTTTCTTTGTTCAAGATAATGCCTAAGGGATTCATTCATGTTGCTATATTAGTAGCTTGGTTTTATAATTATTGTGTATACTCCATTGTATAAATATACAGCAGTTTATCTGTTCTTCTCTTGAGGGATACTTGTGTTGCATGGTTATAGAAAAGCTATCCATATTCTTGAAATGTCCTTAGGTGGGTATATGATCTTATTTCTCTTGGTATATATGTAGAAGAATTTCTGGGCCATAGATAGGGTAAATGTTTAAAGTTAGTAGATATGAGCTATAATTGACTGAATGTTGTGTCCCTCTAAAATTCATTTGTTGGAACTTAATCTCCAAAAATAGAGGTGATTTTTTTTAGGAGGTTTATTGAGCCATGAGGATGGTTTGGATCTAGAATGTCCCCAAAGGCTAATGCGTTCAGAGGCTGGGCTTTTGCAAGGATATCAGATCATGGAGGTGTTCTACTTATCAGTGGATTCATTCACTGCAAAGTTCAGACCGTAATGTCTTAGTAGGAGGTGGGGTCTGATCAGAAGAGCGGCTCACTGGGTGCATGACTTGGAAGAGTACATCTTCCTCCTGGCTCCTCCCTTCACTTCTTGCTTGCTGGGGTCAGTACTACCCTTACAAGATGCATGATTTAACTTAACTCCCATTTTACAAAAGAGGGACTCGTTGCCTTGGGAAAGGAAGAATTAACTGCTGGAATAGATAGAGATTTATAGGTGAAATATGGGCAAGAGCCACAATCTCCTGACTCCTTAATCTGAATCGGGATTTTGTCCCAATTGGAGCTGGGGCTTGGAGTCAAGTAGATGTGGATTCAAATCTTGACTCTAATCTTGGACAGATTACTTCCTCTTTCTGACTATTTATCATTTGCAAAAAAATTGAGGTTAGAACTAACACTTACCTGGAAGGATTAAGAGAGAATATCACTATGAAATCGAGACACACAGTGAGTTCTCTGTGTGAGTAAGTGGTAGACATTATCACAGTGTTTATTGCCCTTAAGGCTCATTTACTTAAATGCCAACAGAAAGTCTCCCATCATAGCCCCGGAGAACTTCCCCTTCGCATTTTTCTCTGAAGTGAAGCACTTGTTGATTTTATCATGCTTCAGTCCGGTTGCAGGGTCAACTGTTCTAAGTACCCTCAGGTTGCAGGGAGTCCCGCCTGAAATCAGGTCTGATAGACATTGTCTTGGTTTGGGTTCTTCAAAGGCCGAACCTGAGACAAATACTTGAATGCAAACGCTACGTTTGAGAGGTGTATCTGCTATCAAGTTTTTCCCTCCCAGATCAAATGTACCCTTTTACAGGCTCTGCGATGAAAGGATTGAAGTAGGTATTTCTCTCTTAAAGCCAGCATGACTGTGGGCAGTAGAGGGCGCTGGAGGATATTGCAGCTGCGGGAAGGCTCGGCTATTTCCAAGTGGAGGGAGGCTCCGTGGTGTGAGAGGCAGAAGGCCGACCCCAAAGTGCTTGTTCTACGCCATTGTGGCCTTGACCTCGTGCAACTTTTATGCAGCCCCCTCGATCGATCTGGAAACAGCAGCCAGCACAGGCTGCGCGCCCCCAGGGGTTGCCTGTGAGCCCCTCTCCTGGCTGCTGATCTTGCTGTCGCTGCCGTGCGGTGGGTGGCCCTCCGCCCCTCTGCACGCTCCGGCCAGAGTGTAACCTGCTCTTGGCTTGTAGGTTTGAAGTTGAGTCGCGGCCCCTGGAGCATCCTGCAGCCCTCTCCCTGAGAAGGGCGCCCCCTCCAACCTGCTGGACGACCCCGCACTACCAGCGGCTGACTGCTGAGCGGGCTGTTCCCAGTCATTCCAGGCCTCCTCGGCAGGGCTAACGCGCTGACTTTTCTACAGAACCGCACATTTTCCCAAGAGGTCTGAATCCTTCTCACGGTTCTTTTGCTGGGTACCCTTTCTCAGCCTGGGGGCATTTTCTGGAGTTTCCTTTGGTTTCAGTTAGTTACTCTTTATCATAGCTAACGATTCTTTGCACTGAACTTCTTTTAAGCTTACTGTGTGTTTTCTGTCTTAGTGGGACCAACACTGTCCTAGGAGACATCCCGGGAAGATAATGAGAGAAAAAGAGGAATCCCACAAGCAGCGTGCGAATATTGGGTCCCTATGGTGCTGTCATCTTGGGCTCAATTCCATGGGTGTCCCTCAGAGTCTTGGAGTTACACACAGTGGCATTGCCCCAGCAAGGGGCAAATAGGGCCCATATTTACCACCGACTACCTGCTTGAGGGTGTAAGTCCCTGTGTTTTCTGTCCTGCCCTGCCTGTCTGTACTTCTATCTTCCTGCCTAAAATACTGCTGAGGCAAGACAGCCTCCAGGCAAAGACAGGGGCTCTTGGCCTAAGGTGTCTGTGTGCGTGGGAGTCCCTCACTGGAGCTGCAGAGCCTCTGGTGTGGCCAGGGGGATGCTGGCGGGCGAGGATGAGTTGGCTACACAGGGCTGCAGGATGCTCGGTGGCAGAAAGAAAACCGGTCAGCCGGATGCTGGTGAATGGCTCAGAACGATTCGAGGGTGAAGTTTCCGGAAAAATCAGTTGCAGAAGATCAAATGTTTTCCTGACTGGTGTAATTTAATTGTACGGTCGGTGTTTGCTATGGATAATTGGATTTTTCTTTGACCTTGACAGTCTTGCTGGCTCACTGTCTGCATTGGAAGACAGTTTCCTAACTCTCTCAAATACAATAAGCCAGACCTGGCTTCCATCAAGGGCTGGCAGGCCTGCTGTTTCCAGGGGATGCTGATGGCAGGGGTATCCAACCAGCACAAAGTCACAAAGTCAGTGGTTGTTTTGCCCTTTACAAGAACATTTCAGCTGAAGCAAAAGCCTTTTTTCCCTTCAGCCTGGGCTTTTCAATAGAAATCTTGATGGCATTAAGCTGTTTTAATTCTGAGCAGTAGCCTCAAAGGTCAGTGACATCAAAGCTCAGTTCTGCTCTGCAACACAGAGGATATCGTGGAGAGAGGTTTGAATCCACAGGGACACCTAAGGAAAATAGATAGAAGACAAGGTCATTCCACAGGGGCCATTTTGCATACCAAGTTAGGGAGGTGGGAGAAAGGGTAAAGGCAAACACGGGGAGCATGTATCTGGGGGTAATGTGGACAGAGGAGGTTACTTCTACCTTAGGGTGTTAAAATCATTCACATTTTGAAATATTTTAAATAATTTACATGGTTTCCCAAGTGGAGATGTTTTCTTTCCACATTTAACATACTTAGTGAAGAAAGAACAAGAGACTTAAGCTGCCCTAAAATGGAAAGGTCTCAGATATATTGTCGAGTGACACCAGCAAGAGCAAGAACAGCATTGAGTAACTAACTCTTTTTTTTTTTTTGGTACTGGGGATTGAACTCAGGGCCTTGTGATTTTGAGGCAGGTGCCGGAACCACTGAGCTAAATCCCTGGCCTGAGTAACTAACTAACGCTTGTGTAAGGGGGCAGGAGAGGGTGAAGGCTACACAGTGAACACTTGCTTGTATGAAGATGAAAGCCTAATGAAAGTATTTGTGTACGGGGCAGGAGGGCAGAAGCAAGACTTTTCCAATCAGACACTTCTATCACTTTGATTTTAAAATTTCATCGATGTATTTCCTGTTCAAATAAAGAAATAATAAAATGCTCAGTAAAGAGCATAATCTTTGTAATAATGTACCGTCATTCTCAAAGTCTTCAAAAGTTGCTTTGGATGAGAAAATGCATTCCAGAAAATTTAAATACTTGCACATAGGGAATGGTTTGCAAACGTTTTATTTTTTTGGAGGGTGGCGCTTAGTGTTTTATAGGATCAAGGAAAGAATGTTTTGTCTCTGTACTGCTATTCACTATCAAAGCAGCAGGGGGAGGTGTTTCTCTGTTTATCTTTGCACTTTCCCCCACTTCCTCAGTTTGGTGTGCAAAATGGACCAGGAGTCCTTTAATTCAAATGTATGCATAAAATACACCACATTTGCTAGATGCATGTTTTTACTCTCTTATCCCCAAAATCTTTAGGGGACTTGGAGCTTCCAGCAGGCTGTTAATGATTATTCAAAAGGGTCTGATTATTGGGTTTGCTGGTGTAAAGTCCTTCTTTTCCTCTTCTCTCTGCCCCTCCTTGTCATTCCACTCAGCTCCCATACATCACTTGCCATAATCAAGTCATAGAAAACAAAAGTTAAATTATGGAAATTCACAGCTCATTTTTCCATTTTGCAGATGAGACTCAGGATTTGGAAAGCAAAACAAACAACGGAACAAACAAAATGAGTAGATTTTAGACCTCCATGAATGCTTCCAAAGTGAACAAAAAGAAGGTGAAAGGGGAGGAGACCAGGTGTCAAGTGAGTGTTTATCTGTGTGACCTGTCTGTCCCTGGCACGACTCCTTAGGTCCTTAGCACTGTGGTGGGCTGAGGGTCTCTAGAACCATTTTGCTAAGGAGAGCGAAACTCAGAGGGACTGAGTAGCTTGACCAACTTCATGTTGCTGGAAAATGATAGAATGGGAATTGAGACCCAGGCTGGACCCGAAGAGAAATCGCTTTGCTATTTTCTCCCTACGCCCTGCTGAATGGATGTGGCCTCTCATCCCCTTCCTCCAGCAGTCTCTGTAGCTGCTCTCAAACGGGCGTCACACCGCTCCATGCTCCCCTGGTGACCACAAAGAGTGGGAAGGAAGAAAGGGAAGCCACTGAGGAACTCTCTCCAAGTTCAGCGGAAGATGTACTTTGTTGTCTGTGGGCAGTGATTCCTTTAGAGAAAGCGGTAGCGTAGACCAGCCCGAGGTCAGGGATTCCTGGAGCTGTGGACTTGAAGTGCCAGGGAAAGCACTGTGCTGTTTTACAAACTGCTTTGGAGCATCTTGTGCTTCAGAGTGTGTGTGTTTCGAGGATTCTGCCACCCCACCCCTCCTGCAGTGACCCCCGGGTAAGGTGATGACAAAGGTTGGGAAGGTGGCGGTTTGGGGCACTGGAGGGACTAATTTCAATAGTGAACCTAAAAACCAGTGGTGAAGACTTTTCACTAAAGTGAAGTTGTGCGTGATCTTGGGTGGCCTCAGCCTCTGTACTACATAACGTCACCATTTAAAGGGAGGCTGTGGCCTTTTTCCATTCTGGCAGGGCAAAGAGTCAGTCTTCTGGCCTGACATCAGCACCTCTTTTGCTGTTATTTCAACAGGAAAGGAGAAGAGCCCAGTGTGGACCCATGGCAGGCACAAGTCCCCAGCTAGAATTTTCTTAGCTCATTTTATTTTCCTTTACCTATGATTATATTTGTAGCAAATGATTAAGATTTTCTGTTTATGTTAGTGACAAAGCATCCCATTTAAATCCATATATTTTTTAAAAGTGAATTTAAGAATAATAGTTGAATGCAAATAGAGTGGTATATAGATGTGACAAAAATGATGAAGGTGGCACTAAACAAGAAAAATGGGACTACTGTAGTGGATTTCTAAATATGTCTTTCACCTCAGACAATCTAAAATTCCGACTCCATCATTTGGGAATCACTGGAAAACTTGGGATATTATAATTTTAGAAAAGAATGATAAAGCCCTTTCTCCTCAATTTACAGTTGATGAAATGGAAGTTTAGAATGACGTGACTGGCCTTGTTGGGGGAGAGAGAGAGAGAGAGAGAGAGAGAGAGAGAGAGAGAGAGAGAGAGAGATAGTGTCATGGATGGGGAGAAGGGCCGGGCAGCACAATGGCCTAGACACTGAGCTGCCTAGAACTTAAGTAACTCTGGTTATGGTGATCTTGGTGATGTAGAGGGCAGGAAGGAGGAGGAGTGGGAAAAGGGAAACAATGTCTGTAGAAATGAGGACTCCGAGACAATTGGGGGAGAGGGGGTGTCCTTGAAATCTCAGTTCCCAGCACACCCTGCAGCGGCCAGGGAAAGAGCTGGCTGGTTGCCCCCAATAAATGCAGCGGTAGATTTTTGCCATGAAATGTGGCATTAAATATGAGAGGTCAGCATTAAGCTTGAACAAAATGTGATGACTGATTAGGAAATGAATGGGAAGTCATGGACGACAAATCCCAACTGTGGGGATGGTTATCAGCGCCCCCATCGGAACAAACAAATCTGCAAGCTGTACTTGCAGGCTGACGAAACGGGCCCAGATGGCCTGGTCCGGGGACAATTTAATCTGGTCATCTATGAGGAAATGAGGAATCTATGAGGAAATCAGATGTCATGGGGGAAAGGATCCAGCCATACTGAGGGCTTGCTCTGGGGGGCTGGTCACCTCTCTGGCTCCTCTTCCCCCATGTCTGCTTTGAGCTTGGCTTTCCCATGGCCTAGCAAGCTTGCAAATGTGGGATGATACAGGGATAATACAGCTCCTCTTTGTGGATGGGGCCAGGGAGCCCAGTGTATGGCTCAGAGAAGAACTTAATACGTATTTGTGAAATAGATGACCAGAGGATTGGATAAAGCAATGGTCCGTGCATGATGGTTGGTATAGAGCCAGAATGTGATAAATGATTAATGTCCAATTCACCCCCATTCCTCTAGAGACAACCTACCGGATTCTTTTCAGTGTCACTATTTCTTTATGCCTAAAATTCAGGTAAGAGACTGTGTCCTACAAATGTGTTCTTGGTATACGGGAGATAATGTGTCTAGCGAGCATGATGGTTGCTTGTTTACACATTAAGTCATTCACTCATTAAATCATTTACTAATTCTTCCAATGGATATTTGTTATTGTTGATACAGTAAGTGGGAATGTAACTGAGGCGCCTCTTGCAATCTAGTGGAGAAGTCAGATAATAAACATGCAAGTCAATAAATAACCAAGATAATACTCTCCAGATAGTAAACATGCTAAAATGAAATAGTGATTCGATGATAATAATATTGGTAAAAACTAACATCTACTAAATACTATGCATCACACACTGTTTTAGATACTTATCTGTATTAGATCCTTGCCATCATCTGAGAAGAGAAGTATAATTATTATCTTCCATTTTAGAAAGGGAAACTAACATACAGAGCTAGAAAGCAGTGATGGGGGAAGGCCTGTTTTTGACAGCGTGGTCAAAAAAAACATTCGTGGGAGGTGACATTTAAAGAGGTGCCAGGAATGTACATTTGCTGTCTATCTCTAAAAGCCGTGCTTCGTTTTCTACTTACCCCACCTTTGCACCATCATAGTTGGGAGCTACCATGTTGCTCATTGTCATTGGGACCGCCGTCAACCTGGGTGCCCTTCCTATAGCTGCAGAGATGTGACAGAGCCTGGAAGTGACAGACAGGTTGGCTAAATTCATTTGACCCACTTACTTCCCAGTTGACTTTCCTAGGATGGGTTATTGGTGTCCTCTGAATTGGAGGGACAAGAGGTAGTGGCCTGCCACTATGAGCATTTACCCGTGGAGAGGCTGCTTATGTTTTCTATGTTCCCCTAAACACTGTCATGTTCTTAAAATGGGAATGGGACAGGAAATGACCCAATCTTGGCAGAAGAAATGAGAAAAATCTCATCTATGCACGGAGCACAATAAGCTTCACAGCCTTTTACCTCCAATATCCCACCTGGGTCCTCCAACAACCTTATGAAATGGATATTGTTATGCACAACTGAAATATCACAGAAACAGAGGCTGAGCTGCTATGGAAGTGTAGTGGAGGTCATACAGCTTGTTGAGGACAAAGCTAGCGCGTGAGTTTGTTGGTATCTGTAGGCTATAGGAATGTTTTTCTTGGAAAGCAATCACCACCACAACTATTTATCATTATAATTTATCCTGCATCAATATCTAAGTCTTTTCTGGCCACTGTAATGAAAAACACAGACTGGGCTATATATAAACAACAGAAATTTCTCAGTCAGAGGCTGGAAAGTCCAAGATCAAGGAGCTGAGTGATTTGGAGCTGATGAGGCTTGTTCTCTGATGGTGTCTGTTTATGGCTTATATCTGAATGTCCTTCCAAAGCTTCATGAGCTTATAGGTGGGGATTTGGGGGGTGATTGGATCATGGGGGTGTGATGCTTTACAGCTAAATGTGATGTGGGGAGGTGAAGCCTAGTCTGAGGAGGTGGGCTACTACGTGCGGCCTAGAATAGTGTCTCTCCCTCCCCATCCCTTGATCTCTCTCTGCCTCCCCCTGCCATGCCAGGAGCTCTTTCTCCTCTCCCATGCCCCTCTGCCATTCCACCCTGCCTTGGAGCCAGATGACTATAAACTGAAACGTCTACAAACTGTGAGCCAGAATAAACCTTTCCTCCTTAGAGTTGTGGGTGTCAGGTATTGTGTCTCAGCCACAAGAGAAGTAACTGAGACAACATCTCACTGCGTCCTCATATGATGGAAGATGTGAAAGATCTCCCTAGGGCCTCTTTAATGAGGGTACCAATCTCATTCATGAGGTTCCTTTGTCACCACTCAAAGGCACCACCTCCTAATACCATCACTTTGTGGGGCTAGGATTTCACCATGTGAAGTTTTAATTTCATGTCATAGCATCCTGTCCTGCATTCCCCAAAACTCATGTCATTCTCACATGCAGAATATACTCAGTTCCACCCCAATAGTCTCCTAAGTCCTCACGCATTCTACCTTTAATTTTATAGTTTGAATCCAACCCACAGTGTCATCTAAATATAGTTAGATATTGGATATGGGTGAGACTCGGGATAGATTCACTCAGACAAATTTCTCATTAGCTATGATCCTGTGACATCAAACAACTTGTGTGCTTCCAAAATACAATGATAGAATGGCATAGGATGGACACTCCCATTCCAAAGAGAAAAATTGGGAAGAAGGAGGAAGTGACAGGCCCCAGTGAGGCTAAAGCCTTTGGAACTGAGAATAATTCACTCAAGTCCTGGTGGGATGGTTGTCCTAGCTCCCCGGCTTTGGGAACCCTGATTCATGGATCTGCTGAGCAGTGACAGTAGGGGCTCTCTCTGTTGGCCTCACCCTCACAGCAGCCCTCAGCCTGGCTCTTGTGCCTGAGGATGGGCTGCTCCATTCTTCTGAACCCAAGCGAGAGTGGCCACACCCCATGGCTTATGCACTCTAAGTACTGGTGAAGATGGCTCCTCATGGACACTGCCAACTTCTATCACCTGTGCCTTCCAGAGGATGGCTTTATGGCCCATGCTGCAGCTGGGCTGATTGGAGCCACACCTGGGGTGGCTGAGATATGTTGCCCTTGAATGTGGGAAACGCAGCCTTGAGGAGAAGCCAGTGCTGGACTCCTATTGGTTCCTGTGTCCCTTTCTGTGAAGTTGTTCTGTCCTCCAGGTGTTAGAGCTCTGAGTTTAGGAAAGGAGGGACAGCCCTGAAAAAACTTTGAAACTCCTTTGGGTTGCTCTTCCATTGTCTTGGACAATAGGCCCTGGATGACTCATACCACTCATGTTGTCAAAAAGTGGCTTGGCCTAACTTCGAATGCACCTTGTCTTACATCTCAACATATATAGGCTGCTCTTTATGTTCTCTTTCTTTCTTTCTGTGTCTTTCTCTGTCAGTCTCTCTCTCTCTCTCTTCCCTCTCTCCCTCCCTGAAGAATAAGCCTAGAGCCTTGTGCCTGCTAGGCAAGTACTTCACCACGGATCTACCTTTCCAGCCATTTTATTTTATTTTGAGTGCTGTTAAGTAGCCTAGGCTGGCTTCTTAAACTTGTGATTTTCTTGTTTGAGAATCCACAGTAGGTAGGATTACAGATGTATACCACCATAATCAGGCTTTATTTCTCTTTTTTTAAATTTAAATTTTATTTTATTGGTACATTTTAGGTATACAATATAATGACATTCATCATTGGAAATTTGCACCTTTACATAG
>NW_004624755.1:17936330-17964802 GCF_000247695.1 Heterocephalus glaber | reverse complement strand
CTCAGCTCCTCTATTTTTTTATCTGTGTCCTCTCTAGATTTATTAATCATGTCTTGCACTATGGGAACAATCTCTGCTGTTATGTGAGTAATTATTTCTGATTTCCTCTTGTGTTGCCAGTTCAGGGAGTCCAGGTGGTTGAGTATCAGAGTGTTCCATCTCATTTTCCTTTGGGGTTGCCTTAGGTGATCTGGAAGTCTGGTTCTGAGGCTTGTGTACATGTCTTCTCATTTCAATGGGGGTGGGAGATTTGGGGGGTGGGGTGGGGAGTGCTTCTGGCACCCATGCAGCTCACTTCCTCTGTGCTGGGAGCAGTGGTAGGTTGCCTCAGAAGTCTTGTCCTCTGCACTGGGAGCTGTGACACATAGACCTGGAAGCCTCCTCTGTGCTGGGAACAGTGGTAGGTTGGCCCAGAAGCCTCCTCCTCCACACTTTATTTCTCTTTTGAACAAAAATTCTGCCTATATCAGTTGTCTGTTTTTGTATTTTACTATAAGCATTTGAGAGAAGCCAAGCTGTACCTTCAGCACTTTGTTTAGATATTTCTTCAATATAATTCTATGTTATTATTCATAAACTCTACCTTCCACAAAATACTAAGACACAGACAGTACAGCCAGGTTCTTTGTTGCTTTATAAAAAAAGATGGCTTCTCCTCCAATTTCCTATAACAAGGTAATCATTTCTGTCTGAAAACTCATCAGAATGGCCATTACCATTCATATTTTTACAAACATTCTGCTTATGGCCACTTGAGTATTTTCTAAGAAGACTGAATTGTTCTCTGTTGCTTTTCCCTTTTTGTTCTGGGCCCTCCCAAGGATCACCTCAAACAGTCCCTGCATAGCAATGTCAGCTTTTTCTAACATCACCCCAAAACTCTTCCAGCTATCTCCCATTCCCAGTTCCAAAGCTGCCCCCACATCTTTAGGCATTATCACAGCAGCACCTCTTTTCTGTCGTAGTGTGTTTGAACTGCTAGAAAGTGGGCAGCTAATAAAACAGAGAAATGTATTTATTAGTGCTCATGAGACTGAATGCCAAGATCAAGGTGCTGGAAGACTCAGTGTCTGTCTCATAGACGGTGCCTTCTTGCTGTATCCTCAAATGGTAGAAGAGGCGAGGGGTCTCTGTATAAGGACATTGATGTCATTCATGTAATCTGAGCCATGATCTAATCTTCCAAAAAGCCTAACTTCTAACATTGTCACATGGAGGACTCGGATTTTACATATAAATTTTAGGGGGATAATAACATGCAGACCACAGTAGCCATGTCCTGCACCAAGAACTTCACACGTATGAACTTATTTGATTCTGTTACTTACTGCATGGAAAACATTTGGCATAGTGTCCAGAATATGGTAATAATTAATGTTAACTTACACCATTTCATTTTTGTTAAGAGGCCCAGAAAGCTTAACTAACCTTTCCAAAGTTACACAGTCAGTAAATGATGGGGCTAAGGACTGAGATTTGAATGGACACCAGGTAATCACACATGTATCATTGCCTTTGAATAGCGTCAAGCTCTCTACCATGGTGCCCATTGCCCACCTGCGTTATGGCTGGTCCCCTGTGTCTCAGTGTGTAGGCAGTGCATGCTGAAATTGTAGTCTTGTGCAACTTATTTCTGGCAACACAGAGTTCCTTAAGGTTTTCATCTGAGCTGCTATTTGAAGTCATTTCAGCTTCAGATCTCCAGCTCTACAGAGGCTCTGGCATTGTGGCTCATTCTGTGGTTTCTCTCCAGAGCCAGTGCACTTTCTCCTCACTTAGGAGAGGCTGAGCATCCTGAGCTTTTCTCCCATAGTGCCTGAGGGATGTATGTTTCTTGGAAGAGCTGGTAGAATTCCATCCCTATGAACACAAGTGGATTTGAAATCCAAGTTGTAAGAGAGAGTTTCCTGTTTTACATTTTGCCAGATTTTCAAACATAAAGCCATTTCCTAAGTAGACAATGTCTTGGCACTCATCCATCTCTACTCCAGGCTTCAGCTTTATGTTCTCTTTGCTGCATTCCACAAATATTTAATCTGTCAGCCTCTGTGCTCAGCAACACAGAGAAAGCAAATTGGGGAAGATCTGTACTTTGTTTCCAGGTCTCTGGGATATTGCAGGGAAAAGGCAGATAAATCTCAGTGGAAGGTTTAATCAAGGAGGTAGAACTTCAGCCAGGCCTTGAAAGATGTCAGGGTTTTGACAGAAGGAGAAGGAAGTGAAGCTTGGAAAGTCAGACCACCGGAACTAAAGCATGAAGGTGAGAAGGATCAAGGGGAGGTGAAGGAGTCGTTTCAGACAAGCTTGAGGTTTGTGTTTGCAGCAGAGAGAGGATGACTGTAAGTTTTTGATGGTCTTCTCTCACAGAAGGGTGGCTACATCAAGGGACTCTGTTCTTTCCAGTTCTGATCTCCATGTGGAGGTGACAGTTGTCACAGAGGAGACCTTTCCTGTCTCATGAGGTCAGCTGTATGCGCCCTCCTTCATCGTGCACTGTTGCAGGCTGTCAGGCTGCTGTCACAGAATGGGTGGCTCATAAACAACAGAAAATATTTCTCACAGCTCTGGAGGCTAGCAAGGCCAAGATCAAGATTTTATACCTGAGGAGCGTCTGCTTCCTGAATCATAGAGGGCACCTTTTACTGTAATTTCATGTGGTGGAAGGGTCAAAGGAGGACCTTTCTAAGACACTAATCCCATCCAAGGGGCTGCACCTTCACTGTGTAATCACCTCCCAAATGCCCCAGATGCTCATACTATCACAAAGGGGTCAGGGTTTCAACATACACATTTTGGGTGAACACCAACTCCCAGTCTGTAATATTCATTGTCCTTGTACCAAGGACAGCACTGATCACCTTTTGTATATCATTGCCTTTGAATAGTGCCTATTATCCCAGTTTTACAGGTAAAGAATCAGGAGACCCAGAAAAGTTTTGTCACAAGTTCCAGGTCACAGGCTGAGTCAGTGGTGGAGTTGGCTCCATTCCCAAGTGTGATGGGCTTCCGTACTTAACCCCTCACTACACTTTGGTACTAGAAGGAGGCTTTCCAAAGGCTGGCTGACAATCCTGCTATTGGCTTTAGGAGGCTTTGGTGGTCATTTGCAGCTGAAGGCTCATAGGTGCGTCCAACCTGCAGTCTGCCTTTTCTTTTTCCCTCTTCTTTTTGAGTGAAGAGGAATTGTCATCAGCTGTATATATATAATAGTTATACTGGTTAGGTTTTTCCAGGGGAACAGAATCAAGATAAATGGAAGGGGGTTTATTAGGTGGTTTACAGGATCAGAGTGGGGAGAGTCCACAGTGGCTGTCTGAGTGCCAGAGAGAGAATCTAGTAGCTGCTCAGACCCAGGAGCCAGAAGCTGCAGAATGAAAGGGATCAAAGATAGTTTGAGACTGAAGGCCTAGAAGCTCTGTGGAGAGTTGCTGTTGCAAGTCAACACTCAAAGACTAAAGAAGCTGGAGTCTTATGTCCACAGGTGAAGGCAGTAGCAAAAAACACACCTGCTCAAGGGAATGGAGTTCTTCGAATTCCTAAACTCTTCCTCCTTTCCTTTTCTTTTTTTTTTTTTGTATTAAATTCTTTTATTAGTACATTGTAGGTATACAACACAATTACATTTCTCATTGGGAATTGTACCTTTACATAATGCATCTTGGTTCTTATTTTTGGAAATAAAGTCTTTGTAAATAGGGAAGAGTGGAGGGCGTGAAGGGAGGCCTCCTTTCCTTTTCATCCCATCTGCATTGCAAGCCGGTTGGATGGTGCCACCACAATCGGGGCGAATCCCCCACACCCTCAGTTTGCTGTTGTACGTGCTGATCATCAATGGTTTAATCAGGTCTCCAAATTCACATACAGGAGGCTCACTTCCCACTGTGGAGATGTTGGCAAGTGGGTGCTAATGGGAGGTATGTAGGTCATGAGGGCACCACAGTCAGGAATGGATTACAGCTGTTCTCACAGAGTGGCTTTGCTCTCATGTGAGTGGCTTTGTTATCAAAGTAAGCTTTTTTACATGTGCATGATGGCCTTTCTGCTTTTCCTCCCCACCATGACTGCAGAATGGAGGCCTCACCAAAAGCTGATGTCATGGTCTTGGACTTACGAGTCTGCAGAACCACGAATTTCTTTTCTTTATAAATTACCCAGTCTGTGGTATTCTGTTATAGTAACAAAAAACAAACTAAGACATGCATATTATTTTCAGCTCCTTCTAATCATATGTGAAAGAACAGCACCATCAGGAATGGGTTTTCAGACAGCTGGAGAACTTGCAAATACATGCAGGTTTTCATTGTTGTTTCTTTTCTGATAAACAATTTGATCTTGGAATTGAAAGGCAAGACTGGGAGGGATGAGGCTAGCTTCAAAGATGGGGCTGAACTGTAGGAGTTGACATCCTGAGAAAAAAAGCCCTAAATCCAAAGACGTGTCTTTCTAAGAAGTCCGTGTGAGTATAGGGTAACATCACGTGAAGACAGAGTCAGAGATTTGAGTGGTCCATTTACGTGCCAAGGAGCATCAAGCAGAAACCAAGAGACAGACGTGGGAAGATTGTCCCTCAGAGCCTGCAGAAAGAATAAAGTTTGCAGACATCTTGATTTTACACTTCTAGCCTCCAGAAATATGAAACAATAAATTTCTGTCATTTTAAGCTGCAAGGTTTGTGGAACTTTGTTACAACCACCTTAGGAAACTAATACAGATGGGACAGGAGAGACATTCATGAAAATAATTGCTTTGGATGATAATAAGTATGACTCAAAGAGAAGAACAGAGGTGCAGCAAGTGTCTGGGGACTCAGCAAAGAGCATTTTCAGAGGAGGATGGGAATTACAGTCTCAGAATATCCATACAAATGTGCAGCCTAAGAAATAAAAGAAACTGATGACAAAAGGTGGTAGATGTGATATTTTAAAGTCACCAAGAACTGGACTGGAATGCAATATTGCTTGAACCGAAACAAAAGGAAGACAGCCCTTCACATCCACAGCTTCCGCCTCTGCAGATTCAACAACCCCGGATCGAAAATACTGCAAAAAACTGTCTGCCCTGAATTTGTATACCTTTCCCTTGTCGTTTGCTTTCTAAATAACACAGTAGAATAGCTGTTTACACAGCGTTCACACTGTATTGGTTATTGTAAGTGATTGAGAGATGATTTAAAGGATATGGGAGGATGTGGGTAGATTCTGCGCAGACACTACGCCATTTTATGTAAGGGACTTGCGCATTGTGAGTTTCCATAGTGGGAGGTACTGGAAATAATCTCCTGAGGGTACCAAAGACAGCTGTATACCTATTACAAAGGATGGCATTTGGTAAAAAATACAAGTCGGAGGAAGTCAGAGATTCTGAGTTCAGGGTGAAGATATGAACAAAAATGCACGGAGTGACATTCTTTTTTGTTTTGTTTTTTGTTTTTGGTACTAGGGATTAGGTCCAGAGCATTTTCACTGACCCACATCCCCAGGCTATTTTTCTTTTTCTTGCTTTTTTGTTTTTGTTTTTAAAATTAGAGACAGCAGCTCACTAATTTGCCCAGGAGTGACTTAGACTTGTATTCCTGCCTCAGCCTCCCGGAGTGCTGGGACTACAGGCATTACAGGCATGCAGCACCAAACCTTGTAGGAGTGACATTCTTTTTTTTTGTACAGGGGATCGAACTCAGGACCTTGCACTTTCAAGGCAGGCACCGCACCACTGGGCTAAATCCCCAGCCCCAGGAGTGACATTCTTAAAAACGTCCTAAGAGCTCTGAGAAGCTCCAGGTGGGCTGATATCTTTCTTGCTTAGGCCACAAACTTGGTCTGAGTTAAAATGTTACAGTTAAGGGGCTTAAGGCAACTCTCCAGATGCCTGCTGCAAGCATATCTCGCTGAAATTAGGAAAGCTTGGCATTTTTTGCCTTGCTTTACTGACAGTCTCACCTTACAAGGGGTAATGACTAAAGAATTTTCACTCTGAACCTATTATGAGCTGCTAATTGGCTGGTAAAGTGGCAAGGTCAGGAATCTTAAGATAAAGCCAGACGGTTATCTCTTCGGAGTGACCAGGGCTTCCTGCAGTGTATATGTGAGTAGAAAAGGAAAACAGAATTGTGCCTCAGATTTTGGAAGAAAAATTTAAAAAAATTCAAAGAGCATCCTTTTTGTAGTTTTTATTGGTGAATGATACAACATTCTATAGGCTTTTCTTCTTTTTCTCCCTTTTCACTGAACATCATGTACTTCTAACTTTTTAACCAGTTATTAAAATTGTTAAATGCTGTATTAAAAATTGAAATTCGCCAGTGCTACAGTTTGTGGAAGGGTGGAAATGGGGCTCAGCCACAGGCAAGCAGCCCCATAAGCTCCCGTGTATGCTGCACGGGGCTGGTGAGCTCCCCTGTTGTTTTCTGGAAGGACTATTAGTGCATGTTGTCAGGACATTGGCAACTGTAACATGCTGCCACTCAGACCTGTCACATGTAGATAGATGGAAGCTTGTTTTGTTTCACTACTATTAATTTTGATTTTTAAATGTTGCTAGATAAACCTTATAATATTTTGGTAGCACTAGTTTTCAAAAAGTTGTATCTTTGCATGTGTACTCTCATGTGTAATAATGTGAAATAGTAACCTGCTGTAGTAAAGAAAAGGTATGTGGTATTCTCACCAACAGCAAACACACCATCTCGTATAGTGACCAGTGTAGATCGTGGCCTTGCATAAACTGTTCAAGTCTCTCTTTCTTCTTTTATAAACTGTTAATAATAGGACCTGCCTTAGTGAAGGTTAAATGACATCATGTATTTGTACTGTTTAAACAATGCCAATAAATGGTTAATAATTACTAATACTTAAGGGGTGCTTATAGTTTTCATAGCCCTATATAAAATATTTCCCATATGTTGACTAGTTAATTCTCAGAAAAGCCCATTAAGTAACTACTACTATTATCCCTGTTTTACAGGTAAGAAAAACCTGAGGTACAGGACATTTAGATAACTCTCAAATTAATGCAGTTAGTAAGTGGCAGAGTGAGGATATAAACCCAGGAAACCTGGTTGTAGACTTCTTGCTGTTAAATACTAAACTGCTTCTGATAGTAACAAGAACATACTTGCTTCTTTTCCTAAGGGATCATGCAACACAATCAGATCAAGGCCAAATGAATGGTCTCTATTAATCAGCAAATCATTTCTTAGCCCACTTCCTGTGGACATCAGGATGAGTCTTATCTTGCTCACCCAAGTTCCCACCTCTGAGCTCAGCCCCGGCTTTATGAACGACTGGATGAAGGCCATTCCCTCACTGACCTTTTCCATCATAGTTTTTTCTGGGGATGTAGACCAAGCATGTCTGGGAATATCACCTGGAGAGAAGTCCTCTAGAAGTCTTAGATTCTACCTTGAATCCTGCGCTTCTTGTTTGAAGTGAACCTTGTTGAAATTCCATGAGCTTAGGCTGGCCATTCAACTGAGCATTCCACTTGTGCTTGAAATTCATAGGGATAAATCTGAGTAGGTCTTCAAGAGAAGAAAAAGGGATCCACAGATGTGAGGTTACTTTCTGGGGCTTACCCAGACAATCAGAGGTAGATTCCTGATGGGAAACCAGGACACTTTCCTTTTCAACTTGAATATAGAAGAAAAGCCTCAAGTATTGAGAATTTTGCAACATGAATTTGCTAAAATTTCATATAACACTTGAATTAAAATATGAAAAGCCTCTCACGTATTGCTTTTTTTTTTTTTTTTTTTGTACCGGGGATCAAACTCAGGACCTTGCGCTTGCAAGGAAGGCGCCAGAACCATTGAGCTAAATCCCCAGCCCCTACATATTGCTTTTTTAACAAATGAAAAACATAGCTTGAAAAAGCTATTTTAACAGACATGCTTAGGACTTATAAAAGGACATATATAGTATGTTCACTGACAATAAAGTGGTGACATATTATTTATGGCACTCAATGCGACCATGGGTGAAAGTTTTGTACAACTTGTGTTTCTTTTGCACACCACAAATCAAGTAAGTGTTCTATAAAAGATGAAATACATTCAAAACATTCAGAAGTGTATCATTTATGGAAATCTCTAAGGATCTATGAACCAAACTAGACAATACTTTGGACAAACTCAAATTATTGCATTAATGGAAACCTTAGAAAAGAGACTGTAAATCAAGAGTTCTGTTTGAATCAAGATCCATTAAAACATTACTTTAACAGATGAGCCATTTGTGAAATTGGATTTTCAAAGAAATGGCTAGTCCATATTTTGAGATAGGCAGCTTATAGTTGTGCTTGGAATCAAAGACAATGGTGAATTTAGAGGAAAGATATTTTCCTAATGGTTATATTAATAGTGGTCAAAGATAATAATGACTATTAACTCATCAATGCTAATCACTTACTAGACACATGACCCAGATAAGATTCTTTAATCCTTCCTCAGAGCTGCCTCTGGTTTTTGCTTCAATTTCAGGTGTGGCAATAATCTCACCCTCACACTATATGTGGCCTGTGAGTTACTTATGAACAGGGATTCTCTCTTTAGTTTTTTTTTTTTTTTAAAGGTAAAGTGAGTTATTCAGTGGCATATATGAAGCATGTGGCAGATCAGGATCAGGGTTCAAATCCTTTAACTCCAAGTTCTGTGGAAATAAATGAAGACCAAACAAATAAGAACGAGCAGAAGCTATTATTCAGAGTTTCCTCTAGCAAGGAAATCAACCACGTCATTTGTGTTTTGGCAGAAACTCAAAGGCAGGTAGAAGTGGGTGAGCCATATACATAGTGGAAAAATGAGAAGGTTTCAGGTGTGCTCTGTTTAGAGGTCATCAGCCTGGGGAACTTGGAAGCAGCTAAGTAGAAGCAGGGCATCTTATGTAGCTGGCTGGGGGTATGTAAATCATATGCTCTGATTGGTTCTATGTTGAAACCAGAAACAAAAATTAGGAAATTTCACATTCTCAATCAAGTTCTGGCTGTTTTGGGATGATTGTTACAAAAGTTATTGTTTGGCTTTGTGGACCAGTTGCCAGCACAGGGCATAATGCCAATTTTGTCATGAAGGCACATTGTATGAGGATATAATATCCATGTATATTCTTTAGAATAATTGGATTATTAATTTTAACTTAATGAGTTTTATTATATTAAACAATAACTACTTAACAGAAAAAAATAAAAAAAATGAAGTATTGAATTTTTAATATTTATTATTTATAAAAAAGCATCAAAATTTTCAACATTAAATTTTTTTGGTGTACAATTCTAAAAAACAACAGAAATAAATTCCTACATGAACTACAATGAAAATATCAATAGTACTGTACAAAAAAAATCTTTACTTCAATTACCACACCTAAGGCATCTTCATACATGACAACAGCACGTTCCATACACATGTGTCACACTGACAGCACGTGTGTTTTGCTTTGCTGGCCTTTTTGTAGGACATACTTGACATCTAGATGTTCATGCTATAAGATTTTTATTATATTATACAGTATGTAGTTAACAGGAACATAAAATATCAATAAAATAAAGTATTAAATTCTTAATATGTATTGCACATTTAGAATAAACATCAACATTTTCACATCAGTTGTGTATCTGCTTAGAAACCTAAAAGACAACATCAGAAGTAAATTCCCATATGAACTACAATGAAAATATCAATATAATTCTACAACAAAAATAAGCTTTGCTTCAAGTGTTACACTCAAAGCAATTTTTACACGTGACAACTACATGTTCCAAGCACATGTCTCACTTACATTGACAGCACATGTGCTTAGCTTTCCTTTCCTGTGTGGCAGACCATTCTTGTCACCTCTCTTGTCCTCCTGCTTTGGCAGGAGCTTCCTGCTATACTGTACAATGTGTACTTAGCAGGAGAATAAGATACCAATAAAATAAAAT
Source organism: Heterocephalus glaber (assembly GCF_000247695.1). Next base: position 17,954,887 of record NW_004624755.1, on the reverse strand, counting down.
ATCAAATATGTAACAAGTGCTTAGAATAGACATCAACATTTTCATATCAGTTGTTTACTTGGTAACAAAACCTAAAAAATAACATCAGAAAAAAAACCTTTGTAAAAATCAATATAAATACAAAATAAGTCTACCACGGAAATAGTCTTTGCTTTAACTATCACACCCAAGACAGACTTCACACAGAAAAACTGCATTTTCCATACACAAGTACCACTTACACTGATAGCACGTACGTTTTGTTTTCCTGTCCTTTTTTGTAGGACACAGTTGACATCTTTTTGGTTTTCCTATTGTCCTAGTAGGTCTTTATGATTCTGCACCTGCCTGTCAACTCACCAGTACGGTCCACAATTTTTTTTTTTTGCATAGTTCCCTGGGAAGAAACATTTTGTTTTTGCTTCTGCATAAATTTTCTCTTATGAGTTCCAGTCCCAATCCTCAAGAAAATTTCTCCATGGTATTTTGCCCTTGTTATTTTCTTTGTAAACTGTCAAACTATTTATGCCCTACATGTTTAGGATTGAGTAAAACACAACCATTGGCTAATGCTTTGTGTTTCAAGTGACATAACAGTTACTGCGTAACTCATCAACAACATCTAGTTCTCCTTTAGTTTTGTTGTAGAGAGTTATCATCTCAGGCTTCCATTTTGTTGAGGTTTCCCCATCATGGTGTAATGTTGACATCAGCAGTACCAGTTTGTTTTTCTTTGCCATATGTGAGGCCAATGTTGTATCTTTCCGAAATCCAAAGGTTGTACTATACAATTCTCTATTTTGAAATTGCAACTTTCATTTGGAATTTCTGCTTTGTTCCCATGTACAGTTCCTAGGCTTGTCAACTTGTGCTCTGTTAGTAAATGTAACATCAATTGGAAACTGGTAAACCAATTATTGAATGTCATATTCCAATTAGTTTGGGAGATGGGAGCAACAAGTCTGTTTACAGTGTCATTTGGTTTATTACTATATGAATAAGGATCTGGTAGCTGAGTTCCAGGATAAATTTCTAAATTGAAAGCATAATAAGTCTTTGCATCTACAAGGGCAAAATATTTTATGCCATATTTTGAAGGTTTTCTTGGGAGTATATATTGCCTGAAACTACAGGGACCATGACATGCTGCAAGATGCTCATCAATAGTTATGTATTCAGATAGTTTGTAAATTGTTTGACAGTCACCCACAAATCTCCCAAACAACAAGCAGATAACAGCCTGATTTTCAGTTCTTTTTCTTTCTTGCTGGGTAGTTTTTAAATCAAACCTCAGGCAATTTTGAAGGAAACCAAATCTCCTCAGTATCATTGTTATTCTACAAACCACAAGCCTACACCCAGTGCTTTTCCATAAGTCTTTTACATTCTTGCAATTACCATGAGGAATCCCTGCTAAGTACAGCAGACCTATGAACACTATCAGTTCAACTAGTGCAGTGTGATAATAAATACATTTTTGAGTATGGGTGTTGGTGCATACCAAATGTTTTACTTGTATTTCACAACATCTTGTAGCATTTCATTTATTACAAACAATTTCCAAGACTGAATGGCAGTGCTGGCATTTTGTCCAATAGGTTCTAACATTTGGTCATTCCATTTGGTTGTGTGACCATTTTGTACCATTTCGAATAGTTAAATATGTACTCACATTGCTGTTTTCTTCATCATCTGAATCAAGGAGGTCTGGATTCCCTGTGTTTGTATAAGTCAATTCTTGCTCCATTTCACTGTCACAGAAAGTTTGGCTCACATGGCCAATGTCAAAGATATTATCGTCTTCATCATTCATGCATGAGTAATCTGATGGTTCACTTTTGACTTCCTCCTAAACTTGCAAGTCTGGTTTTTCATGTGCCATTGTGCTGAATTAGGCTTCTTGTACCAGAAAAAGAAAAAGAAAACTTTAAAAAAAAATCCTAAATGCATAGAAATTTAGCAGTGAGCATTTTATGAGTAAAACTCACCTGTTGCTGCTTTGAAGCTCCCATACACACGTTGCCATTCATCTGCCAAGTGGGTGAATGCATAGATGGGTTTTTTTTCTTTCCCCAGGTGTAGCTACTGTAAGTCACACCCACATTCCATTATGGTAAAATACATATTTACAAAACAGAAGACTGGTGTGAGTATATTTTGTCCCCTGTGATATTCAGGTAAACATACACAAAACCTGTTAGGTGGAGCATTATGTAGGTAAAAAATTCCAGTTTCACACTTTTGCACACATGCACACACCTTGCCATTCATCATACCAAGTAAACCAAGTGGGTAAACAAGAAGATTACTTCTTGTATCCCCAGGCACAGGTACTGAGACACACAGCCAGCTACTATTGTGCCAAAGTACAAATTTACAGTAGAAAAGTATGGGATGGGTTGTTGTAACCCAATGTTATGTCTTATGGACTAGTTGTCTAACTCCTAGAATTCTGAATAATAGATAGCAGGCTGATTTCCTAGCCTGATTTTAAGGATAATGGGATATTTTTCTATTAGTTGCTCCAGATTATGACTTAGAGTTCTTATGGTCCATGTCAGTCATTTTTATATATAATGAGGTCATTGTGTGTGATTCAGTCTGTTAATCTATCTTCTTTCCAGATCAGTGCTCAGCCAGCTTTCTGTAAAAAGCCAGATACAAGATATTTTCAGCTTTGTGAGTATACAGTCCTTACTGCAATTATTCAACTCTGACATTTTCATGCAAAATCAGCCACACACAATAGGTAAACACATGGGTTTGGCTATGTTCCAATAAAACTTTATTTTCAAAAGCAAGCAACAAGGTCATTTTGGGCCTGTGGCTTTCTTACACTGGCCCTGGTTCCAGAGTGAAGAATTTGCACAAATCAACAAATGTGCAAATAACAGCTATCCCTTGTCTTGTGACTCATTTCCTTTCCATCTGCTTAATGCCATGGGAACTATGATCATTGTGGTCTAGTTTCTGAGAGGTGTCACATTCAGTGAGCACAGTTCCACAACCAATTTTAAGAATTCCATTATTTTTCCTTTTTCTGTCATAGGATATTTTATATCACCTATTTAATAAGTGAAAAGATACTTATCTTGCTCTTTTCCTTTAGTCACATTCTGCCATTGCCCATTTTTCCATTTTAGAGCTTCTTAGTTGCCAAAATGCTCCCACCAAAACTGTCATGCACAGTGAATCAGCACCATTCCCCCTTTAACACATGACAGGAACAGCATTGTTAAATCTGTGAAGGGGGCCTTTTCTTGGCCTAGTCCCTTTTTATTCACATGATGGCTGCCAAAGCTCCACAAACTGATAGAATAGTATCCAGAGCAAGCAGGGGCTATTTCTTCCTTGCATCCCCATAAGAGTGAAGAGTCTTCTCTTAAATGCTTCCTAGAGGATTTACCCTGTTTCACTGGCCTGAATGCATGACACCTAAGTCAGTACTGCCGAGGGCAATGGGGTCACCATGAGTGATTTAGATCAAAGAGGAATTTCTGACTGAGCCTGGGTATACACACTATCTTCACTGATGCACACGGGCTTTCAGAGTGGGGAGGATGTGAATGAATGAATTCCAGATCTGTAGGGAGGAAAGAGGAAATTGACATAAAGAATGAAACCTGCTGTATCTTCAGCAAGAGGCAAAGGAGCAAGAAGAGCAATGGCCACCAGAAAGGCAGAAGGAGAAAACGAGGATCTTATGAGGAACACATCTCTAGGTTTTTAATAGTCTTTAAAGTAGAAGCAGTCAAGGATCTTACTTCTTGTGGCAGATACTGGCTTGGATTTCCTGATAAAGACTTGGCTATGATCTTCTGTCAACATATCAGTTTTGAGGCAAGAGCAGTTAACAGCAGCAATGCCAACTTGGCAGAAATGGTCTTTCTGTTCTGTAGTCCAATTTTGATGTCTTTCACTCTCTCTCAGACTTCACCTTCTGAGAATCTTGAACATCCCACCATGAATGCTTTGAGCAGAAGGAGGTCTAGATGTGGAGAAGCAAACAACAGGGCTTGGATTCTGGCTCTGCTTGTTATATGCCCGTGGCCTTAGACTTGAGCATGGTACATATTGGTTGCCCTATCTGTAAAGAGGTACTATGTCTGCCTTCGTAGCCTATGAAGCTGTTGTGAGGATTAATGAATGAAATATTTTTAAGAAAGTACTTGGCACACGAGCACTAAATACTTTGTTATTCCTTTGGATTAACCAAATCTGTCTCATTGTTCTCTGAAATCACTTGTTTTGTGATTTTCTTACCTTATGATAACTTCATGCCATTTCTTCTTCCTACTCTGCCACTCCCTGCAACTCAATGCTTTCCCTGTCTTTACCTAGGGTCTTTTCTGCTGTTGAAAGTTTGGCTTTACTACAGATTATTTATGAGGGCTTCTCCTCTAACACAGATGTTAGCATGTCATTCTCTGAAGGACCCACCAGGACCTGTGGGATGGAGGCTATAAAAGATATGCTCTCATTGTGTCAGCAGGACTCCAGGAAGGTTAGCACTGTCCAGGAGAGAAGTGGACCATCAGAACCATGGAATACGCAAGCTGTGAGGCTGGGGCTGCATGACACAGTGGAGTAGATGCCCAGGACTAAACAGAGGAGAAAATTACACTGGCAGCCTTTGGCTCGTCTTGGTCCCCCTACATGGCATTTTTTCTTGAGTTATGTATGACCATCAGTGTTTTTCATTTTTGAAAGGAGCCCTCATCTAGCTCTTCCTCCTTCCTCTCTTCCATGAGAATGTAAAATTCACAAGTCAGGGACCATACTTACTTTATTCATAAATTTAGCAGTTAGAGCCAGCTCGTAATAGGTAACCTGGTGCAATAACTACTTGTTGAGAAATGAATGAGTATAAAATAAGAAAGCATAGATGCTCAGGGTATGAGACAAACACAAAGTGTTCTGCCCTCCCCACCTGCATGAAATTCTCATAGATCTCTATGGAGACTAGTGATACAGCTGATAAAGGCTGAGAGGCCACCTATTCTTGTGGACTCCTTATAGCATATTATAAAGTAATTTTAATTAAAATCTGGACTGGGTTGAAGCAGGGGAAGAACTGTCTTGGGTCAGACCATCACCTATGTATATTGCCTTCAGGTTGTCCCATATCTAATGGCAAATAAGTAACATGCACACCTCTACCTGTCTCCTCAGCACTCAGGGAAGACATTGTTAATTCATCAAGATACTGTTCCACTGAGCTTGGACATGGCTTCCACATTCTTTTCAAACCATTTTTATAGACAGCTAATAGTAATTGATCAGAACTGAAACTTAAATTGAAGTCTATTTTCTATCCCTCGTCTTAATTCTAGTATGGTCATTTTTTTTTTTTTTTTGCATTTTTTTGTTTCTTGCTTTTCCTAAAAGTTTCCATCAATGGAAACTCCATAGTCTCCTGCTGTTGATCACTTCTTTGTTCTTTTTTGTTTTATGGCCATCAAAATGTTCTTATATCAAATTTAATCTTGCCTGCAGTAAAAATAGAGCTGTCTTTATTCTTCAACTGGAACAAGTATCTCAAAGAAATATGATTTGTTTTTGTGCCTACAAAATAAGAGAAATATCAAAGGAGAAATGAATCAATCCAGCTCAGTGAGATTACTGTGGAATTTATTAGCACTAAGCCCCCATGCGTAGAAGTGGCACACCTGGAACACCAGATTCACTTTTAAGTGTCCTGCTTTTGTTTCCATTGTAAACTTATGCACTTAAAAAAAATCATTTCAAGCACTTTACTTTTTCTAATTGATTTATTACCCTGGAATCAGTTCAGAACTGAGAAACAGGAGTGATTAAAAAGCCAGGAGCACTGATTTATGATGAAAGATTAAGACTGAATAAGATCTGAATCTTGACCAAGCAGGGGGCCACGGGCAGATATCTTGACCACTATAATGACCTTGCAGTGTCGTGAGCGCCAAAGCAAGAACCACGTTATTTCACTTGGCCATCAGGGGTTTCAAAAAGGAAAGTTTATTTATTTATTTTTAAATGAAGAAAAATTCAGTCAGACAGGTTGGTTCTCAAGGGCTAGGGGCTGTCCCCAAAAACTACATACTCAGTATTGCTGGAGGATCAAGTTCGAGACCAAGGACTGGCTCTCTTTCACATTCAGGAAAAAAAGGACGTAACTTCCATCCCACTGTTCACATCCTTCTCTCTCTGACAGCTCATCTGTTTCAAATATGATTTGGGAGATTTTACTCTCTTTGTGTCTCTGGAAAGAAACAGAAAACCAGCAATACTAACGCTAAGAAAGGTAACAGTCTAATCCACTCTGGAGAGTGCTTCTTGTCAAAAAGATTGTGTCCATGGATTGTAGGCACTAAAATGGGCATTTACACGATTAGTTCCTCCAGGTTTTTGGTTTAGGAAATCTTCTCAGCTGTGCAGAAGATGTGTGATATCAATAAAACAGCTCATGTATTCTTTATGTTTTTAAAAAACAAAACCCCTTGATTTTATTTTTATTATTTTAAGGATGCATGTCTGTCAAATAAAGGTAAATGTTATTTCTTTGCTTCCTAGCATGGATTATGAATGCATTCACATCCAAACCATGAAAGGACTATTTATGATGCATACCATATGCCTTAGTTGGTTATGGGAGAAAGAAATGTTTTTTTTTTTTTGATACCGGAGATTGAACTCTGGTCCTTGCGCTTGCGCAGCAGGCAGCAAAACCACTGAGCTAAATCCCCGGCCCTGAAAGAAATGTTTTTAAATGCTGACCTGCAGGGTGCCAATGCTGAGGACAGGGATCCCAATGAATCTTGTATCACTGCGGCTGAGTCTTCTCATGGGAGCAATGAGGCCTGGGATGCTGGCCACGCACAGGCGGGTGCTACTTGTCCTTGTCAGACATGGGGCTAATGGAAATCAATGATGTTAACCCAGGTGGAGCTGAACTTAAGAACTACTGGAAAAAACAAAACCCTGAAATCCCAAAACATAGGGTTTGCAAAAGGAGTTAGTTTGATGGAGTAAATTGGGTCAAAAGGATGGACAGGTCCACAAGAGACCCCGAGGGGACCTAAGTTAAGGTCATGGACAGAAGTAAAGTATTTGCTATGGAGGACTTAGAGAGGGTAGGGGAAAGAGGGAAGCAGAGATTCAAGGGCAAGCACTCAGTGCTGCCACATGGCACAACTCCAGGGAGCCTCATTCTTCCTGTTTCCAATGAGAATGGGGCCTCCTGGAGTTGGGGCCACAGAAGAGCTGAAAAGCCTTTGATAGAGAGTTTCTGAGCTTTTCAGAAGTGCTCACAAAGAGTTTCTGATGAGGTGACATTTAAGTTAATTCACGATGATAGAGAATTAACTAGAAGATGAAATAAAAAAATTTTATGCCTGAAAAAAAAAAAGAGCTGCAAATGTAAGTGGGTTTACAAGAACATGGTTGTCCTGGTCGTGGCCTGTGGAATGACAAGCGAGGACACAGGTGTAGAAGCAGGAGTGTTGGGGAGGCAGGTACTGATTCACGGAGAGCCATGAATGGTGGACAGGAGTGTGGGCATCATTCTGCATCATGTGGAGCTGTTGAAGAATTGCAAAGTAAGGTCCTTGATCAGAGGATGATGTGGAAAGATCATGTTGTCAATAGTGTGGAGAACAGAGTGGGATGAGGCTGGTGGCAGAGGGCTGGTGAGGAGGTTACTGAAATAATCTGGGCAAGAAGTAATGAGGGTCAGAACAAAGCCGCCCGGTGGGGATGGAGAAGCGGCAGGGGCACGTCTTCACAACCGCTTCCCTCAGACTTGCTACTGCCTGTGTCCTTCAGATGAATCAGGTTGGGCATCTTTCACAATTATGCTTTTGAGGTCACTGCTGGAGAGCATGTGAAAATCTCTAGAAATGATTTATTTTTAACTTGGTTAGGTACAGAGATTGAAAAATATCTAGAACAACCTAACCTGGCACATTCTTCGTCTTCTAGCAAAATGACTCTGCCTTATTCATAGTCAGATCCAGTTCATAACTCTTTTCCCTTTAATATTTTAGTTTATTTTTATGCATATGTACTTAAAATACGGATTTTATATGCATATACATATGTTTAACAGAGTTGAGAATATACTGCAAAACAATTTTGCACTTTACTTTTCCCCTTTAACCTTCTAAGTATTTTCCATACCACAAAAATTCAACGTAAACATAATTTTGAAAGATTGCAGTTTCTTTTATATTGCTATATTATTACCAGTTTAACTACTCCTGGATATTTAAGTCGTTTATGGTTTTTAGCTACTATAAATAATATTATAATGTGCATTTTTCTAAGAATTTTTATAGCAGCCTTTTAAAGAATAGCTCCAAACTGAAAATGGTCCAAAAAGCTATCCACAGAAGAATAAACAAATTGCTGTATATTTATACAGTGGAATACTACTCGGTAACATGTAGAGATTACTGATATAGGTAACACAAATGAATTACAAAACATTTATGTTGAGTGAATGATACTATACATAGAAGAAGTCATACTTTATAACTTTGTGACAAGTAATTCCTGAATGGGTGAAACAGAACTATGGTAGTACAATTAGGACAGTGGTTACCTCTTGAGAATGCAACTGATTATCATGGGAAAGATTGAACTTTCTGAAAGGATGAAGATGATCTATGCCTTGAATGGAATGGTGGCATTTTGGGTATATACATTTGTCACAGTTCATTGAATTATACAGTAAAAATTTACGAGTTTTATCATGTGTAAATTATATCTTAATCATTCAACATTTCTAACAAACACTTCTCCTTTCTCTGAGTTGATGAATTTGATGCAAACTTAGAGTAACATGGAAATGTTATGTGGAGTATATCACATTTCCCACAGGTTGAGAACCTTGGATTTTAAACCATAGGCTGAAAAATTGTAGGGAATGAGACACAAAATACAATCCTAGCAAGTCCCAAGCATGAGGCCTACCACAGTGTCCTGAGTTTGTGACTTTCCTACAAGATACCTAATATATGAGATTGCTGTGCAATGCTATAAAAGAACCTACATAGTCTATTCTGGAAACAGGTACTTCAGTAAGTAAGATAAGTGAAGGAACAGGATGTAGGAGATGTAAAAATTTTTAGAAGGTCAACAAAGCCTGGGGAGATAAAACTCAATAGTACAGGAACAGATAGAAGTGGAATGGAGTCTTCTGTACTGTAGATAGAAAATTACAAGGCACCATTTGAGCTTATACCTGGAGTTTGAGTAAGACCTTGCAGGAGTATAATTTACCAGCCAGGAAGGAATCTGATCCTAGCCACAAAGGGAAACTAATGGATAACTTTTTGCTGTTTTTCACAATGTTAAGAAATGTTCAGCCAGGGATTTAGCTCAGTGGTTCTGCTGCCTGCCTCACAAGTACAAGGACCTGAGTTCAATCCCTGCTACCAAAAAAAAAAGTTCTACTAGCAAGGGAAGTAATTTATGACCAGGTGAAGAATGTTCTTTCTTGTCCTGGGAGGTAGTTGCATTAGGTAATGCAACTGTCAAAATTCATAAAACTGAACATCAAAGATCAGTGCATTTTATTGATATCAGTACCCTGATAAAATAATATAAATAATAAAAAACAAAAAAAGAAGAAATATTCTTCTATTTGCCAATGTCCCAATGGCAAATTAGCAACCACCAGGTGGTGGGGCAAATCAATTCTGGCATGGTCAGAACCAGACCTATTGTTTGGAAGAGCAGCCAAATTCACTTACTGCACCTGGGGTGGAGGGCTTAGCTCATTTGTCAGTAGCAGATGGACTAGCCAGACAAGAAGCACCATTTATGCAGTTGGCTTCTCTAGCCAGGCACAAAGGCAAGAAAGTCCCTCTGTGAAGCTGGAATCTGTTATAGGGATAATAAATAGGTTGCATCTTCTCTCATTCATGAATCACACAAGGAACTTTAGGTAAAGGGAAGTTCCAAGACCTCATTCTTGCTCAGAGAGGGGACTTGGTATTGATTAGTGATGTCTATTGAGGGTATGATGAGGTGGATTGGAGACAAGTATGTCAAATATTTGCTAGTCATTCCTGGCCCAAGTTTTGGGATGAAGAAGAAGAATCAGGGCTATATTTTTAAGACTATCAGAAATTTTCTTTAGTGGGAGAATCATGGCAATAGTAATTCTGGGAATGTTCAGACATACTGTACTGGGGATCGGATTCCACTTCCATAAGCTTTCAGAGGTGAAATTGACTTAAGAGCCAAACAGTTGACTAAAGTGTTGGTCTGAAGAGGGTGGACAGAATTGGAAGCCAGGTCCATGAACAGCTACCTAAAGCCACAGGAAATGGAGACAGAGGAAGAGAGTGATGATGAGTTCAGGAAGGAGGTGGCACTGGATTCTTTTACCAAATGGGTGTGTAGAACCAGAGACTTTGTGAATGGGGTACTGTCAAGATGTACAACTGGTTTGGATGATGGATAAAAAGTTATGCAGTTATGAATTCTAGTGTGTTTTATCTACACAATCTTCATTGAGGACAAGTCTGATGTCAGGACCTGGGCCCAGGGGTCAAATGTTCTACATTTCCAGCCCTACCTCCACCTCAAAGTTTCCTTATGGCCTATCCAATCATGTAAACTGTTCTGGGATAATGACTGTGGTGACCAACTGTCACAGTTTCCTGAGCCTGGGGTTGCCGGGGATCGAGAGGCTTCCTGGAATGTGGAATCTCCAATGCTAAAACTGGGAAAGTTCTGGAAAATTCAGGACAATTGGTCACTCTAATCTCCATATCTAATCTTCAGATGTCCTTGATTACTTTTGCATGCTGATGAACTTCATGGAGCCAGATACTCTGATCCCTTTTCTGTGACTGTACTGTGGAGGCACAGTTTGAATCCAGGCAGTCTGGCCCAAGACCTAGTTTTCCCAATCACTTCACTCAGTGCCTGTCACAGAAACAAGCAGTACATTCTTACCGGGAGGGGATTCAACCTTAGGTCTTATTAATATAATAATGAAATCTGTACGGCCCTTGTAACTTCAGAAAATCAGTGCTGTACAGCCCACTCCCAGGTAATGGTTGATGGTAGACTTCAAATTGCTCTGTCCAGGAAGGAAATGAGAATATATTTTTGATATGACCATAGTACTGCCGTTGTATGATCTTGCAGGAGCTAAGGTGACTATTAAGTGTATTCTGGGTTTCTAGCATTTGGATGCTGTGAGGGTTGGAAGAGAGATAGAAAATGGAGATCCCAGCGTATTAGCAGAGTGAAAATGACTTTTTCCTACACTGTGCTTCTAGAAATATGGAGGCCCTGGTAGTGGTCAGCTTGGACAGGAAGAAAGTTTTGTTCGCACATTCCTAGTGTCTGAGGGCCTGGACCAGAGGGACCTGTGAGTGTTTGGTGGAATGGGGTTAATCAGCACCATCTTTAACTGAATTGTTTTCCACACAAGCCAAGGACTAAAGGTGAAGTGGGCAGATAACACAGATAATTGCTGTATTTCAATGGTGAGTCATTTCTGGCCTTGGGCACTAGGTCCAGATTTGAGTTTGATTTCATCACATTCCTATGGGCACTCCTTCTTTTGCGTAGAGATTAACTTTTATACTGGTAGACTTGTGAGGCAAAACCACTCTGTGGTTTAATTTTTAAAGCAGGAGAAGATCTGTGAATAATCGAAGGTCAAAAGAACACAGGGTCCTGAGGATCGTCAGATAGTCACTTAAAATCAACATGCACCCAAAAAGTCTTCTGCGTTTACCCCTGCTGGTCTGACCCTTATCTAATTAGCTTTCTCTTTCTCACCCTCTTTCTTCTCCTTTTTTGTACTTCTTCTTATTTCCTTCTTTTCTTATTATTTCTTTCTTATTATTTCCTTCTTCATTTCCTTCTTCTTCCATTTCTCAATTACATTTACTAATTGCCCATAAAATATAATGGAAGCACACAACTCTAGATATTAAGAATAAAGTGGATGCACATTGAGGCGATACTCTTAAGTGAAATAAATAGGACACACATGAATAAATTCCGAATAGTTTCTCTGGTGTGAGAAACTGAAAGTGTAAATAAGGACTAAATGTATAATAGGTAATGTGAAATAGGAAGGAAAGGGGCAAAGGGGAAGGAAGTGGGAGGGCTAGGGGAAAGGATAGAAGGGAATGGGATTAAATTGAGAAAATGGAAAAATAGGAACAAAATCTTTGTAAATAGGGAGGAATAGAGGGGTTGAAGGGAGGGCTGGGCAAGGCTGAAAAATAAGAACCAAGAGAGACTATGTAAAGGTGCAAATTTCCAATGATGAATGTCATTCTATTGTATACCTAAAATGTACCAATGATTAGAATGAATAATCGAAAATGTAAAATAGGAAGAAAAGGTCCAAAGGGGTAGGGGTAGTGGGAGGGGCAGGGGAAAGGAAAGAAGGGAAAGGAAAAATGCTGAGAAATGGAAAAAATGGAAATAAAGTCTTTGTAAATAGGGAAGGGTGGAGGGGGTGAAGGGAGGGCTAGGAAAAAAAAAAAAAGAATAATCCTTGCAGTTTACAGATGACAAAACTGAGGCTGAGGGAGAGATCTGAAGTAGAGTTAGAGCAGTTGGTTCTGGTGATTCCCTGCCCAATATTTGTATTTATTTATTTATTTATTTATTTACTTATTTTAATGCAGGCGATTGAACCCAGGGCCTCACACATGCTAAGCATGTTGTCTGACACTGAGATAAACTCCCAACTCCTAGCTAAATAATAACACTCTTATTAGTAGTAACTAAACAATAATATTCTTATTTAGTGCTTGCTAAAAGTATTTAAAATGTTTTTATACTATAAAATATTATGTGGCCTTTGTAAAATATGTTTAAGGCTATAGAAACTGAAAAGAAAAAAATAAAAGTCCCTACTATTCCTTTACCCAGAGATAAACACTGTTAACAATTTGGGTACATTTCCTTCCAATCTCCTTCCATTCACATGAACAGAAATTACATTTATTTTAATGAGGTAGGATTCTATTGCAGAGGCATATTTGAATCCTGTTTTTTCATGCTTAACATTCTTCTGTTAACATTATTTACTGGTATTAAATATTCTCAAAAATGTGCTTTTTGAATAGGGGCTACTATGGCTGGACTATAATTTGTATAACCACTTGTGATATCGCTGAAGACAGTTTCTTGTTTTTAATTTAAAAGCAGGTGAGTGAGAAATTTCTTATGTCCCCAAAGGGCAGATAAAGATCTACAACTCTCAAAGTGTTGCTATTTGTTCAAAGCTCTCCTCTGGTTTTTCTCCCTGTGGGTCACAGATGTTCATAAGGGAAAGGATGTCTCCTACTCTAATTATGTTATTTTATTCACCCTCATTGCTCTGCCCTTCTGTTTTCCCCACATATGGTGCAGAATCCACTCCATTCTGTGCTTCTTACACTTGCTATTCATACCAACTTAAAAAACAGTGGCTTGCTAATGCTGCCTGACTTCTTTTATTATGTGGTCTGCTGGCCATGCTCAACAGCCCTCTCCTCCTTTAAAAAATTTTTTTTGTTAATTCTAATTTATGTTCTCTCTTCCTCTTTCATTTTTCCCCTTGCTTTCCTTCTTTCCTTTCCTCTTTTGCCCTATTTCCTCCAGATTTATTGAGCTATAATTGACAAATAAAAACAATATATATTTTAAGGTACATAATGGGATGTTTTGATGTATGTATACACTGTGAAGTGATTACCACATTCAGCAGAATGAACACATCCATTACCTCACATGGCTATCTTTTTGGTGGTTATTTTTGGTGGTGAGAACTTTTAAGATCTACTCTCAGCAAATTTTGCATGTATAAAATATAATGACAGTCATTGTTCTATAGCAATATCATCTTGAACTAGAAAAACTACCTACTAGGCGTGTGCCGTGTATAACCAGAGAGAGCAAAAGAGAAACTTGTTCATTGTTTGAATGTGTTAACTTTACAGTTTATAAATCCTTACCTGCCCTGGAAAAGGGAGCTACAGATGTGTCCGAAGTCCTTGGAGGTTAACTCCCAGTACTGGAACCAGAAACTGGCCCCAGAATGTTTTTCCAGTTCAGAGATGAAGCAGTATAGGCAGTTAAGGGGATAAGATGACAGCCTTTGCTGGACAGATCTCACCTTTGCCTTATCTTGCTGTGGGCCTTTGGGGAGATGATTATTCATGCAAATTGTCTGGGTCCCTGTTTCTTCATCTGCGATTTAGGAATAATAATAGGCCCTGACTCCTATGTCTGGGCAAAGCCTAAAAGAAATAATACACCCAGAGAGCTCAGCATGGCACCAGGGAGTGTCAAAGCAGTTAACAAATGGTGGTGAGGACCATCAGCTACCCTGTTTGCCTTGCCATGCTGCTCTTGCATTCAAGGTCAGCATTTATGTCTTTGATGAATAATGGCAAAAATTAAAGTGATAGCCACAGGATGATCCCTTACATATATAGCTGTATAAAGCAAACATTCTTGGGTTTAAATTAAGGAATGGGAGAGTTTTGATTTCTAGAACTCGATCAGGAGCAGGGGATCAAGTTTTAAGAGCATCTTAAGAGACATGTATATTTAGGGCCCAGTACTTAACTTTTCTGTTCTCAGGGCTTACTGGCCCATGATGCCCCATGGCAGCTGACTTGGAGGGTCTGGAGCTGCACACCAAGCTTCCTGAGCAATGGTCTCTTTCCAGGGAGCTGCATAATAGAGCAGGCAGACCTGCTGCCCTTGGGCTTTGGGACTAGATTGGAGCTGTCACATCCACTTATTCAGACCGATGTGACCTTCACGCCACACCTGAGGCTGTTCACTTTGAGCCAAATATGGATGTACCAGGTGCACAAAGAAGTTCTTTGCTGTGGAGAACAATTTGGACTAATATCTGCTCATAAACACAGTTGTTTCCTCCAAAAGTGATGCATTAGCAGCCTGGCTGGTTGCTCCATGCTGTTCTTTCAGGCAGAACAACAGAGATTCTGAATCACCTTCCGGTAGCACCTTGTGGCAATTTGCTAATTATTTTTATGACACTAGGTCAGCAATAAAGCTGGCCTTCCTGCTTTGTTCCTTCTCCAGAGCAATGTGACAGAAGAGACCTTTCTCAAACCTGTGCAGCCTACCAGGCGAGGGAGGCTTGCAACTCTCCTGCTGAGCTGCTTTTCGGCTTCCCTCTTTGCATTACCTAGTCCTGGTCCTCATTTTTTGTCCTTGGAGTTGAAAGGTGTATTATTTTCCCAGGGTTGCTGTAACACAGTACCATAAACTGGGTGGCTTAAAAAAACAGAAATGCATGCTTTCACAATTTGGAGTTTAAAAGTCCAACATCAGGGTCCTGGTTTCTCCAAAGGCTCTAGGGAGAATCTGCTTCTTTATCCTGGTGTTGCCAGCCTCCTCAGTGTTCATTGGCTTGCAGCTGTGTCACTCTAACCTGTACCTCTGTTGTTACACGGTGTTCTCCCTGTGTGTATTTGTCTTTATGCCTTTTCTAATAAGGACATCAATCAGTTTGTCCTCATCTTAAATGATTGCACCTGGAATGACCCTATTTTCAAGTATGATCACCTTGCAAGGGCAGGATTTCAACATATCTTTTTGGGGGACATAGTTCAAATTATAACAGGATAGATACCAAAGGATGCATCATTTATGAAAGCTCGGGGCATTTTTCCTAATCATTCACCAGACCTGGGTCTGGATGGGAGTTGCTTCGAGTGTGTACTTTGCAGGTAGGATGGGGAAGGGGAGAAGCTCAGCTCTAAGCTTGTACTAGTTGTGTGCACACCCTCCATGAGTTATACTTGTTTGAATGAACACAATCTTCTCATTCTAATAAGATGATAGCATTCCAAACAATGAAGAAAAAGGACTTCCGTCTCCTTGGTGAGTCGTGGACCATATTTGAGGGCCTCCCTCATTCTTAAACCACCTCTTCTGTGATAAGTCTTGCACCCAGCCGGAGGAAAAAGATTACATGGTCCTATTTGTAGTACCACAGAGAAGTTCAAACCCTGGAGTTACTTTACTTACTTCATAAAAAACTGGTCTTTTAAAATTAAACAGAACAGCTTTGAAATTTAATGGAAACCTTGTGAAATATACTATGATGCAAAACATTCTATTTCTTTTAGTTATTTTGTGAAAAGATGGGAATGTCTGTGGTGAGTTTCATCTGAAGTGCCTCAAATGCTATGCTAATTTTGTAAGTTACACTGTATGTGGAGCTTCCAAAGTTCTTCCCAAGTTACAAACCCCGTAGAGCTACAACCACTCCTGGGATCCAAATTGGGAGAAATCTGTAGTAAGTATTCTGTTTAATCAAGGTATTCTGGGATTTTGAGAATCTCTTATTCCTTATTTATTTTGCAAGGAAATACTTGGCATAGAAGAGGAAATGTGGATTTATACTGGAAATGTGGATTTATATTATCAATGTGAATCTGGGCCTCAGTTTCCTCAGTAGGACAAAGAAGATTTGGGCTTATGACTTCTGAAGTTCTGTTCTAAGTCTAACCCTATAGGAGTGTATGGTTTACAATGACTTTTCTAAATTACTTTGAAATGTTGATCAGGGACTGAGCCATGCTTTTAGGGGGCCTTCTGTGACTTGCCATTTTGCTAGTTCTGCTGACAAAAATCTTCTGTTGCATGAAGGATTTCCTTGATATTCGACCTCCACATTCTTCCGGCCTGTCAGCGCCTGTAGCACAGCAATGACCTTGCAAAGTGAAACAGCCACTTTGCATTTCTCTCTGCGAGCATTCATGCTCTCCAAAGGCTGTCCCAGAGATTATTGATGAGGGGTATGGCAAATGTGATCCCTAATATTTGTGTAGCTCTTTACACTTTTCACAATGAATTCATGAACATTCATTTATTTAATCCCCACGATAGTCTGGAGGTAGGCTAGGCTGGCATTATTATTCTCATTTGAGGAATGAGGAGGCCAAAGAACAGTGAGGTGATATCACCTTAACAAGGTCACAGAGTAAACTAGTGCTGGAGGGAGGACTGGAATACAAATTTTCTAGTTTCTAGTTCAAGTTTACTTCTACTACACTACATTTGAATTTAACTGCCAAATAAAGAAAGGAAAGAACTTAGTAACATACACCTACTATGTGCCAGAAAGTATATTTGACATGATTCAGACCACCATGTGTTT
This sequence comes from Heterocephalus glaber, assembly GCF_000247695.1. The sequence goes on along the minus strand of NW_004624755.1, from coordinate 17,937,762 downwards.
GATTTCAAGGACTAAATTCTTTTCATTTCCTAATATTTCCTCTTTGAAGCCTGGAAACAAAGTGTAAGCACAAAGTGCCATTATATAAAGTTGATTAAATTAGTTTGTTTCATAGGCAACCCAGGCCTTGTCAAGTGTGAGGGGCTAGTGCACTTAAGGATGAAAATAGTCCTTGGGTGGGATCACTTTCCTGTGTCCTCCGGGCAAGTGAGTGAGGAGTAATGGAAGCTGTTAAGGAAGGTGTTGTTTTTCCCCAAGAGACACCACTGGAAAACAAGGGGAGCTAGGAATTATGTCGCTTTCCTGTCTCTTAAATGGCTGGTGTTCTTTTCAGAGGTGCCTGGAATTCCCTGTGAATGCTCTGAATTCTTCCTCCCCTGGTGTCTAGGCCTTTAGGGATATCGCATAGGGTCTAATCTGGAGGAAGTATTGTCAAATTACCTTATATTATAGCATCTGTCTTATTTTCTTCATTGGCTGTTGGGAAGATAAAATAAGATTATGTACATGATTCTGTGGTGGAGATATAGACTATAAAAAGAAAACAATGTCATGCATACATAAAAGAATGGGCTAGGGCCAGGGATTTAGCTCAGTAGTTCCAGCGCCTGTCTCACAAGCTCAAGGTCTGGAGTTCGATCCCCAGTACGGAAAAAAAAAAAAAGAATGAAAGAATGGGCTAGTGTACAAAAGCTCTTCTGTCATTTGCTAGTTCTGGTTCTCAAACAAGACCCTTATCTGTTTGGGCTTCACAGTTTTCTCCTCTTGTCTGATGGTGGCTGTGAGGGTTCAATGAGATTATCTCTATGAAATTGAAACCCAGTACTTGGATGTTTTCTACAGTAGGTCCCAGACTAGAAGCGCCTCTATCTTCTCATACTTTTTTTTTGCATTGATAATTTGATTTTGTTACAATATTCTTTGATAAGAAATATTTTTTGAAGTGATTTATGAACTTCAAGAACACAAGATTTGCAAACATCATTTTTTTTAGGAAAACAAGTTTTTAAAGTTATTTCCTCACAGTTTTCTTAGTATGTAATCTGGTTGTCCCTTTTGTATGTTTGGCATTCCTTCCTTCTGGAAACTCTGCTCCCACTCTCCATATATTTCTGGCAGGGTTGAAATTAACAGTGCTTGGTTGAGAGCTAGACATGTGATCTTAGAAGAGCCAATCACAGTCTTTATTGGAGTTTGTTATGGTCATTGGTGGATGGAAAGCAGCTCTCTTCTCTGAAGTTGATGGATATAAGCAACACTAACTCAGAAGCTGCTGTTGGCTGTCTTTGATGCTGTCGCGTTCGCCTTTGACCAGCAATGACGACGCAACACCAACGCTCTTCTTCTAGCAGTTTATTCAGGAAAACTTAACATTCTTTTTCTTCTACCCCTGGGGAGCACCCGTCCCTAGAATAAGTACCCCTGAACCAAC
>NW_004624755.1:17885787-17902635 GCF_000247695.1 Heterocephalus glaber | reverse complement strand
ATAGTGGCACAGTTTGTAATAGCTAAAGCTTGGAAACAGCCCAAGTGCCCATCAACTGTAAACTGGATAAAGAAGATGTGGGTTTTTTTTTTAATAAAATGGAATACTACTCAGCCATAAAGAATGAGAAACTAGAGTCATTTATAGCTAAATGGATGCACATTGAGGCGATACTCAAGTGAAATAAACAGGACACATGTGTAAATACCGAATAGTTTCTCTAGTGTGAAAAACTGAAAGTGTAAATAAAGATTAAAATAATTAAAATGAATAATTGATAATTTGTAATAGGAAGAAAAGGTCCAAAGGTGTAGCGGTGGAGGGTGTGGAAGTGGAAAGGGAAGAAGGGAAAGGAAAAATTATGAGAAAAGAAGAAAAAATGGAAATGAAATCTATGCAAATAGGGAAGGGTGGAGGGGGTGAAGGGCGCACAGGTAATGGGGAAAAAATAAGAACTGAAATACATCATGTTCAGGTACAAGCACCCAATGAGAAATGTAAATGTACTGTATACCTAAAATGTACCAATAGAAGAATTAAAAAATAAAATCCCTGCCATCCTGTGATTCCCCTGCAATCCAGGTTGTGGATTCTGATTCAAACTTCTTGCTTTTGTAGCATCGCAATGCTGGACCTTTTCTTTTTTACTTGGTTTTTCCTAGCTCCTGGTGCTGGGAACATGAGACTGAAAGTCAGAATGACAATCGAATCGTGGCAGTGGGCACTGGGTACTTCCAAGTGAAAGCCCTTTTCATAGGCAAAACAGGATAGGTTGTTATGTGAGACACTTGGTCCAGACTGTTTCCTTTCTTCCGCCCAGGCCCTGTCGGAGCTCAGTCTCCGTGACCGTGTGAGGTGCCTCCTCACTGTCCTGAGCACAAAGAACTTCCTTCTGCAGAAAAGAGAAGACATGACTACCAGTTTGCGTTTCTGTTCTAGCTATAAGCCAGATGCTGTTCTGGGCAGTACGTTTGTAGCGGCTCATGCGGTCTGCATAACTCTATGATGTTTGTAATATTATCCTCCCGATTTTAAAATGGGAAAAGAGCAGACTAAAGAAATCAACGGCTGCAGGTCACGGAGACTTTCTACAGCAGTTAGCAGTTACCATGTAGCAGAAAGCACAGTGGACTCAGCCTGCAGTGGCTTGGGCTCGTGAGTTGGCCAGTATGACCTTGATCTTCAAGCCACTTACTGTTCATTCTCCACTGATTTCCTCATCTGCAGAAGGGGGGAAACAATAACTGTGCCAGACAGCTGCTGTGAGCGCTGAGAAATTATGTAAAGTACCCGATGCAATGAATGTTAGTCCTCCTCACCCATAAAGTGCACTATAAACCTCCGTTATTAAAAAATTCATACAACCTCCCTGAATCTTTCTAGGCCATTAATTTGGTTTTGTGCAAAACCACATGTAATGTGAAGACATCTGTATCACAGAAGGATTCTTAGGGTTCTTAGCTTTTTAGATTCTTAGGGCAATGAAGGAGGTGTTGAGGTAAATATTTTCTCTGGAGATTAGAAACAGTGAGTCAGAAATTTGCACAAGTTGATATTAATTTCAGGCAAAATTTACTAATGCTTTATGAAGTTTGCCGGAAGAAGTAAACTAAATATTTATTACCTGTTTAGAACTATTCTAGGCACTGTGGGGGAAGGGTGAGGTTTGCCGCTCAGGGAGTTACCTGTCTGGTCCTTCTGCCAGGACAACAGAGAGGCAAGTTCTGTCAGCAAGCTTGTCACATGTGCGCGTGCGTGTGTGTGTGTGTGTGTGTGTGCAAGAGAGAGGGAGGGAGAGAGAGAGCACACTCTAAAAGGAGACAGAAATTGTTTTCATGATGTTCAAAAAATGTTTTGTACAAAAACATGTCCAGAAACCTGGGCTTAGATAAAAAGATCCATGACAGAAGAAAGGAATCAGTGAAAAATTAAAACTTTTTATATAGAAAATATATGGGTAATCAAACATGAGTTAGAGGCTCCTGAGTTTGGGTGAATGAGGTCAAGGTGTGCAAAGGCAGTGGTTTGCTCTCTGAGGCCCCTCCTTTTTTCTTTTAATATAATACAAGTAGGTATTAATAAAGAAAATATAAAAGCCATTCTATGACAAAATAATTTTTCATAACAAAAATTATTAGAGAATAACAATGGTAAACACACTATGTATCATGATCCTAAATGAATATATTTTCATTTGCTAATCTATTGCTCAACTCATTTCCTAATAATACTATACTTTTTTGCATAAAACATTTTAATTATTAATGAAGTATCTCACACTTGGTATAATTTTGAGTGAGTTCTTCCTATTTCACAATATATATTATTCTTTTTGGTCCTTATTTACCCTTTCAGTTTCTCATGCCAGAGAGACAATGCGATATTTACATATGTGTGTTTGATTTATTTCACTTAAGAGTATGGTTTCAAGTGCATCCATTTACCTAGAAATGTCTCAAGTTTATCCTTCTTTATGGCTGAATAGTACTTCATTATATAAAATAAACCACATCTTTTTTATCTATTCATAAGGTGATGGGCATTTGGGTTGTGTCCAAGATTTAGCTATTACAAATTGTGCTGCTATAAACATGAGTGTACATATATTGTTGTGGTATGATGCTTTTAATTCTTTTGGAAAGATACCTAGAAGGGGAATAGCTGGATCAAATGGGACCTCTAATCTAGTTTTTATTTCTAAGGAATCTCCACACTGATTTCCGCAGTGGTTGCACCAGTCTACACTCCCACCAACAGTGGAGAAGGGTTCCTTCCTCTCCACAGCCCCACCAGCATTTGTTGTTGGTTGATTTCTTGGTAATAGCCATTCTTTCTGGAGTGAGGTGGAATCTCAGTGTTGTTTTAATTTGCATCTCTCAAATGATCAGTGATGTTGAACATTTTTTCATGTATTTATTTGCCATTTCTACTTCTTCATCTGAGAAGTGTCTATTCATCTCAGATGTCCATTTTTGGATTGGGTCTTTGCAGGAGCTGAGTTTTTTTTCAGTTCTTTATATGTTCTGGTTATTAGTCCTTTATCTGAGAAATCACTGGCTAATTTTGTTTCACACTCTGTGGGTTGTCTTTTCACATTGTTTTTTATTTCTTTTGCTGTGCAAAGGCTTTTTAATGATGAAGTCCCAGTTCTTTATTCTTTGTAGTATTTTCCATGTGGTCTGGGTTTTGTTCATGAAGTCTTTGCCTACTCCTATGCCCTCAGGTGTTCTACCTAGTCTCTCTTCCAGCAGATTTAGTGTTTCTGTTTTAATATTTAGATCTTTGATCCATTTTTCTTTTAGTTTAGTTCAAGGTGAGACACATGGGTCTAGTTTTAGTCTTCAGTATGTGGAAAGCCAGTTTTTCCAGCATGATTTATTAAAGGGGCTGTCTTCCTTCCAGTGGAAGTGTTTGGCCCCTTTGTCAAACATAAGGTGGCTGAGTGTGTTTGGAGTTCTTTCTGCATCTTCCAATCTGTTTCACTGATCTTCAGGTCTGTTTTTTTTTTTTTTTTAGTACCATGCTGTTTTTATCACAGTAGCTCTGTAGTATAGTTTCAGGTCAGGGATTGTGATGCTTCCTGCCTTGCCTGTTGTCCAGAATTATTTTTGCCATTCTAAGTTTCTTTTGATTTCAAATGAATTTGGGGGAATGCTTTCCCTAGTTCTGTGAGGTATGCTAATGGTATTTTGATTGGGATTGCATTAAATCTGTATAACAATTTAGGGAGTATTGTGAGGTACCCCCTTTTATAACAAATATTTTATCACATTTCCTTCACTTTATTGAAAAGATAATGTAATTCACTTACAACATAATTTCAAAAACAAATCAATATAATATCCTTGAATGATAAAAGGAGAAATTAAAGGGAAGTAATAGATAGAGTATTTTAGTGTGTGAGTATTCAGATGTGACCAGTGAGATAATGAACTATTGAAATGCTACACCCAGGACACACCCAGCTCTCACCTCTGGCCCACGGTGGTGGAGTGACTGGGTGCCTTCTCCTCCACATAGCTTTCCCCTGCCCATGGCATCTCGTTCTGCACTGGTTCAGCCCTAGCCCCTTCTTGTGGCAGCTGCAGCCCAAGGCAGCAAAGGAGATGTGGCAAGGACTGTCTGTCCTGGGTCAGGAAGTCACAAAGCCTCACTTCTCGTGCATTATGTGGGTGGAAATCAGTCATGCGGACAGCCCAGGATGCTCAAGAGGGGTGGGTGGAAGACAGACACCTCTTCTGGACATGAGGAATGGCAGATTCACACTGCAAATGGGCATTTGGGATGAGAGATCATTGTTGCCGTGAGTAGAAACAACTTATCCTGAGGAAAAAGAAGCTTTGAAAAAAAAATCCTTGTTAATAAATCCTTGTTATATACCTGGCACAATATAAAAGGTTTTCATATTACATTAAGTAAAGCTTCTGGCAATCTTGTGAGGTAAGTACTATTATTATTTTTTTTGGAAGGGGTGCTAGGGATTGAACCCAGGGCCTACATACTGAGCTCCATCCCCTGCCCTTTATTTACTGAATCACAGTCTTGCTAAATTACCAAGGCTGGGCTCCAACTTGTGATCTTCCTACACCAGTCTCCCAGAGTGCTGGAATTACAAAATGTGCCACCACACCCAGATGAGGTAAGTACTACTATCATTCCCACTCTACGGAATAAAGAACAAAAGCTCAAAACAGTGAAGTAACTGCTATGGTCACATGGTCTGAGAAGGACTGAGATGGAACTCAGAACTTGTGACCCTACCAGTGGCCCCTATTGATGTAACAGCTACACAGAGTAGAGAGAAACATTTCTTCTAAATAGAACAGGGCTGGCTTTAGAATTTGGATCTGTCCAGGGATTGAACATAGAAGATATCCAATCTCTGGTTAACAAAGAATCACAGCTACCCACTTGGTGCTTCTTGTTTAGGGCGACAGGGCAAGTGTTGGCCTCTGAACTTGCTTCCACATAAGAGGAGAGCAAAAAAGGCATAGATAATGCAGTAAGTTTGTGTATTTCAATGCTCATAAGATATTCAGGTCTCTGTTTTTCCAGAAAATGTATGAGTACAGTTCTAGAGTGCCAAATATTTGAAGTGTAGCCCCATCACTCAGTTTGGCCATTAAGTACAAAGGGTGTTTACGGAGTGATGTGGGAGACAGGAAGGAGGACAGCATCAGCTGATGGAGGTGGAACATTTGCTGCCCCCATCATGGGGGACAGACCTTGCTAAGGGCAAGGTGTGGCTGGGTATGACCTTAATATGGATGAGAACAATCTAGAACACCCTCATCCTCCTGATCAATAAGCATGATTAATCTTTTTGAGAGTTTGAGAATCCAGTCACAGTTGATGTTAGTTATTTGCTATGACTTAGATACTATAAGACTCCTTATGAACTGCCTAAGTCTTTCATGACCCTCAGCTTGGCATTTCTCTGGATGCTCTGAAGAAGGGCTTGGAGATGCTTCTCCACATCATAGTAGAGGAGCTGACTCTGATTGTTTTAAATGCCCACCTTTATTTTGGCCTTGAGATGTGTAAAGCCTTTCTGGAAAAGCTTAAATAACTCCATAGTCTAAGAGTTCATCCACCCACTCAGCTAGGGACATTGTCCCAGATCCTGGTTATATCGTACTGAACAAAAAGATGGCTGGGTATGGAGTCACATGCTTGTAATCCCAGCACTCAGGAGGCCTAGGCAGGAGAATCTCCTGAGTTTGAGGCCAGCCGAATCTACATAGGGAGTTCAAGACCAATCTGAATAGCAAGATCCTGTCTCAACAACAATAACAGTCACAACAACAACACAAAACCAAAAAAGTGAACAAAAGCTAAAACAACCAACCAAACAAACAAAACACCAAAAGAAAAAGACATGAAGTGCCTGTTCTCATGGAACTTTTATATTCTGGTGGGAGAACCAGGGATTGTATGTATGTTAGGTGAGGAAAGGTGCTACAAAGCAAACTAAGGCCAGGGAAGAGGGAAGTGGCAGTATAAAGCTGTTCGGGGCAGGATACTTAGGGTTTGCCACAATATGAAGACTATTTGAAATGGAAGAGGAAGCTAATAGGAGGCACTAGGAAGAAGAAATTCCTGGGCATGGTGAGTAGTCAGAACAAAGTCCTGGAGGCCAAGGTGTTCGTGAGTGGAACGCGAAGCCAGGGGTCAGAGTGGAGAGAGAGCAGAGTGCTGGAAGGAGAAGAGGTCAGAAAGCAAGGGATCCAAGCTGGGGCACTGAGGGGCTGGGGAAGGGCGTCTAACTTTCCTCTGAATAATAAGGGAGTCTACTGGAAAGTTTTGCTCATGAGACAGAAATAAAGTGAGCTGTGATTTTAGAAGGTCATTCAAGCTGTTAGGTGGGAAACACTGTAGAGAGGTAAGGCTAAAGGACTGGGTTGACTGGTTCAAAGCTGTTGCAATTATGAGGTGGGTAATGGATGATGGCTGCTTGGATGAGGGTGGCAGGAGGGAAAGTTCTGAAAAGTGGCTAATTTTTGGTATTTTTTTCAAAAATACATGCAAAAGGCTTATTGACGACTAAGATGTGGGAAGGGAATGAAGGATTGCTGAAATGACCATCCTGAGAAACAAGGCTAGGCTACAATTTACTCAGATAGAAGATGGAAAGCGCAGGTTGAAAGAAAAAGGTAAGGAGACAGATTTGGCAATGTGAAGTTTGAGATGTCTAGGAAACATCCAGAGCATTTTAATTTGAAGCTCAACATAGGAGTCTAGAGTTCAGGGAGAAATCCTAGGATAGTGATGACCGAATTAGCAATGATTTAGAGATCATTAGGGTACCGAGAATACTCAAAGCCAGGAACTGGATGATACAGGAAGTAAGTGTAAATAATATAAATAACAACAGCAATCTGAGAGCCGTGTCCTGAGCATCCCAGTGTTCAGAGGTCAAGGGGGCTGGGGATTTAGCTCAGTGTTTCAGGCACCTGCAGAAGTCAGGAGGAAGAGGGGGTGCCAGTGAAGCTGCCTGAGAGAAGATGGGAGGAGAATCAAGCCGTGCTCTGAAGGGAAGCCCAGGAGAAATTTCAAGTGGGAAGGAGAGGTTTGTCATCTCCGGCGAAGCTTATGGCCTGCGTCTGGTAAGAATTGAGAATTAATTGAGAATGCCAATGTGAAGATCATTAGTAGCACTGATAGTGGTGACATGAGGTTCAAAGCCTTACTGGCACACGGGTAAGAGGGAATCAAAAGAGGGAAAGCGGGGAAAGAGTATAGACCACTTTTTAGGAAGAGTTTTTGTATAAGAGAAATGGGAGTGTAGCTGGAAGGGGTGGCTGGGGAAATTATATCATATTTGTATGCTGATGCTGCTGACTTAGAAGAGAAAATAATTGGCAGTGGAGAAGATGGGGGAGAATTGCTAAGTAATTTCCTTGAGTTGGTATAGTGGGATAGGATCTAACAGATACATGAAGGGGGTCACCTTAGATGTGGCAGTCTGGAGTATGACAATAGAATGGGTGATTGAAGAAGGATGCAAGAGACAATTATTGGAGAAAAGGAAGTCCAAGCAGTCAGGGTGTTGGATGGGTCATCTGGTAATATTAGAATCACTAACCTGGTACTGTCTGTACTGCATCTAAGTAGCATAGTCCCTGGAATATTGTAGATTCTTGGGGAATATTTGTAGAATGAAGAATTGCTCCACAATCAAATCACAGTCAGAGACAAATTTCTTATGCGTAAGGCAGAAAAGGATGACTCCCATTCTGCAGTGAGCCAAAGTGAGGATACTAATCTCTAAAATAGGGTAGAGCAAGTTAGCTCTTTGGGGGGAATTACTGCACTTAGTTTCCAGATCCCAAACAGAACGAGTTTATATAACACCCACAAACACTTTTCTCTTTAAAAAAATGTCTGTTTCCTACATAATTAGGAATTTGTAATGAGGACAAACATTAGAAGAGGGTATTATGTACAGAGAACATGACAAAAGGGAAAAGAGTCCATGGAATTTATATGTTTCCTAGTCATTTTGACAGCCTCTAGAATTTAGTATTGGGTTGCATTTTGTCTTCAATTAATAACAAGATCTTTGGAGCTAACCCTCTCTCAAGGAAAAGTGAGTATTGTGAGAATATGATACTATATTTATACTGATGAATAGATTGAGTTCTCAACCTTTAGTGTGTAGGTTGTTTGGAAAGCACAGTGTATTTTTCTATAGAAACAAAGTTACATACTTAGGTTCTTAGGCAAGTGTATTTAATCATATCAACCCCAGATAGTATTACCTATTTTGTCTTAATAAGTAGAGCCACATATATGTTGTAATATCATGTTAATATAGTTACAGGGGAAAGATCTCCCCTTTCCTTTGGAGGTGTCTTGGCTCATAAAAGAATCAATTCGAACAATATGTCTTCCTATTTTAAGAAAAAGTTAGAGTCTGGGTCAAAGTGTTAAAAGTGATTCTGGTAAACAGCCTAATCTCTTAGCTCCCTCTGGCAATAGGATCTGGGGAAATGTCAGCAAAATAAAGGCTAAGTCATCTCAGAAGCCTAATTTTGCCTTTCCCCATGGCCTCAGAATTCTACAATCCAGCCTGTCCAATAATAAATCAAACACTATTTTAAATTCTGCCTAACTCCTTGGTTTACTTCCCAGTCCACCAGACTCCTTAGGAAAGAAGAGAGTCATCTGTGGTCATTCACAAACCTCAACAAAAAACAGCAGTGGACCAAGATGCACTTGGTGGGTGCAAGAAAGGCAGATTTTTCCACCCAAACCCACTAGGTGCCTCCACCTCCCATCACTGCTTGCAGATTCCTCCCTATGTGACCATTGTGCTGTCCTTCTGATTTTCTTCCATATCCATTTTCCTGCCATGCATGTCATGTTCTTGAAGGGGAAATATGGCGTAATTTACAGAGCTCCGAAGAAAGGCTTTCCATTTATTACCAGTCAGCCTGTCTGCTATGACCCATATATTCTTTAACAGGTGGCAATGTGCTGTCTGGCAAGGCTACAACTTTTGGTTTTAGATAATTTGAATTAAACTTAGGTTGACCTCTTCCTAGTTCTGGAGCCTCATGAAACTCAATTTGCTACCCAAGACTCAGTTTCCTTATCTGTACAATAAAAGATGCCAACTAAGATTCAGCGTGAGAAAATGCTGTGTGGACTCAATGTGTGCAGCATGTGTTTTGGATGCAGTGTCTACCACAATTAAGAATATTATCATTAATAATGACTCGGCTAATTCTGGGAAGGATGTACATTTCATAAAATCAGAGAGCTGAGGCTGAGAAGCTGACCTAAGTGCAGAGTGGGGATTGAAATGCAGGCTGGAATCATTCCCATTACCTCATACATTTTATGCCTTCAACATCTGGCATGATAATGTAGAGGTAGAGATAGTAACTGCAGCTGTGGCTGGTATGACCCACTGGTTCCTCCAACAATGGCCACATCAGACAAGAGGTATGGTATGCTTGTATGGTATGGCAGAATGGCTGGCCTTGTTGCATATTTTTTCTAGAAAAATCTTGGCTTTCATGACAGGGTTCCTAATTTGAAATTCCATCATCTTCTTTCTGCCCAGAGATGTCTATGTGCTCCATTTAAAATGGTTATTTTTCAGATTATGATTAGAAAAAAAAATCATGCTAGCTGGAATGACAAATCTGAGGATTACAGCACAATTAGAAATAATGGGAAATGCAAATCAAAATCACAATGAGTTATTACCTCATTCTAGAAAGAATGAATACAATTTAGAAGCTAAAGATAACCAGTGATGGTGAGGATGTGGAGAAAAGGAAACCCTTGTAAACTCTTGGTGGGAATGTAAATTAGTGTAGCCATTAGGGAAACAGAATGGAAATTCCTCAAAAATATTAAAAATAGAACTACGAGGCCGGGGATTTAGCTCAGTGGTTCCGCCGCCTGCCTCACAAGTGCAAGGTCCTGAGTTCAATCCCTGGTACCAAAAAAAAAAAAAAAAATAGAACTATGATATAATCCAATCCAAAGTCCCAGCACTATGTATATATGCAAAAGAAATTAAATCAGTATGTCAAAAAGACATTTGCACCGTTTTTTTTTTTCTTTTTCTTTCTTTTGAGACAGGGTCTCTGTAGCTCAGGTTGGCCTCGAACTCATGGCAATACCCCTGCCTCAGCCTCCCAAGTGCTGGGATTATAAGCATGCACCACCACACCTGGTGACATTTGCACTCTGGTGTTCACTGTGGCTCTATTCACATTAGCCAAGAAATGGTAACAGTGCATATGTCCACCATCTGAGGAATGGACAAGGGAAATGTGGTGCATGTACACAATGGAATACTATCCAATCATAAGTGAGAAAAAAGCCTGTCACTGGCAGCAGCATAAATGGAATAGAGATCATAATGTTAAGTGAAAAACCAGGCACACAAGGGGAAATACTGCACGTTCGCACTCATGTGTGGAGTCTAAAACAAGTGGCTTTCATGGAAATTGAGAGTAGAATGGTGGTTACCAGAGGCAGGCAACAGTAGAGAAAGGGAGGGAAAAGTAAAAGTTGATTGATGGGTACTAAGTTACTGTTAAATAGTAGCAAGAAGCTTTGATGTGCTGTTGGACATTCAGGTAAGTATATAAAACAATAAGGTACTGTACATTACAAAAAGCTAGAAAAATGGATTTTGAATGTTTTACCACTAGCAAATGATAATTGTTTGAGTAAAATAGGTATGTTTAGCCAGATTTAAGCATTACACAATGTATACGTGGATCAAAATATCACATGGTTCATACCTATCTGTATGATTTTTGTTTTATATATCATTTAAGATGATAAATTTAAATGAATAAAACAGTCTAAAAAAGAAATTATGGTCAAAATCAAAAAGCAATAATATTACAATAAGCAGATGCAGGGAGATGTATGAGCCACGTTATTTTGGTTTTTTTGAAATACTTGAGGATGGCATAGAATCTAGTTGAAGGTAAGGATGAAAATATGGCTGCCCATGGTTTCTGCATAAAGGAAAAGCAACAAACCTCCTAGATACCTAGCTGTGAATGACACTAACTTTGTCACTACCCGCTCTGCACACATCTTTCTATTGCCAAAAAAAGGAGGAGAAATTACTAGGCTTGCAGAAGGTTTGGGGTTACAGGTAACTTTTTGATGAGAAACTCAGTATTGGGAATATTTTTCTGTGTACAGTACAAAAAGTTGACCAAATCTCTCCCTGAAAGGATTTAGCTGTCTTGCAAGCATTTATTTTATTTATATAACAGAGACATGGGGAGACAAAATAATAAAAAGAGGAGATGAAAATTGCTGAAGGATACTATGAGATGGAGAGATGCAGAAAGGAGAAGGAAGGCTGGCAGCAGGGTGGAGGAGAGGTGCTATCTGTTATGAGAAAGAAGAAAATGCTCTGGTCTGTGTGGCTTTCAGCCAACTCAGTGGGCTTTATTTGCTTTTTCATCAAAAACTTTGGGGAAAGAAATAATCATTTCTGGATCAGAATTTGATTCCTTTTTCCTGTGTAGGTGGGAAATAACCTGTGATTGCTGTGTTGGTCTTAAGTGGTCCGGGGATATGCTGTCTCACTCCTACCCTGCAGTCATCTGTTGGTAATAAATCTCTGGGTGATTGCCCTGTGAGGGGCAGGAGGGGGATGCTGCACTTCTTTTTTAGGGAAGTTTGCATGTCGTTTTGGTTTCAAGAAGGACCCCAGCACTGCAGACCGACATTCACTTTCAAAACTAAGAGTCTCATGTAAATAGATGTTTGTAGACAGGACTGCTATTATGGTTCAGATCTAAAATGCCCCCCGCCCCCCCAGTCTCATGGGTTTGGAAAGAGATTGGATCATGGGAGTGCTATACTCATCATCATCCGTGGGTTAGTTCAGTAGCTAAATTTGCTGTTAGGAGGTGATTCTTTGTGAGCATGATCTGGAAGGCTGTAGTTTTGTCCCCAACTCCTCCCTTTGTTCTCTGCTTCCTGGCTGCCATGGAGTGAGCAGCTGTCCTCTTCCAGGTCCTTCCTCCATGCTGTTTCTGCCTTGGAGGCAGCCAACCATGAACTGAACCCACTGGAAACTGTGAGCCATATAAACCTCTGTTCCTTTAAGTTCTGGTATTGTGTCTCAGTGACAGAGAGTGACTAATGTAACTGCATTGGGGTTAGAAACTTCTGACATTATAATTCAAGCATCTATCTCCCTGTCTCAGTCTACTCATCTGTAAAATGAGGACAATGTCCCCATAGGCTTTCTTTAATAAGCCTCTGCAACCTAGTTGAGTCACCCAGCGTGCATTCAGAACAGAGAAGCTCTATTTTTAATGAGGGAATTTAGTATAGAAAATCAGTTAAATAGGGATTGGAGAAAAGGACAAGCCAAAGGAAACACTGAAGTAACAGGGAGTAACTAGAAAAAGGAAGAAAAGATCAGGCCCTAGAAGCTGGCAGTAAGGGCTGGGCCCAGGCTTCTCAGAAGGGGACATTTATGTTTGTGAGAGACCATGTGAGGCTAATTTGAGAACATGGTGGAGGGGAAAGGGGAAAGGAACTGGAGATTGGACCAAGTGCAGCTGCCCAGGGGAACAGCTTTCACTGTTGTTGAACGGGAAACAAAACAAGAAGGAGCTGATCCCTTCCCCCTCCTCCATCTTTTCAGTCTCCGTGCAGCTCCGCCCGTGGGCAGATCTTAAATGGTAGTGAAGGCCAAGTGAAAATGTGGTTTCCCCAGTCTCAGCCTCAGCATCAAAGTGATCATCAAAGGGTAACTATGGGGTTGGGAGACAGCGGTTTCCTAACTGGCACACAGTTCAGTATCGGTCTGCTTCCTCTTGGTATCATCGAATCCCGTGGACAGGGTAGTTCATAAAGAAAAGAAGTTTGCTTAGCTCACAGTTCTGGAAGTCTAACAGCATCTGCTTGGGATCAGGTGAAGGCCTGCTGCCTAGTCCTCAGGCAGGGCAGGGCATCATAGGGTGAGACAGTGTGACCTTACTAACTTGGGTCTCTTTTCTTCTTACAATGTCACTAATGCAAACACAGGGCCTCACCCATTCATCATTGGATTAATTAACTCATTTAATCCTGGTTTCCTCCCAAAAGTTCTACATGGTCCCACTGCTTACTTCACAATGGGACTTAAATTCCTACCTTAGTTTTGCTAGGATTTGAGCCTATATAGGATATACTCAGTAAGTATTAATATTGTTTATTTACAGTATTTGACTTCTCATTCTTCCCTTCCCTCCCTCCCCTTCCACTTCAGAAACCTGCATTTTTTTTCTCCTGGTGTTTTCAGGGAGAAGATACTGGCATGGTAAATATAAGGGGCCATGTATCTTAGCAGAAGACGAGCAGGGAAGGGGAGAGGAGCCTGATCCTCTCACAAGAGGTTTGACAGTTTATCTGCAGCATCATACTTTTATTTTGGTAGATTAGAAAAAGAGGGCACACAGACGTAGCTCACTCACTAGTTTGACGTGACATTTACTGCTTGTCAGCCTTTTATATGGCAGTAGATGTGCTGGGGATCAAGAACTTCAAGACATATTTTTTGATGCTCAAAGTTTCTCAGAGTTGGCAAGGACAGAGATGGCTAAATTACTAGGCAAGAGTCTAGAATCCACCCTGCTTTGAGGTAGAGCAGCAGTTCTTTCTTCTTTGTACTATTAGCCCCATTTCTGTGTGTTTTTCTTATCATATTTTCCCCTTTAAATTATGAGAATGGTAAACTGGTTCTCTGTGACTTAAGATAGAAAGTAAACAAAAAATTGTTGGCAAACTGAAGAGGATGGAGAAAACATACAATTACAGTTTTGAGATGATCAGGCACTTCTCTATAAAACTGACAGTCTGTGTGTCACCTAATTACCCACTAGCCCATCCAACCATTGGTAGATTTACTCACTCACACAACCATCCACCCATCCATTTACCTGTCTGTCAGTCCATCTATCCAGCCACCCACTCCCCCACTGATCTTCCCACCTATCCATCCACCGTCCATTTTGTTCACCCACCAATCTACTCCTTCCCTTCCTTTCCTTTACCCAGCCAACAGATTGTCCTAGAGAGTGACATACCAGACCCAGTGTGCAAGGCTGAGGGTATTAGGGATTAATTCACTATGGTTGCTACCCTGGAGGAGCTCACAGTCTAATGAGAAAGACAGAGATATAAAAACTAAATAGTAACAAAATGACAAATGCTTTTGGGCATTTGTTTCAGGTAGGCAAGGAACTGATTTCTAGGTATTATAGATATTATTAGAAGCAAGTCTAAAGCCACACAGAAAAACAACTCCTATGACATTTAGTGTGGCATGGTGGTTGAGAGTCTGGGCTCACATCCTGGATCTGGCCTTATTGGCTCTGTCATCTTAGCAAGTTCCATGAATTTTTTGTTGCCTTCAATTTTTCATATTTAAAATGGGATTAAAAGTAAGAAATAACAGGGCTGCTAGTAAGAATAAATGAATCAACAAGTATAAAGCACTTAGAATTATGTCTAGCATATAAAATTAAATTATTGGCTAATGTTGATATTTATATAGAGCCGTAGAGTTTCAATTCATCATTGTATTTAGTCCTGAAAAGATCTCCCCACCCTGCAGGGTAGTTATTGCCTTCCAGGCAGGGACAGTGGTTCAGGGAGGTTATTTTTGGATGAAAGTCACAGAACTACAGAGCAGTGGAGCTGGAAATCTATTTCTGCTTTTTCTGTAATGCCACAAAGACTTGTATATTGACTTGGAAAAGCAACTGTTGTTCTTACGTGTCATAGCTGTTGACTGGCTGCAGCTTGGCTGGCTGTAAACAGCCAAACGACACCGACTGCAGCACAACCCAGTCACTACTGCTTTGTCTGCATCTGCCACTCAATCCAAGGTTCGCGGGAACAAAGGGACAGAAGGCATGGGCCCGGAAGGTGCCAGACACCAAGTATACATCTTAATCCGTCATAGGCAGTCACCTTCATCCAAGTCCTAGATGGTAAAATGTCTCCACGTGGGACTGGAGGGTTAGGAACTCAATGTCCTTTTAAAATAAAAACAAGTTGTGGAGTTTGAAAGCACTCAAGAGTGACATATTTTTGAATGATATTCCATTCAAAAGGCGGACAAGTTTCCTCGACTGTTTGATTTGGCTTTGGGATTGCATTCTATGAAAATGCATTTGAACTGTGAGTGCTGGAATGTGTGAGGCTGAGGGAGTAGCTGGAAATGGTGCCTGAGGCCAGCAGTTCCCCGAAGGAGATGCAGACACTGGCAGCTGCCACAGAAGTCTGGGCTGGGGGGCAAGTGGTTACAGAAAGGGACAGGGGAGCCACAGGGTCCAGCTCATTTCTGCTCATTATTGCCATCTGTGAGTCCTGGCTGCTGAGATAAAACAGTGCTTGGTGGCCCGGCTGAGTCTGGCCTTTTTTCCCCCTGTCCAGTGACATTTAGGATAATGAGACATTGTGGATTAGACCCACCATGTACATACAAACTCTGAGCTAACTCAGCAGATGCATGGGTTTACAGTTAGGCTTAAAAGAGTTAACAACATAATTTCATAACAGCTCACGATGTACTTTTCCCGTTGGAGAGGAAACATGCCCTTTCTTCTTTATTTCTTTGTGCTTATAAGAAGATCCAGTTGTGGGTTGCAGGTGAGCATAGAATGTGGTCTTCTTGATTTGTTCAATTTTCAGACTGTCACAAGAGAAAGAAAGCTTTTCAGTCGTTTGGAGATGGCAATAAATGGAAGTCTGTGCCAGGCAATTTACAGAGAACCCGAGCAATTATGATCCTTGCACATGCTCCAAAAGGAGCTCCCCACACACAGTCTTCCCATGTCTCCACCTAGCCCTGCAGGCTGGGAGGACATTTGAAGGCACATCTTGCTTTTCTGACCCAAAGGAGATAAGACACAGCCTGTCTCTGCACTGGCCATCCACCAAGCCATATGCTCCTGCTTTTCTGGGATTTGGAGGTGTTGTTTTCTGTCCATTTTCCTCCTTTGAGTTTCAGAGCATCTCACTCCGCCTGGAGGCAGCAGCTTGAATTCAAGAGTACATGGCACATTGAGGAAGTGCACCACCAGCATCAGCTGCCAGGGGGCACCATTTACAGGCCTTGTGCTCTTGGGAGAGCCTGCTATCCCCTCCAGCTCACTGTCTTCATCTGTGAAGTGGGAGTGAGGGCTGCTCCACAGGATGGGGAGTGAGGGGAATGTGACATTACATTATTTTCCTAATAATGAGAAACTGGGCCACTATTTTCTTAATTATTCTGTCTTGGTTCCATGACCCTTGGTTATGACCCTTTAAAGAAATTATCCATTTCCAACAAAATCTGCTGACATAGCCTGAATCTGAAATGTCCCCCAAAGTCCCATGTGCTAAAGGCCTGCCCTCCAGCCTGCAGTGTTATTGGGGGTAAGGGAACCTTTCAGAGGTGGGCCTGATGGGAAGCTGGATGACTGGGGATGCGACCTTGAAGGAGTACTGGGACCTTGGCCTCCTGGTCTCTTTCTTTCCTTCTTGGCCACCATGAGGTGAGCAGATCTCCTTTGCTACATTTTCCCACCACGATGTTCTGCTTCACCCCATGAGCAAATTGACAGAGCCACAGGACCATGGACTAAAACTTAAGATTCTGTGAGCCGAAACAAATATTTCCTTTTTTTTTTTTTTCACTTTATTAAATTCTTTTATTGGTCCATTGTAGGTATACAACACAATTACATTTCTCATTGGGAACTTGCTTTACATGATGCATCTTGCTTCTTATTTTTTCCCCATTCCTAGCCCTCCCTTTACGCCCTCCACCCTTCCCTATTTACAAAGACTTTATTTCCATTTTTTCCATTTCTT
>NW_004624755.1:17869430-17881757 GCF_000247695.1 Heterocephalus glaber | reverse complement strand
TCATGTCTTGCACTAGGGGCACAATTTCTCCTGTTATCTGAGAAATTATTTCTGATTTCATTTTTTCCAGATCCCCTTTTGTTGCCAGTTCAGTGCGTCCAGGTGGTTGAGTATCAGAGTGTTCCATCTCATTTCCCTTTGTGGTTGCTGTAGGTGATCTGGAAGTCTGGTTTTGAGACTCATTTACGTGTTTTCTCATTTCAACTGGTGGTGGGAGCTGTTGTCGCCTTCACAGATTACCTCCTCTGATCTGGGAGAGGTGGGACAGGGACCAGGAGCAGCGGTAGGGATGGTGGCCGGGAAAGCCCTTTCCTGTGGGCTGGGAGCAGGGGGAGGGATGGTGGCTGGGAAGCCCCTTCCTCTGGTCCAGGAGCAGTGGGATGGCAGCTCAGAAGCCTCTACCTCTGGGCCGGGAGCAGTGGGAGGGATGGTGGCCTGGAAGCCTCTTCCTCTGGGCCAGGAGTGGTGGGACAGAAGGTGGCCCAAAATCCCTTTCCTCTGAGCTGGGAGCAGAGGAAGTGATGGTGCCTGGGAAGCCCCTTCCTTTGGACCAGGAGCAGTGGGACGGTGGCTCAGAAGCCCCTACCTGTGGGCCGGGAGCAGCTGGAGTCAGTACTGTGGTCTGGTGGTTCGGTGTCCTCTGCGTCTTTGTAGTGTGGAACCAGGTGGCTGCCTGTCTGCAGCGGGCTGATTCTGCATGTTCTGTGCCAGTCGGGACCTCGGTAGGGTGTGTGCAGACCTGCCTGTCTGCAGCGGGTTGATTCGGCATGTTCCAGGTGACTCGGGACCTCAGTAGGGCGTGCGCCCAAATATTCTCTTTTTAAAACTGTTTATTTCAGATGTCTTGTCACAGAGATGGGAAGCTGATTAACACATGTTCCTTTTGCATGACCTTTATCATTGTTTTCTTGAAAGACCTGGGGTTGGCTCTGTGACAGCACCCTTCTGAGAATAAAGCCAAGTCATGTGACAGTGCCTCTCCTCAGACCTTCTTGGGTGCCCGGATCATCAGGAGGCTGGGGCGTGCTGGAGCTTTCTGCACCCCAGATCAGCCCCAGTCGTGAATACAGCTCCAGTATTGTGGGAACCAGCCTCCTCGTACTGAGCAGCTCTTCATGCACAAGGCTACAAAGCTCCATTCTCTTCCTGTGAACTTCCTTCCCCAGCAACTCCAGGTTCCTTAATGAGTGTCCCTCCTTTAGGTGTTGGAGGTTTTAGACTTGTGTTCCAGGGTCTTGGTTAAGCAAGAGTAATATCAAGTCATGCTCCCCTCATACAGCCCAGTGGGTTCCTAGTCTCACAACATCAAATCAAGTACCCTTGCTTGGCTCTGAATATATTAGTGCTCTTCTTGCCCCTTGGATGTAGCATGCTGATTTCTTTCTTTTTTGTTTTAATTAGTGAATATTTGCAACACGTAATAGTTACATCTGTTATATTTGATCATGTTTTTGATCCCTTCTACCACCTCCCTCCCTTTTTTATTCCTTATTTCTGCCTCTGCATTTTTGCACATTTTCATCCTTTCTCAAATGGCTTCCTCCATTCCATTTGGGGCCTCCCAATCTTTCAGCCTCCTTTCAGCACCTGCCCCCCTCATGAAAGTCTCCCTGATGGTTCCACTTGATCTTTTTCTTCTCCTCTGACCTTTGACACCTTTACAAGTTCTGTTGCATCACAGAGTTTGGCACTGAAGTATACACTGGCCTGTGATAATTTAAGGAAAATGCCTTTAATTTAATTTTTAAATGCCCTAACTGACTTGTGAGCTTTTTAGCTCAATACAAAAAATAGTTAAGCAAGTATTTTTCACTCTTTCAGTTAGTAGAGATAAATGTATAACACATGGCTTAATGTCTCAAATGGCTCATATCTAGTGGGAGGCATAGACAGTGATCAGAAAATTAAATGTACAAGTTTATAATAGAGATATGCACATAGTCCTATAAGGGGAGGGAAAATGAGTGTGAGAAGGAACTATGGAGGACGTATCCATTAGTGAATGCCATTATGTACTCCTTACTCACCGAGGCAGAGATTTGTATGTGTCCTTGACGTTCATAGCAGTCTTGCAATGAGGACATGGAGTACTGTGTGCCCATCTTCCCTATGACATTAAGAAAGGAATGATTTATCTGGGTCAGAGAGCTTGATGGGGGTTCATAAATCCACTGGCCACAGTGATTACACCAAGCACATTTCCAGTATCTTGTCCTCATAGGGAGGATTGGTGACCACAAGCACATTCTTCTCTGCCTTTGACTCCTTAGACCTTTGCTGTCCTTTCAGTGATTTTGGGTCATTTGCAATTTTTATTTCACGTGAACTTTTATTTTTCTGACTATTCCTAGAGTATGACAACAAACAATAACAGTAAACAAAACAAGAAAACCTTTTTTGCAAGGTGAAGGTGTCTCTCATTATTAATTTGCTGAATTTGAAAGAGTGAGTTAACATTTTTATTAACTTATTATTGTTTGGTAGTCAGATACAGTCATTAGAAATTCAACACAAGTTGAAATATTTCATCAAACCGAGTTACAAAGCAGTATGTTTTCTCACTGACTTAATCATACAACTTCTTTGTTATTCAGAAAGGATTTGTCTTTCCTTCCAAGATGAAGGCTTAGATATGCTTCTGATAGAAAGGGAAGAAAGAAGAAAAGAAAGCAGTCTCCTCCTCTGAATTACTTGGCTAGTTAATTCTTCAGGGCTCAGCTTAGAAGTCACTTCTTCCTGGAAGCCTTGTTTTATCCCACAAGTTGATATTAGATGAACTCTCCTCTTCCATATTTCTCCTGTTGCTACTTCCCAGTCAGTTTTAACTACATGTTTCTAGACTCCTCAAGACTGTTTCACAGGCCTAGACTTCAGATTAGATGATAAAAAAAATACTGAGAAAAGATAAAGTACTAATCATATGTGTATAGCACCAGCAGTACGGGAGAAACTCAAGAAATAGAAGTTTTCTTCACTTCCTCTATATTTAGTGTACCAGCTCTGAAGTCAGTGTAATTTGCTTATATCTCTTCACTTATTTTCTATGTCTTAAGATATGAATCCACTTGATTTCATACATCTTAAGACTGAGACCCAACACTTAATTAACTTTGTGTCCCTATAAGACATGACACATAATACCACACGTATAAAAGGTACTTGAAATATGTTGGATCAGACCATGATACATATCAGACTGGAATGGTTTAAATTCATGGCTTCATTTTAGTAAAACATTTTACATACCTTCTCAAGTGTTATAATAGAGAACTAGTTTTCCTTTAAAAAGTTTTCTGTTTTTGATAAGAGCTTCTCAGTAAGTGTTTGTGAAACAAACAGATGATGAATGCGTGTGCTGGATTATGGGTTGATCCCATGAGGACCTGATGATGTCCATTCATCTCTTGTCTCTCATTGAGTCTTGCGCCTTTTTCCTGTTGTCTATTTCAGGGGTATCCAGGAAAGACCATGTAAGAGAATACAGTTCCCTCAATAAGAGATGAGAGGTCACAACAACAGCCAGACAGGCCAGGGATGGAAGATTAAGGCAGCATGGAGGTGTATATCTGTTTTACTCTGCCCCATTCTGCCTGGCAGGCCTTGGCTTGTCCTGGGGTTTCCTCACCTTCTGGCTCAGCTGACCTGGGATGCTGAGAGACAGAGGTGTGAGCAGAGCAGGCAGCTGAGGGCAGCTACTGAGGGTGGCAGTGCTGTAGTGATAACAGGAGGAGCAGTTGCTTATTTCAGAGATAGATTTAGAAGTATGATGAGACTTCATCTGCAACTGTTAGTCTACCATTGATCAACCCTGTCCTGGTGGAGGCAACACCCAGGTCCCATGGCCCCTGAAACATTGGTTTGTTCCCTTCTGCCTATTAGCATGAAATAAAGGAAATGGAGCTACATAGGGGAGTTTTAATGGCAGCACTGTGTTTGGGGGAAGGCATGGCTGCGGCTGGGGTCCCTGCCAGGCAACACATCAGCTGTTGATGGCTTTATGTCTGCCTTCCCAGTTCCAAATATATGGGGAGCAGGTAGGACGCTTGGTGTGCTAAGTGTGTTTTCTTTCCATTTTGGGTTAACATACTCTTGGCAGGAGGGCTTCCCAGCTGTAGCCCTGCTTCGTAGGCATCCCCACAGTGAAGCTGTGATGACTGGCCCTTTGGGGTGGAAGGAGGAAGTGGATGACTTCCTACACCTGCTCTGGCTTGCATTAGGGATTTCCCCTCTTATGCACTAGGCTGAAGCTAGTTGGCACAAGTGGATGTTTTGAGATGATTGTAATGGTACAGTTGGATTGAATCCATGTTCAGAAGGGAAGCCTCATGGAAAACAGTTGTGGACTACCTTGAGAGGAGACAGCCTGGGTTCATTTCAAGATCAGTTACCCATCACCTCTGTCACGCCACTTCCTCAAAGTTAAAGGCATCATAGCGTTTGGGCTACATAATTCTAAATTCATAGACTTCCTTGGCGAGTGACTTGGGGATGTTAATGCCTTTGTCTCAGTATCCTTTTGTGGAGTGAAGAATAAATGAATGAATAAGTGAACCAATCAATCAATCTATCTATCTATCATCTATCTTTAATTCTAATGCCTGTACGGGGACTGCTTTGTGTAGAAATGTCATGGGTTTCCAACATCATCTCATTTTACAATGAGATATTTATAACTTGGGTCTGCTAGTGCTCCTCTTTTCCAAATCATGTGTATGTGCATACGTGCCAGTGTGAGAATATTTGCATGTCTATACGTCTTTAATACCTTGAGAGACAGATGAGATCATCTCTCTTGGCTTTGCTGCTTACTAGTGCTTTCACCTTCAAAAATGGCTTAACCTATTTGTACTTGGATTTTTTATTTCATAATATAAAGATAATAATGCCTACTTCTTACAGTTGTTGTGAGATTTAATGAATTTATATAGCAAGTACTTGGAACAATGTTAGCATTATGGGAGATGGTTAAGGAATGTAATATTAGAGTTTTACTCTCAAGCAGTTATTTTCCAGTGTATAAATATATTTACTTTACACATGAAACATCCCAATTTTACACTCAGAATATCCCACGTAAGGCTCCCTCACTCCTTAATTTTCTTTCTGTCTCCCATCTCTCCTTGTTTCCTCCTAGCAGCTCCTTCTAAAGTTGCCGCCCCCCCAGCATGACTGATGTCCTACCTCCTCTGTCATGAGTATGAAGTCCCTGCCCATGACTCTTCTTTGTCATGTGAAAATAGAAACAGGCAAGCACATATGTAGCAAAATAATTCTGGTGTTATTAGGAACTGAATTTTCCCTCATAAGGGAGAAAAGATGCAAGCAAAATGAACTCCTGATATATTTTCTCATAAAAAGAAAAATAGTTAGTTCTGTCTATTGAAAGAGCCCCAGAAGAATGGTCACCCTATTAGGAGTGAGAGCCACTCACATCTAAATTGTGTTTTCAAAATATCATTTCTCATTAAGGAGCTGGGACTTCTTTGAGAGGTGAATGTCTAGAGGTGGGGACAGGAAAGTTGGAAGATGATTTGGAACATCTTGTTACACCAGAAAGCAAAGAAGCTAAAGCCTTGGGGCCATATTAAAATGACTTACAAAAAATGTGAAATTGTTACTAAGGGCTAAAGATGAGAAATTTAAAAATCAAAAGAAGTAAGAGCGGCAATCATTGGAATCCATCATAGATGTTAAAATAATTGGGCCATAATGATACTTTTGAGAACAAAAAGGGCACTGCTACTTTTAGAGGAGTCTAGAGAACCTATTATTTATTTACAAAACTAATAAATAAAGGAAAAGTTGCCTACACAAACTTTTTTCCAAGTCAATAAAATTGTGGATGTAGGAAAGTTTTTTTTTAATTAAAGCATTTTTGATAATAAATTAAAGGGGGAAACTTGAGTTAGAATATTGCTATTTTACAATTCATATTGATAACCAACATAGATAATGATCATTAATAGAGATAAAAGCAGTAAGTGAATTGGTATGGGAAATATTATTAAGGATGGATTTAGCCAATAATACTGAAACTCATTGATCAATCTTAACATCATGTGAAGAGAGAGAGTCAAACATTAGATACCTTCTGATGGAACATCACCATATCATAAAAACTGGCCAAATAATGAACTTTAATGATATAAAATTCTAAACGTATCCACAATTTCAGGAAATATAGGAGATAGAAGAGCACATTATATATACCATCAGTAGTATACATGGCAAAACCTAGAATGAGGAAACTCTACCAGAAACATTACACATAGCTTCAACAAATAAAATTGAGAGAAATCAGGAATTTATGATCTACCTGTCTACTTTCCCCCAGATACACACTCAACTGGGTTTGGAAATTGTTCATTCCTTTATCTTCCCTTCCATATGTTAAGTGCAATAGTATATTAGAGGTATGTCTTGTTTGGGATAGCAAGTAGAACTTTTAAGAGCAGAAGAGAAAAGAGATGGAGGGAGGGGGAAGGAAGAGAGGAAGAGGGGATGGAAAAAAGATTTGAAGAAAAATGGAAATAGAGCTTTTGCAAATGGGAAGTGTTGGAAGGAGCAGAGAGGGATGGGAAGAGTACGGGATGAAAGATGAATGAAGATGTGTCATGTACATGTACCACCTCCCCATGAGGAGTGTAATCATTGTGTACTGTAAACATGTACTAATAAAAATAAACACAGGCACTATGAAGACATAGAAATTATGTTTCTAATATAGTAATAAGCTGGGTGAGATAAACTAAAGTTTCTGTTCTTCCCCATCCCCAACTTTTGGACCCTTCTTCTTTCAAAAGAGATCTATAGGGATTGGAAAAGAGGCATTTTCCATCGTGCCATCTTTTTCAGAGTGTTTAGGCAGAATCATTCTTATCCAATACAGAAAGTTTTAAAGAGAACACCAGCCCAGGAAAAGGTAAGTGTATTGTTTGCATGGGTGAGGTGACCAACAGTCTCAAGTTTTGCAAAACTGAGGCATTTCCCAGGAAGTAAAAGTTCTCATTACAAACAGAAAAGTATTACACAAATCAAGACAAATTGGTCACCCAATAGTTACACCAAAGAAACATTTCTTAAAAAGAATAAAGACCAAGTTCTGTGGTTTGGAAAAATTATTTTGTCATTGGCAACACATCTGTTTTCTTCAAGAATAAAAGTAATTACCGTGCTAATGTGTGTTTGCTCTTGAGTAATTAACCTGGCCACAGCAAAAGCTGCTTGGGAGACTGACCTAGATTCAAAATTCTTCAATTTATGGCTCACTTTTAATGGTTCTCTACTTTAAAGCTAATAGTAAACCAGACAAAGAAAATCTTCAAAATCACTTGCCTAAGGCCTTATAGTTTCAAAACAGCATCAATATTAATACTAACAATGTAATTATAGAAGAGTTTTTGTCTCTGAGTTTTTGTCTGTTTTTTGTTTTTTGAGATACGGTCTCAGCATGTAGTTCAGGCTGAACTTGCACTCACTATGTAGTTCAGGCTGACCTCCAGCTCTCAGTGATCCTTCTGCCTCAGCCTCCCAAGTGCAGGGATGATAGGTGTGTGCAGTTGTTCTTGTTCTTTAGAGGGATGTACAATACCTTCAAGTGATTGTTGGCTAAGTCAGTGAAAATAATTCTTTTCTGAGTGATGAATCACTAACTCCAAACACAGTTAACTTCATTTGTTGTAATTTGCTTTTGCTTTTCAGGATTTCTCATTTTAAAAATTTAGGAACTTTCTGTTATAGGATCCTTGCCTTATAAGATGATGATAAGGACTGGGAAATGATTAGCTTGTTTGAAGGGAATATTAGCTTTTTTGCCCTTCTTCCCAAAATTAACACAAGGTTCACTTGGTGTTTGCAAGATGGAGGCGGATTTTCTTTCTTTCTTTCTATAGGAACAAAATACTGTAAGTAGGAACAAAAGGAACTTCAGAAATGAGAATTATGATTAATACAGAACACATAAAATGTATAGATTCTGTGGAATGGTCTCGTGGAGCGATCAGAGTTTATCTAAAACTTTGTTGGCGTAGGCGTACATTTTTCTAGCTAGAATTTTCATAACTTTAACCAGGTAAAAAAGAAACTTGATTCCAAAGTAGTGCAATTTATGTGTTCATGTACTGAACAGCAAAAGGAGAGACAAACAGAAGTATCATTCAAGAGTCATAGAAACAAATATTCCAAATAAAGATTAAAACTAGACAAAAGGAGAGATCAACGAAAGTATCTTCCACCAATAATCAGAAGAACAAATGCTCTCTTGACACCTATACCACATGTCATTGATTTTGAGATCCACAATTTTAAACATTTCAAATTGGGATGCATTTTGTATCTGATAGCATCCCAGATCAGATGAAATAGAGTTATCTTTGTGGATTTTTCATCTTATATTTCTGTGCTTTTCAGCCAGAAAGCCTAGATGTCACATGAAGCATTATAATACTGTAAAAATGGCTTGGATTCGGGACTAGAGTTCCTGGCCTAGAATTCCTGACCCTGCCACTGTTGCGAGCTGTATGAGTGTTAGCAAATCGTTTTCCATTTCTAGGTCTAGACTGATTTTCATTTCTGAGGGATGGAAAGGTGGAATCAGTTGATTCCTCAGAACAATTTTACTGGCATCTGGAGACACAAGGGGGTGACAGGTGGATGGGGTTCCCAAGGCCCCTCACTCCTTCAACCTAGACCAATTCTGTTTTATGAGTTCTACAAAGCAGACTTGCTGTTACATTTTTATTGGAAGAATAGTTTCTGTTATTAGGAAAACAAAATGCTTGTAAAACCATTCACCTGGCATTTATAACTGCTGCTGTGGGTCTGAAGAGTTTATATAATTGTCCCCAGATATTTGTACTTTTCACAGTGCCAGTTGAGATTATTGTTTGAGAGATAATAAATCAGAGTGATTAGAAGCACAGACTGGTTAAGGTGGGTACTCATTCTTCCTGTGTGACATTGGTCCTGTAATTATGACAGGGATACTTTGGGTACCTTTCTTATGGGGTTGTTTTGAGATATCAAAAAGATAGTTCATGGGAAAGGCTCATATAATTCCTGTGAGTTATTTCTGTTCCTTGGGTATTAATGAAGGTTGGGGTCTTTTCTCCTTTGCACCAGCTTACGTGCCTTGGAACTCTGCCCTCCCAGTACCATCTCATGCAAGTGTTACAGATCTTTGGGCCCACTGTCAACTCCTGAGAGATATTTGCCCTGGGAGATCACCTTAACATGTTGCAGAGGTCATTATTTATGCAGCAACCCAAAGCAGTAAGGAAGTGCTCTCAGGCTGGTAGGGAACACATAAAATGATGACAACTATAACAGAGACAGATTGAGGCTTAATTTAAGAAATATCCACCTTAGCCCGAATGAGAGCATATAGGTGGAAGGATGTATTCTCTGCCATTTAGGAGCTTGTATTTTAGATAATCAGGGTCAACACATAGGAAAACAATGTGTTTCAGAGGTGTCATGCCTGAGTAGTCCTGCATGTAGGTCTGGGAAAGTTTCTCAGAGAAAAGGACATTTGAATTAACTTGGAGAGAAGAAGAGAATGCTGGCAGGTGGGAGGGTGGGAAGGAAAAGGACTTCTCCATCAAGGGAATGGCAAACATGAAGAGTATCCTCAGCAACATGGTACATAAAATGAAGCAAAGATTAAACAAATCATCATTATCATTGCTGGTTATGGGCTGGTTACTCAGTTGAGCACTTCACATGCATTATTTCTTGTAGTTTGTTTAGTCCCTAAACAACTGTGCAAGGTAAGTTTCATTATTGCCCCCATTTTTATAGCTGAGAAAAAGGAAAGCATAGAGAGCAGAGTGTAGCTTGAATTCAAACTCTGCAGTCCACTGTCTCACCCAAGTGCTCTAATCCATGAGGCAGGTTGTGGAAAATGAGGACCATTATGCTCATGCCAACCACGAAAATCATCCTGATCCTTCCCACTGGACAGAATACTCAACTGAAGCACTGCTGACACTTCAGCTGAGTAGTTTCTGGTTTCGCAGGGCTATTCCGTGAATTGTTTAGCAGCGTCTCTGGTCTCTACACATGCGATGTCAGTACTACCTCCTCCTTGAGTTGTGTCAAACAAGCATGTTTGCAGACATTCCTAAATGTGCCCTGGAAGGCAGAGTCTCCTCCAGCTGGGAACTGCTGCTGCAGTCAGGCGCACACAAGGAGCTAGTTTGCTGCTCCACACAGGCTGAGGTGAAGCCAGCAGAAATTCCCTCTGGTCTGTACAGAATCATCTCCAACAAACTTTTGGCTTTGAAACTGTTCTTCTCAGCAGCTGGGTCTTGATTTCCCCAAGGTGACTCACACAGTCCTGGTCTGTGGGAGTCAGTTGGTTATCTGTTCTGACAAGGTCCCTAGTGTGTCGGGGGAGATGTGGCTGGCTCGGGTTCATCAAACACGTGGAGGCACAATTACATCTCTGCATTGTGCTTGCCAAAGCATGACAATTGAAACACTTTGAACCAAGTTTTGTTTTGTTCTGAGCAGCATCAGAAGTTGTGAACCTTAGATTGAGTAGTGATCTTTATTATACATGCCTTTTGCTACAAGCCTACCAGGCTGTGTATGGATGCATGTTTTCATTTTATGGCCCACCTCCACAGGCAACACTTATGTAACCTTCTTAACAGCAATTTCTGTGGTTAATAGGCTTTCCAGAGTAACTTTGGGTGGCACAGCTGCATGACTGGCATCCCTCCCTTAGAACTTCCAAAGAGAGACCCCGTGTAGACCCAGCAGGAATTTTCAAGGAGATTTGGGGCTGCTCTATGGAAGCCAAATTATCCAAAGGATCAAGCAGGGAGGATCACTGTGGAAGGCCCAAATTCAAACTGAGAAGAATAGGAGGAAGCACTTTCCAAATAGAAGCACCCAAAATAGATCCTAAAGCTGGAATATTGAGCCACACCCTTGAATAGGGGAAATGAGAAAGAGGGGAAGGAATCAGGAGTGATGAAGCAGAGCAGTAGCTGCCATGAGACATTTGCGGAGCAAAAGTTTAACGTGTGCTCTGCATCCTAAGAACAATGCGTGATGCAGGCTTTACCATGTGGAAGTAGAGGTGGAGAGAGTTTCCCTTATCTATCAAAATCACATGGCTGAAGTGTGGAAGCCAGGGTGAGCACACAGGTCTGTCTGACCTCAGAGCTTACCAAATGGATCACTGATGTCAGTGCCACGCTCTGAACAGTGGCTGCCTCTAGCAATGAGGCCTGGGAGGGCTGGCATACTTGGAAGTATCAGGAAAAAGGAGGCTCTGCAAATTGTTTTATTTGTCCTCCAAGGGTGAAGCCAAAGAAGAAGAACCCATTGCTGAAGCTCAGCCACGGTTGTCAGTTTACGTACTTCCTAAGGAAGACACAGCTAAGATGCTGCGTTCCTGAAACCTTGTCCCAGTGCCCACTCCAGGTAGCATGTGCATTTGTTAGGTCAGCTGTGACAAACTGCCCTATACTATGTGGGTTAAACAACATAAGTTCACGGTTTCGCAGCTGTGGAGGTTGGAAGTGCAAGACAAGAGGTCCACAGGGCTGGCTCCTTTTGAGGGCTATGTTCTGTTTCTCCGACTTCTGCTAGTTTTCCCTGTAATCTTTGGCAACCCTTGGGTTGTGGACTCATCATCTTGATCTCTTCGTAGTGTTCTCCCTGTGTGCGTGTCTGCTGCTGTCTACATTTCTAGGGACAGCGGTCATATGGGATTGGGACCCACCCAAGTGACCTTGTTTTAGCTTGATCACCTGCAAAACAGTATGTTCAAGTAATACCCCATTCACAGGTACTGGGGATCAGGGCATCTGTATTTTGTGGGGACACATCTGAACTCACATCAGGGAGCACCCCAGTAAGGCCCACAGTGGTTATCAGCTTGAGCTCTGGTTCCAGACTCCTCTGGAAGCTGGGCTGGCCATGCGAGATGAGTGAAGCTGCTGTGTTCCCTGAGAGACTCGGCGTGAAGGCCCAGCAGGTTTCCTATGGCCTCTCTTGTCCTGACTGCTCTCTTATCCTACATGACCTTTTAGATATTAGGGAGTAGAAAAAGCCTACGAGTGCCTAGGTCTGGCAGCACTGAGAGAAAAGAGACAGACGAGATCAGTGACAGTATTGCCTGTAATTCCTCTCTTCTCAATAAGGCTATCTTGGCTTCTGACCCCTTTGTGAGCTTGAAGATCCCTTTTTGGCCCATGGTATGGATATTTTTCTTTAAAAATAATTAGAAATCGGGGCCGGGGATTTAGCTTAGTGATTTTGCCACCTGCTGAGCAAGCACAAGGACCCGAGTTTGATCCCTGGTACCTAAATAAA
>NW_004624755.1:17828349-17869330 GCF_000247695.1 Heterocephalus glaber | reverse complement strand
TGTGGAAATCAGTGGGCCAATAAATAAATAAAAAAAATTTAAAAATTAGAAATCACTTGATTGACTATAGGTCATCTATCTTATCCCGCATGGTACGATGAGATATTTGGATATCATCTGATCAGTTGGCTGCCTCCTATTGGCTGAAACTTAACTGTTTGAGATTGGCTGAAACTTGCCTATTAAATTAGGTTTTAGTTCATTTACCTTACTAAGTTAAGTTGAGATTTTTTTACATCAGAACTCAAATTAGTGAGATAATCTGAGGCCAATTGCTACATGCTTATTTAATTTAACTGGTGTAGCTGAAGTTTTTCAAGTCTTCTATTTTCTTGTTGAAATTTTGCCTATTCTGTCCATTCTTGACAGTGGAATATTAAAGTCCTTATTTATTATAGCTGAATTGTCTATTTCTCTCTTTAATTTGGTCAGCTTTCTTCATCATATATTTTGGAGGTCTGTGGTTAGGTTCATAAATAATTACAAAAATTACATCATCCTGGTGAGTTAACCTTTTTATCCCTATGAAATGTTTTGCATTGTCCCCAATACTACAGATTTTTGCCTCAAGGTCTACTTTGTTTGATCTTAGTATAACCACTCCAAATCAGTTTGCATGATATACCTCCCCTCACCCCATTTTTACACATTCAAACTATTTGTATCTTTTCTGCATCCATTGACTTGCTTTTCCCCCTTTATTATTTTCCCTCTCATACTGTTTATGTAGTGAATTACATTTATTGATTTTGGAATGTGATATTGATCTTACATTCATAATACAAATCTCATTAATTCATGTTGGGCCATCTTTTCTGATGATTGCTATATTGCTATGATTGTTGCATCTCAGTAGTTTTCTAGTGTCAGGGTGATGCTGGCCTCATGCAATGGATTGAGAAGTATTCCTACTCTTCTATGTTTTGAAAGTGTGTGTAAAATTGATATTATTTCTTTTCTAAAGGTTTGATGCAATTAATTGCTGATGCTGAATCTGGAATCCCCTGTTTCCCAAATGTTTTTAATTAAAATGTAGCAGCTTTAGGGGTTTTACAGCTATTTTGATTTTTGTCTTTCTACTTGTCTTAGGTTTAGAAGCTTTCTTGCTGCAGGTTTAATCATTTGATTAATTTGTCCATTTCAACCAAGTTGTCAAATTTATTTATGACATTCTCCTGCCGACTGTTTAATGTCCAGAGAATATTCAGAATCATCCAGTTTTATTTTTGATATTTTTGTCTTTTTTTCCCTCCATTGGTCTAGCTAGGGTTTTATCATTAGTATTGATCTTTTAAACAACCACCTTATGGTTTTATTGATTTTTCTTTATTGTTTGTTTGCTTTTCATTTCATTGATTTATACTTTTTATTACTTCTTTGTACTTTGAATTTTAATTCTTATTTTTCTGATTTCTTAAGATAACTGATTTTGGACATTCAAAAAATTGGCAATATAAGCATTTAATACTATAAAATTTCCCCTGAGAACTGCTTTATTTGCATTTCATAAATTTTGATATATTTTATTGTTCTGAAATATTTTATAATTTCCTTTGTCAATTATTCTTTGAAATACTATTATTTATTTTGAAAAATTTCCCTAGATACTTAGGATTTTCTTGATATTTTTCTGTGAATTTTAGTTTCATTCTGTTATTATCAGCAAAAATGGATTTATGATTTCCATATATGCTACAGTATGTTTTAGTGAATTTTCCATGGGCACTGAAAAGTATCTGGTGGCTGAGGTATAGCTCAGAGCAGACTGCTTGACTAGCATGTGCAAGCATGGGAGATCCACCCCCAGCAATAAGGGAAAATTTATCTAAATTCTGTTGCTTGGTTACTTGTATTATAGGTGTCGATTTGGAGGTGTTCCTCTAAGTTTTCTATAACCCTATTGTGTTTAACTCTGAAATTTCCAGCTGTAAGTGGGAATTTGTCAATTGTTCTTTTCAGTTCTATAAATTCTTAAGTCATATGTTTTGCTACTCTGTTATTCCCTGTCTGTATATTTAGGATTATTAGGACTTGAAAAAGTGAAACTTTTGTTATGATAAAATGTCCCTCTTTAATTCAAGGAGTAGAAATATTTCTTGTTCTTAAAGTCTACTTTGATATGAATATAGCCACTCCAGTATTGTTTTCATTAAGTTTATTGGTACATTTTAGGTATGCAATATGATGACATTCATCATTGGGAATGTGTACCATCCAGTTTTTTAATTAAAATATCCATTGTGCATAATTTCTATTCTTTTCATTTACAATGTTAGACTCTTTCAGAAGATTTTGTTTACCCCTAGGTTTTGTACTATTGTTATAATTCATGTTGTAGAATGTATGATACAGTGTTCTTATTTTTAAAAACAACTTTCTTTCAAAAACTTAAAACAGGGAAAAGCTTTTTCCACTTTACACAGATAGCTATCTAAACTGTGCTTGATTCTTTTGAGTAGATCCAAGTCTCCACATCACTTTCCTTTTGTCCTGAGAGCTTCCTTTCACATTTCTTTAGAGATCTCACAGCTAAACTCTTATATTTTGCTTATCTGAAGACATTGCAAATTACTTCTCACTTTTGAAAGATATTTTCACTGGATATAGAATGACATTTTTCTCTTTCAGCACTGTAATGATGCTTTATTGTCTTTTATCTTCCACTGTTTGTGATATGAAATTGCAGTCATTCTTATCTCCGTTTTTCTAAATGTAATGTGTCATTTTAAACTATGGTTTCTTTTAAGATTTTTCTCTTTATCTTTAGTTCATAGCAATTTCATCATGATGTGTTTTGGTAAGGTTTTCTTTGTTTTTATTTTGCTTTGTGCTTGAACCTTTGACTGCATGTGTTTGTAGATTTAAAAAATTATACTTGAATACAATTTTATCCATTATTTCTTTAAATGTGATTGTCTGCCTTTCATCTCCCCTTCTTTCCAACTCCAGTTGCATTAGACTACTTGATACTATTCTTGTGTTGTTCTGGCTCTGACAGTTTCTTTCTGTCTCCTTTTTTCTTTGTATTTAAGTTTGTGTAGCTCCGATTGATAAGTTTTCAGATCACACTGATTTTTTTCTCCTGTGTGTTCAATCTGTCATTATTTCCATGTTGTAAAGTTTTCGTTTCAACATACATTTTCAGTTATAGGAAATCCTTTTTTATTTCTTATGATTTCTTCCCTTATCATTTTCATATGTTTTGTAAACCTTAAAAATGTTTCTATTATCTACTTTAAAGTGCTTGTCTACTAATTGCACTCTCTCTGTCACTCCTAAGACAAAAGAGATCCCTGCTTGGAAATATCCCACAGTTTATGGAAGACCTGTCTGTATCTGTTGGTAGCACATTTAACTTCAAGTGACAGAAAACAGCATGGTGCTAACAAAGAGATAGGGGTTTATTTGTCTCATAAAAGTGTCTCAAAGTAAGCAATTGCTGATTCTGATTCAACAGCGTCTTAATGTAAAGATTACTGTAATTCCTTTTGTTGTTTTTCTTATGAAGGTAACCTCTTTTTTTTTTTTTTTCAAGAACTCTATGAACCTCCAGACCTCAC
Organism: Heterocephalus glaber; assembly: GCF_000247695.1. The sequence goes on along the minus strand of NW_004624755.1, from coordinate 17,865,770 downwards.
AGTTGTGGAAAACACCATGCCTAAAATTCTTTTTTTTTTTCTCCTTTGAAATCAGAAATTCAACCCAGTGCCTTTCTGTGTTACTGGCCAGGGCTGGGCCACATGACTTCCCTTGGACTAACCACTTGTTGAGTTAAGTAAAATTGGCCTGACTGGCTTACAGCCATGGAGAATCTTCTTCCTGGTCTCCTCAATGAGTTAACTCTCTGAGCAGGAAGATGGGTAATGAGGAAGAGACAGAGAGTGTTGTTCCTGCTTTACAGTAGCAAAATGTCACCATTAGAATGTTATTTGATCTTCACATTGGAAGAAATTTGGTTGGACTCTTATGGGAGAGTAATAAGCAATGTGTGCAATCTAAAATGCTATTGATTTCAAACAAGAATGGATTTACAGGAAAACTGTAAGACTTTTGTGAACCCTAGTATTTGTGGCCTTTCAGAAACATGGAGGCAAATTAGTTGCTGAGTTTTACACCAGTGGAAGTGCCTGGCAGCAGATACCATAGGGAGTCACAGTAAATTGAAAAAAAAATGGGAACATAGTAACTAATAGAGCTAGTGGACACTTATTTCCTGAAAGCTTTTATTGTGAATTGTGCAACCTTGAATAACTCAATATCTCTAAGCCTCAATTTCTTCATTAAAAGCCAGAAATAATACTACATTTATTGTGGAGGATTAACAATTAATCATCTGCATTATTATTTCCAGTTTGTTACTATCGCTTGTCTTTTTTCTTCAGAAACTAGGAGTAGTAACGCAGCCATGGCACAGAGCTATGAGTAGTGGTTCTCAAGGATTTAGGTGTCAGGGCCACTGTAAACTCTTAAAAATTACCGAGGATCTCAGAGATCTTGTGTTTACACTTGTTAAAACAGTTGATATTTACTGTATTATACCTGGGACCTAAATATGTACAATTTATTAAAAGTAATAGTAAAAGGCATCCCATGTTAAAATAAGTAACATTTTAAATGGAAAATGATGTTTTCCAGAAATGTTGAGAGCGGCCTTGCTTCACATTTTTGCTGATCTCTTCTGATTTCAGGACCTTCTTATGTGTTTCTGCATTCAAACTGTTGTAACATAATCTGCAATATAATCTTCAGCTCTGGCTAGTCAGCGTATATGCTAGCGAGAGAATAAAAGGGAGTGGGAAAAGGCCAACACTAGCATTAAGATGACGACAGTTTTGCTCTTACATACTGCTCTGAATTATCTCTGCGGTTCTTGGACCATGTACTGTATGGAGGATTGTGAGCTGGGAAGATAGGCCTTTCCCCTTCTAACTGAGTAAACATGGGCAGGATAGTACAGGCATCCAGGACTCAGTTCTCACATCTACAAAGTGGGCGCAATGATCTCCCCTGCTTCCCAGAGTGCCCTGATGACTGGAAATGCTCTTTGAATAGAGTTTGAAAAATCAGCAATATCAACCCATTTTTTTCTTTTTCCCTCCTCATTTCCTGTGGAGTAGAAGGCACCTTCAGAACATTTTGTTCAAGAAGTTGGAGAGGTAAGCCTCTGGAGTTATTGACAAGAGGCTCAATAGTTGGTTAAAAATGACCTTTTTGGGAAGTCATGATTAATGCCTATCATCCACATCACATAATAAATCATTTTCTCTGTCGTTATTTCACATAATTCTCATAAGAAATGGATATGAGTTAGGCATATTTATCATCCCCATTTCACACACCAGGTAACTGAGACTGGGAGGTTAAATAACTTGTCCAAACTCAGAATTTCTAATGCAATCTTTATCTTGTGACTCCACATAGTGTGCCTTTGAAGTCTCCTCCTTGCCTCCCAGTTCTTATTTTTGCACATTAATATGCATGTAGTGCACCTGCTCCCCAGGAGATGGCTTTGCCTGCATCAGCTTTTGATGTTGGTGCCTGAAACTTGTTTTTTATTAAGGATGGAAATTTCACTGAATAGACAAATGGACTTGAAGGCCTTTACATTGCTTTGGAGATGAAAAGTGCTGGGTAAATGTTATTACCCATTTTGCTGGTAATTTGATCAAAGAAGCAATAACTGTGCAGAACTGACCCTAAGAAAATGAGATTTGAAAAGGGGGTAGTGGGTGTCCACTTTGGGCCAGAAGATCTCAGGCTTATGCAAATTTTTCTCCAGGAAGTTCTTATGGGCTGATGAGAAAAGGTCTTGAGACATTAATAAATTCTACACCTGACCCCTATGCAGTAGGAGGTTGCCAAAGATGTTTAAATTCGATATCATTAACAGAGAAGTAAAGATGAACACCTAGTAACTTCTGGGAGACTGTTGCAGGTACAAATTGAGGAACAGAGGTAAATGTAATGGTGAACATTAAAGGCTTTTAAAAAAGTTTGGTTTCTGGTACTATTAATAGTTATGAAAGTAGTAATGCTAATGATGTTACCATCTGAACATGGATTAAGTATATTTTCTTGGTCAGTTTTGATATCAAAGACTTTGCATTCTCTTGTGATGGTTAAACTTAATTGTCCACTTCATTGACTTGGGAACCACTTCCCTCAAGAGAATAGTTAAGCACCCTTCTAGGTATGTCTGTCTGGGTCCTGGAGGCACAACAATGAGATTTATATCTGGATCCTGGCCCCTTCCTCTCTGTGCTCTGCTTCCTGGCCACCATGAAATGAGCAGCTTTACTCTGTCATGCCCTTCTGCCATGATGTTTCTGCCTTACAGCCCCCTGACCATGGACTAAACCTGCTGAAACTGTGAGCCAAATTAAACATCTCCTCCTTTAAGTGCGGATGTCAGGTATTTTGAAAGCTCATTAATTTAGAAAATTGGTACTGAGAGTTGATCCTTGCTGTGACTGTGTCTGATAACATGGTTTGGAAGTCTTTGCAACTGGTGTGTATGGAGGAGTTTACATAGACTGGGAAAGGCAGGTTAGAAAAGTTTTACAATGTTGTAACCACAACCTGATGAGCAATTTTAGTTGAACTTCAGAAGACCAGAATGCTGATAGGGATGTAGACAGTAAAAGCCAGGCTTATAAGGTTTCACTGGAAAATAGGATTAGAGTCAAAGCATGTCATACTCTGGCAAAAATTTGACTACATTTTTCCCAGGTTTTGAGAATTTGTGGGGGCCTGAGTTAAAGGTGGTAGGCTAGTTGATCTGTTGAAAGAAAGTTCAAAGCAGCCCAATGTTCAGGTTGTGCATGGATACTGCTGACTTCTTTTAGCTAGATATATAGCAAGAATTGGGAATAAAGAGTAGAGCAGAAAGTCATCCCCAACTTTCTGGAGTCTCCAATGCATGTTTGGCTGAAAAACTAAAAATTTGACCATATACAAAAATATGTAAAGTTAGGGCCAAAGGAGGTATAGTTTCTGAAGAGAGTAGCACTATTAAACAACAACAACAATGAAAACCATTTTGAATAGGGACAAGAAGAATGGTACTTTGAGGGGATCTCAGAAATCAGCCAAACCCCATTCAATGAAAGCTCAGTGGTGCAAAACTGGAAATCTTTCATTTGAGAAGAGAGCCCCTAGGCTCCTTGCTTGAGAAAGGCTGCCTAGAGAATTGATATCCCAGGATCCATTTCATTGTATGCAGTCATCCAGGCACTTGAAGGTTGCTTGCTGCCATGGTCTAAAGGGACCTGGCTACTGCTCTCATTGACAGCAGACCTTTGTGTTGTCCATTTGATGCTAGTTTTACCAGCAAGCAAAATGCTAGTGTTCTACCCAGATGCTTCTACCCAGATTTCAACAGAAGGTCTTGATGAATAGGCAATGTACCCCTGAGAGAGCAATGCATGACACTGTAGGAAAGAAGCCAAAGAAGCAGTGGAGACCCCAGGAAGTTGGAGATGACAGGACCATAAATTGTCTGCTGAGGAAAGTTATGAGTGGAGCCAGCCCAAGAGAGAGGCTTTGTGGATGTCAATAAGCCAGGCCACAGAGGTAGGACTACCTAAGCTCTCTAGAATTTGCATCTTACTGTCTTGTGCCTATGATGCTGGACACAGAGCTTCAGGACTTAATGTTTTCCCTGTTAGATTTCAGTCTTGCTTTGATCTGATTCTTTTCTATTCTCTTTTTTCTCCTTTTTGAAATGGGAATGTTTACTCTGTGCCATTGTACCGTGTAACTTAACTTTGATTGTTATAGAGGTTCACAGATAAGAGTTTGCCTTGAGTTCAGAGAAGACTTTGTATTGGACTTTTGAACAATGTAGGAACTGTTAAGACTTTGGGGAAAGAGTTATTGCATTTTCAGTTCTACATGAGATAGCTGTATTATGTTAGAATTTTAAAGTAATTATTGTTTTTATTTGCTGAATCAGTATGATTTAAGGAGATGTGTTTTGGTGTCAATTTGACAAAGCATAGAATGTGACAGATAAGCTTATCAATATTTTTGGCTTGCATGCCACCTGCGGGATTAGTAGAGAGCAGTCCTGGGTGTGTTTGGGTGGGTCATGGAGGTGTGACCTTGAGGTCTGTATCTGGCCTTTCCTCTCTGGTACTCTTCTGTGTTCTCCTTCCCAGCCACCATGAAGTGAGCATCTTTGGTCTCTCACGCTCTTCCACTACCATGTTCTTGCCTTGGGGCCGGCTGACCATAGGCTGAACTCTGTGAAACCAGGGGCCAAATTAAATGTCTCTTCTTTTAATTTTTTGATGTTCAGTATTTTGTATAAGCAACAGAAAAACTGACTAATATAGCTCTAGCTCATTTAATTGTTACAAGAACTCTACAAACTAAGTTTTTTTTTGGGGGGGGTACTGGGGATCGAACTCGGGACCTCATGCTTGCCCGGCAGGCACTGTGCTACTGAGCTAAATCCCTGACCCTGGAGATTATTTTTATATATTCACTTACAGGTAAGAAAATTTAAATTCATGGTCACAGAGCTAGACAGTGGTAGAAATAAGATTCAAACCAGCCCTGAGATCTGTGTCCAAACCAATTTGTTACCATCTCCTGCTTTTCCATGGGTTTGCAGTGTTTTTACTTTGTGTAAAGTGTAGTCTCTTTGAAATATACTAAAATTTAAAACTAAATATATATTTTAATCTCATAACAAGTTCTAGAATTTATGAAATAATAAATTCCAATTCATGTTATTCAATTTTTATATTCATTATGATTATCACAAAATATTTATTATAGCTGGGGATACCAATTGGGATCCAAGTTCCACTTTAGAAAATATCTCAGTCCCTAATTTAAGAAGCATATATTCAGAGCAGTAGCTCTCAAAATTACAGTAAATATAAATCACCAAAGGAAAAGATAAATTATATATTTTTGGCCCTCTGTATAAGGAGGTCTGATTCAGTAGATGTCTTAGTCACTGTCCTTGTTGCTGAGACACAATACCTGATACACACAACTCACATTCTTAGTTCACAGTTGGTTAGCTCCAAGGAAGGAAGGCCTGGTGGAAGGGTCTGGTGAAGGAAAGCTGCTCGCTTTTGGCAGAAAGAATGAAGGGAGGAGACATGAAGGGAGACCCACCCTTCCATGGCGATCCACCTCTTCCGACCAGACCCCACCTCCTAACAGCAAGCAAGCTATCTACCCTCATAATTCAATTACTCTCAATTACCCTCTGAAAGCTCCACCTATGAGAGCATGAGGCTTTTTGGGGAGCATCTAGATATAAACCATAACAGGAGTGTGTTTACAGTCACTCCACACGATTTTGATGCAGATTGGTTCTGTGAAAAATATTAAGAACACTTTCCTAGGTGAAAAGATGGATGGCTTGGGTTATGGGTCAAATCTAAAATGTCCCCCCAAATCTCTGGTTCAGAGGTGGGGCTTTTTGAGGGTGATTGGATCATGGGTATACTCTATGCATCAGTGGATGAATTGATGAGTTTATAGCTGGCTGTGATTTTCAAAGGAGGGACTTGGTTGGAAGGGGTGGGTCACTGGGGACCTGCCTTTGGAGGGTACATCTCCCTCCTGGATCCTCCTTTTTCTTCCACTTTCTAGTTTCTGTTTGGTAAACAGTTTCCTCTGCTCTGCCCTTCAGCCATGATGTTTCTGCCTTGGAGCAGGGTTGTGATGTACAGAATCTCCTGTACCATGACCCAAAATAAGCATATCTTCCTTTAATTGCAGGTGCCAAGTATTTTGTCCCAGCAATGGGAAAAATGTCTGATACAGCTTGTCATGTAAATAATCTTCCACAAATCCTTCTTCTAGCCAATTTTTAAAAACAGGAGCTAAGTAAGACAAAATTTTGTACAGCAACAAAAACCAGAATATTATGTTATATGCCAATCACTTCGCTCCAGTTGGTTGGACTTTTTTCTTCTTTAGGGAAGAAAATCTGTTTGGAGGTTCTTCATTTTCTTCCCTACTCTATAGTCTGGATATAAAGTCTGCAGTCTGCAGCATGTATGATTTCTTAAGAGATTTAACAGCAAGCTTTGGAATTCTCTCAAACACAACTAGCTAACTAAATCCTCAAGGTTTTCAAATTTGAGAATTTGACTTTTCTATCTCTTGTCCATGAGACTCATGCATATACAGGCCCTTGCTCCACAGAGATCTCCCAAAATATCACTGCTCAACATTTAGTATGTCACATCTTTCATAAGGCCTTCCTTTTTCATCTAGGTTGTTGGTAGACTGTGCTACTCTCAGTCTTGTGCATATTCCTGTCATTACTAGTCTATGACAACTGTCCATTTACTTGCCATATATGATTATGTTGAAGACAAAGGTGATGATTTTTTAATTCTCCCTATTTCTGGGCTTTAATACAGTGTCTTTCCTACTGTAGCTGATAAAAATCACATTATCTGTTGATTGAGTAATACACACTGCCTTTTGTTCAGTTCATTTCAGTGATCATCTCTTTGTTGTCTATTGCATCATCAGCTATTTTCAAGGCTGATTTATCTTTTCAACTACTCACAAAGTCCCTGAAGTCAATAGCAATGCTTGATAAGTATTTCCTTTATTAGTTGTCAGGGAGTCAGGTATGCACAAATACTTGTCTAGTTGATGATTGAAGTTACTTCTTTCTTTTTGAAAGAAAACAAGTACATGCAGTGATAGTAACACCCTAATTTAGTGCTTCATGCAGGTCATGTTGACTTTGGTGCCCCTGTGTCCTCATCCTCACCATTCAGTTACGAGGCATCTGTCCAATCTCTCAGACTTATGACTTGTTTTACTCTAAGCTACTCTGATCAGCACCTCCAGCAGTGGTTTGTGCTGGAGAGAGATTTAATAAGCATTAAATGATGATGAGATATTGGCTGTTTTCCACTAAATGGACACTCTCATCATTTCCTGGTCTGTGCCTGTGAACTTGCCTAAATTACAGAGGACAAGCTGAGTATTTCAGAGTATGTCCCCTTCGCCTCATAGTTAGTCATGGAAATAAAGCATTAAGAAGTTATGCTAACTAGCTGAAGGCTATCGAGCTGGTTACTGTCCTTATCTGGATCCTAGTTTCCCTATCTGTTACGAAAGGAGGGAAATCAGCATGATTGTGAACTCTGAGTCCTTTCCATCTTGTAAATGACTGTGTACTTCAAACTTATATACCATTCCCACGAGAAGAGGATAGGCATAGGCAAAGGACAGACAGTGGGAGATTCTGCCATGTAGAGCCTAATGCTTCATGTTGAGAACCAGTTACAGGTTCAAGGTTGATTGAGCAGCAGCACAAGAGTGCAGAGGCTGAATTTGGGGGAAATACCTTCCAGCGTTTACCCTGTCAGTCACCACACTGGCCACTTCCACATAACCCTTCTGACCATCTGAAGAGAGTGAGTTTTTATTTTTACCTTTTTAATTTAGAACACCAGCAAACAAAGTTCATTGAGGTCAAATATGCATAAAGTCACAGAGCTAGAAAATGGCGGGTTGGAACTTGAACAGAAAACTGAATTCATGCATGCTCTTCCACTTCGCCGTGTAATTTCCAGCACCAATAGTAGTCTTCTATCTTCATTTAAACAACACTGTGATTTTAGTTCATGCCTTTAGAAGTGGCTGTGAGAATCATTAATGCTTGAGGACACAACATTACTGTTCAGTGCAATGAAGTCAGTAACCTTTCATACAAATTATTTGTACCAAAGTTTTCTACTTGAGCACCCCAAGTGAATGAGCTCATGTACTATTTTATAGTAATGAAGTGCTTGGAACTTGGTGTGTTCAGGGTTTATGACATTTTAGATTAGCTTTTAAATCATTTATTTATTTCCTGAAAGATTTCAAATAAAATGTTACTTAAATGATTCTTATTCATTTACATGTTCTTACTCTTCTTATACTTGAAAGATAATTGGATAAATTATTTAATGCCCACTGTTGATGATATTCGTTTAAAGGCTATTTAAAGTCCTTTTTCTAAGAAGCAGGATGTATTGATTTTGATGGTGTCTTAGCCCATTTGTGCTGCTATCACACAATACCAGAGACTAATTTATAATGAATATAAATTTATTTGGCTCATTGTTTGAGAGCTGGTAAGTCCAAGATCATGGTGCCTGAATCTGGTGAGGGACTTTGTTACACGTGATTCCACCGTGTACATGGAAAGATAAAAGAGGGCTAGAGGGAAAGAGAAAGAAGAGGCTGATTTGGTTTTATAACAAGTCCACTCATGATAACTAACCCACTCCCATGATAACTTTCATCACCTCTCATTAGGTCTTACCTCTGAAGAATTTTGCATTGGGGATCAATTTTCAACATATGGAATTAAGGGGATACATTTAAATTATAGCAGACATGAAGTTTAAACAAACTTACACCATAGACAAATTTGGGATTTAAGGTAAAGCCTTGAACTTAGAAAGCTCAGTCAGCTTCCAACCTTGGCAAAAGCAATCTTTGACTTCTAAAGCAATTTTACATTGGAGCAATCCAGAGAGACAACAGAGCTCCCATGGAAATTGTCAACAAAACTGAAAAGAAGACAAGTAGCCATACTTTAGCATCCAGAACTTGAGAGGCCTCTTAAGTACAAACAACTGAGGCATAAAACTCAAGAAGCCTTCAAACAGCTTTAATCTTCTGGTGAATCTGTCCTTTGATAGCATGTAAAATCTAGGCTGAGGAATGTGTGCCAAAGGGCTTCAGTACACTAACTCCAAGTTTGATTTTGCTAAAGAACCTGACTAGCATTCAAAATGGAAATAGCAGGGAAGGGAAGGCAGAGGAGAGGGGGAGAAGAGAGAGGAGAGAAAGGAGAGAGAGAGAGAGAGAGAGAGAGAGAGAGAGAGAGAGAGAGAGAGAGAGAGAGAGAGAGAGAGAGAGAGAGAGAGAGATACACTATGCAAACAGAGACAGGAAGGGGATGGAGCTGTATTTAGAGACTAAACACTTATATTTGAATCCTTGTTCAGTTATTAACATTTTATAGATTTCATGAAGTTTGCTTAAACCAATTTGAAATTATTTCCTTACATGTATAATGGGAATAAGGATTCCATATTTCATACCGTAGGATTAATTGGTTAATGTGAAGAACTCTGCAGATGTAAAGGTTAACCTTCCTCCCTTACTGACAGGTTAGCACTCAATCTTCATCTCCATCTGTTTCCTTCCCCCTCTCTTAACTTCCCTGATCACAGGCAATCTTTACATATCAGCTCTAAATCTCATTCCTGGGTCTCATATCCTCCCATTGGTTTTCACTCTGTTGTGTATTTCTGCCTTTCTTTATTTCTTTAATCATTCCCTTAGTTTGTATCCTCCTTGGGAGACTTCTGTTTTAGTCAGCTATCCTGGTGCTGAGATACAACACCTGACATCCACAATTTAAAGGAGGAGAAGTTTAATTTAGCTCACAGTTTCACAGAAACTGTTTGCCAGGTTTCAAGGCAGGAATATCATGGCAAAAAGGTGTGGTGAAGCAAGGCTGCTTAGTTCATGATAGCTGGTAAAGAGAGCTGGGGAGCAGCACTAGAGAAGAATGGATGAGGGACCAGTAATTGTGCCTAAGATCACACCTGCATGACTCACCTAGGCACACCCAAAAGTATGTTCCACCAATTGCCTGGGTCACTCCCAAGCCAATGAAGGTGAGATAATAAAGCTTAACCTTCACACCTCACCCCTTCTCATCTTGACATCTAAACACATCTCATTAAACCATACTTATTTCCTAAACAAGCATAAGGTTATAATTCCACCTAACATGATACAACTATCTGCTTACAACAGAAAATATGATAATACCTTTCCTTAAATTTCAACATTTCCAGAATGTTTTAAAAGTGCAAGTCCAAGTCTCTTCTGAGACTCCAGGCAAATTCTTAACTCTGAACCTCTGTAAAAATAAAAAACAAGTTACATAATCAGCAGGTAGAGTGGCACAAGGTACACATTCCATTTCAAAAGGGAGGAATAGGAGGATAGAAAAGAAACAGACCAAAGTGAAACCAAAACCTAGCAAGGCAAACATTAAGTCTGGTAGCTCTGTATCTAACATCTGGTGCACATGGTAGTAAAATGTGAGTTCCAAAGAGTTTGTGCAATCTACTTTTATGGTGTTGCTGGTTGCAACCCTACTGCCTCTGATTGGTCTGGCTCCATTCACTGCTTGCAGGACTCCTTGGCAGACATTCCACGTTCCTGGCATCTCTGACTTCCTGAGATCTCAGCTGCACCTTTGGCTTCATTCCCACAGCTTCATGCACTGACTACTTAAGGACTTCTTCACTGGCCTCTCAGGCCATTGGAATCTGTTTGAAAGCCTCCATGACTCCACAACTCTTGCATTCTGCATGCTGATGAAATCAGTATCATGTGGAGGGCACCCTGTTTTTATTTTTTATTTTTTAAATTTTATTTTATTGGCACAATTTAGGTATACAATATAATGACATTCATCATTGGAAATTTGTACCTTTACATAAATCTCTCTTAGTTCTTATTTTTCCCCCTTCCCCTGCCCTCCCTTCAACCCCTCCATCCCTCCCTATTTACAAAGACTTTGTTTCCATTTTTTCATTTTCTCATATTAATTCCATTCCCTTCTTTCCTTTCCCCTACCTTTCCCACTTCCCCTTCCCCTTTGCCCCTTTCTTTCCTATTTCACATTATCTATTATATCTTTTAGTCCTTATTTACACTTTGAGTTTCTCACACTAGAGAAACTATTCGGTATTTACACATGTGTGTCCTATTTATTTCACTTAAGAGTATTGCCTCAGTGTGCATCCATTTAGCCATACATATCACTAGTTTTTCATTGTTTATGGCTGAGTAGTTCTCCATTTTATTAAAAAACTCATTTTCTTTATCCACTTTCCAGTTGATGGGCATTTAGGCTGTTTCAAAGTTTTAGCTACTACAAATTGTGCTGCTATGAACATGGGTACACATACATCATTGTGATATGATTCTTTTAATTCTTTGGGGAAGACACCCAGCAGGGGAATAGCTGGGTCAAATGGGCCTTCCAGTCATTACAATGTTTTGTTTTATGTGGATCCCAAGGCAATACTGGGGAGAAAGGAGAACATCTAGCAAACATGGACAAATGAGCTATTTCAAGAGCTTCCTTTCATTTGTGATAGAATAATGCAGTTGAACATTTATGTAATTCAACTTCTTTTTTGGAAGATGAGGAGAAGATGATTCAGGGAAGTGCAGTGATTTCACAGAGCTTGTTAGTTTTATTAGGTATAACTGTGGGCGGACTAAGTTCACCTTCATTATGCAAAAGAGATCTTTTGCTCTGCAAATGCTCCTCTGTTCTTACAATGTAGAAATAACCCAAAGCCTCTCTCTATTCCTCCTAGTTTAAATAATAATATTATAGATGTCCACCTATAGTTTGAATCTCATTTTTCTTTTCTTTTCTTTTCTTTTTTTTTTTGGTACTAGGGATTGAACTTGGGTCCTTGCACTTGCAAGGCAGGTGATGGAACCACTGAGCTAAATCCCTGGCCCTTGAATCTCATTTTTCAGTGAGAATTATAGAATCTTCCTAGAAACTTTAGGCATGCTAGAAGACATAAATTTTCCAGGTAGGGGTTCCCAGAGACTTTTACCTCTTTCCCCTAAAATCTAATTACTCAGAAGATATCTACACATCCAGCTGGTTGTGAATACAAAGAACCAGCCTAGATTTTCTCTAGGCCTCAGTTTTCTTCCATGTGGAACATGGACAATGTCCATCTCTTATTTCCCTTTGATACTGGGAACTGAAACCAGACCCTTTGCACTGAGCTACATTCTCAGCCCCTTTTTATTTTTTATTTCAAGTCAGGGTCTCACTAAGTTGGCAAGTTGCCCAGGCTGGACTTGAACTTGTGATCCTCCTGCCTCAGTCCCACAGAGTGCTGGATTTACAAGTATGGCCCACCACATTCTGCTAATAATGTTCATCTTGTAAGTATGTTGATGGTTGAGGTGAAATATAAAAAAGTTGTGTTGAGATATAAGAAAATGAATTTGAAGCACTCTGCAGATGTTCATTTGCATTTCTGCCTAGTTTGCTTTCTTTCTTCCTTGGTCAAATTATAGAGCTGACTCCATTTCTTCCCTGGGACTGAGGAGCCTAAGGGATGGGGATGTATGCATGTGTTCATGCACCCACATACAAAAATGGAAACACACACATGCTCTTAGATGTTCTTCTTTGCAGCCATAATCACACTGCCCTCAGGTAGTAATTTATTTAAACATTAGTCTAATGCTTGACTCTCTCAAGTCTAAGCTTTGTGTAAATAAGAACTGACCTTTCTATATTCTTTGTTACATGGGAACATGTACAGGTATTATTCTATTCATTTTTACATCTATTTTTGGACTCTTAAATTAAGAGCCATTTTTCTACGCTATGGTATCTGACAGTTTTTAATCTCTGGCATGCAGTTCTTTGTTCCAGTGGGGAAGACTGATGATCACGTACCCTTTCTATTTCATTTCCTAGCTGTGAGAATTTAGGCAAGTTGCTTAATCCATCTGAGCCTTAATTTCCTCATCTGAAAAATGGCAGATAATTCTCCACAGGCTTTTTGTTTTTGTACCTCTTGTGAGCAGCTTTCATTCTAGATTACTTATTCACATATAGTTGTATACCAATCAAACTTGGAATGTATAACATCTCCCTCCAGTGGAGAGGATAGATTTGTTTTTGGACAAATGTGTTAAACTCCCTTCAAGGCAATAGTTTGCAAGGGCAGGTTTGTAAGTAGTCTCAGGATAAAATTGGGGTTTTCCTAGCTTGGGTTCCACAGCTGTGACACAGGTCACAGTATGCACAGCACCCTTTGAGCCCACCAGTGTTGTCCCTGTGGGGTCTCAAGGGAGCAAAGGGAATTGATGTGAATATGAAGCCCATGCCTGCTGAGACGTGAGTAATAACATCCCTTTCTTCTGACCAGGGAGTCTCATATTTTCTACCAATATCTATGTATATTAAGTTGACTTATTAGCTGGCAAGCAAAGAAAAACACCAGACTTCTCACAGTCCCTTATGATGTTAATAGTTCTTACTGCATGCTGTCATCAGGATTGAATGGAAGAATGCCATTGTACTTTCTGTTATTTTTTCTGGAGTTCCTTCCCCCACAACCGATCCACAAAATAGTTACTAGTTCCTTTCACTCATTTACTCATCTTTATGTTCCTCTTCAGATATCACCTTCTAAGTGAGGTACAGTATTCTGGACTTCTTTACTCAAAATGATAGCCTTCCTTGTATCATTCAGGGCTCCACCAGAGAGACAGAAGTAGAAGCACAAGCACATTAAGAGATTTACTGCAGGGATGATGCAGTTGTAGGGATAGCTAGACATGTTGGAAATCTACTCAACAGGCCTTTGGGGAAGTCAGGCTGGAGCTTACAGGCAGAAGGCAGACAACCCACAGGTGGAATTTCTCCTTCCTCAGGGAAGCCTCATCTCTGTGGTTCAGGCCTTTCCACAGGTTGAATGAGGACTATCAAGAATGTCTAGGATTGGGACGGGGATTTAGCTCAGTGGTTTTTGCCACCTGCTGTGCAAGCGCAAGGACCCAAGTTCGATCCCTGGTACCAAAAAAACAAAAAAGAATGTCTGAGATAATTTCCTTTACTTATCACTGACTGATTGTCAATTTTAATCACATTTAAAAATATCTTCTTAGGAACATCTAGATTAATGGTTGATGGAAGAAGAGAAAGCAGTAGTTTTGAGATGTTGACACATCAAAAGACCAGACTCTCCAGTATTCCTTATTCTCTTTTTCTGCTTTATTTTTGCATTGCACCTACCTAGCAGCAATGAACTCACTACAGTTACATCTTGGCACTGAACTGCTTTGGAACTGGTCTAATTTAGTACTCGGCACATTTTGTGCATTTTGATGTGCACATTTTGTCCTGGTACTTAGCATTTGTTTGCTATTTAACATTCAAGCTAGAACTTGTAGGTGTTGATTGCCTCATGACTTGCTACCCCTTCCAGTCCAAATGACTTTGGTACTCATTATTTTTGGTAATTGTTGTACCTCTTAGAACCAATTAAAGATAAATACCTGGGTACCACTGTATTTTATTTATTCTGCCAATTTTCTTTTGCTTCATTAACATATAAACTCCAGGGGACAGAGCTGTTTGACAGTTGTTGCACACCCAGTACAATGGAGCATGACCCACAGGAGTGAACAGCTAATAAACACATATTGAGTGAGGCAGAAATGCTCAGATGCATGAGAAGTGGCACTATATGCTAGCCATTAATATAGTAAATGTGCACATAACACCAACATAAATACTTCGCATTTATGGGTCTCCTCAATTTTTTTCACACATTCATCTTTTGATCCCAGACATCTTTTCAAAGGTACTGTCTACTTCCCAGGAGAAATCCAGTCTCCTTAGTTCAATTCAGGCCCTGAAGAACTACTCTCCCCACCATGGTCTCCAAGCTCTCAAAGGCACCAACCAGGTGCTCTCACTGGTCTGAATTCCTTTAAACCCTCTGTGCTCTAGGCTGTGCCTCCCACCTCTCTTATAGTACAAGCTGTTCTCTCAACTGTGAATGCTTCCCCTAACCTTGTATTCATTTGGCTTGGTTTTAGTCCACCTTTAACACTCAGTTCAGGTTTTGATCCCTGTTCAAGGTTCTTTCTTTACTCCAAGACTTGTGCATTCTTTTGAGCCTCCACACATTCTCTACTCTGCTCTGTACTAACACTTACCTGACTCTGATGTGCCATTGTATCTATTTCATGCCACAGTGAAATCCTGAGGACAAGGTCAGGCCATTCACCTCTGCATCTTAAGAACAGAGCTTGGCTTCTGGCACAGAGCAATGCTTGGTAAATTTTGGCTGGATGAGTACTGTTCATTGAGGGCTCCCAAATGATACAGGGGCAGGTGCTTTGCTTAACATCACCAAAGGACATTGCCTCTCAACTTGTGCTGTGTATTCAAATCCTAGGGCAGAGTTTCAAATCTATGATGCATGGATCTCAACTCCAGAAACCCTGACTCAGCTTGTCTAGCATGAGGCATGTGTGTTAGTATTTACTTAGAAGCTCTCCCTGTGATTTTGGTATGAAGCCAAGGCTGAGAAACACAGTCTCCTGGAGAACTCTGAACTCAGTCCCTCCTATTTTATTTGCTCCCTCTCTGGCCAGAGGAGCAGGGCTATCTTTCTTTTCTACTAGTTTGAGAGCAGCCTGTTCCATTGGGAGGCTTTGTACCTGGAATCTTTGCACCTGTTAAAGCTCTGCTTGGCGTTAATGGTGCATCTGTAATGCTGGCCTTGAGGAGCCTGGCCAGGAAGGAATTTACATTTTACTGCATTTTCATCATTTATAGAAAAGAATGTGATTGCAGGCAGATGCTTTGAAGGTGATAAAAATGATCCGGAATCTGCCACTTAACTTCACACTGTTGTTTGGGAATGGGAGGAGGGCTAGGGTGGGTGGTGGGCTGTGGAGGGTTGGATGAGACCAGCCTGCCAGGATGCCCTCTGCCTTTTTCCCCACATGGAGCTTGAGAGAGCAAGAAAGCTCTCAGGTCAAATGCCAGGCTCTAAGTCCCAGCTGAGGCATTTATTACCTTAGTAATTTTTTTTAACCTCTTTCTATTTCAACTTCTCTGACTGCCCCTGAGAGCCGTAACTCCACTGCCTAGGCCTTTGAGGATTAAAGTATGAGATGTTATAAGTTACCTGGCACACAGTAGGTTCCCAGAGACAAAGCTATTATTGTTACCATCTCCCATCTGCCCTCCTCCTCACCTGCCTGGGGCTCAGGTGAAGCCTGTGGGATTGCTCACCTATGGTCATCACCTCTCTCTTGGAGTGGTTTCCACCTCTGCCTGCCTCAACTCCAGCTGGTTCATGGCTCACACTGCTGCTGTATTCTGGGGCTGGTGTGTTAAATCATCCACTTGTTCACTTTTCCTCAGGGGCTCGCCTTACATGGTGTAGTGAGTCCCAACTTCTCTGCTCGCTTTCCTTGCCTCCTAAGGTTTAGGGCATCCCTGTCTATAGCTGGCTAAGGATTCTTTCCACTATTCCCCCGACCCACTCCACCATCACTTCGCCATTGACTTACACTGGTTTTCCTATTTCCTTATGGTACACTTTGAATTTTCCAGGCTCTCTACCTTGCCTAGTGCTGCCCCCTGGGCCCCAAAGCCTGGTCTTCTCTGTGTAATTAGGAAAATCTGAACTCCACAGTGCTGGTCTGATCTTCTCAGATTAACTTCATTCTTTGACTTCAGCCCACAGCATTCTGTTCTATGGAGGCTGCACTTGTTTAGCGCTATGCTCATTTGTGTACAAAGCAATCCTCCAACCCCAGCAGTTTATTTTCTTAGCCTGGCTGCAGTCCAGCATGGGCCTCTATCTATGAACACGGTCTGCTCTGCCCCAGCAGTTATGGATGAGCCCAGGCTTTTCCATAGAATGGATTCACCATTCCCCAGGGCTCTTGGGTCCTCCAGCGGATTCTCTGCCCTGAGCAGAGGAGAAAAAACATGGAAGATTGCTTAGGGGCTGAGCCCGAACGAGGCATCCATCATGTCCACCCACATTTCTCTGTCTGAAGTCAGTGTCACAGTCCCACCTAATAGTGAGGAGGACAGTCGGGGAATGGACAGCGATAATAGCTTTGTCTTTAGGTGCCTACTACGTGCTGGTATGGCCCAATTTAATCCTCAATAGTAATGTTTGTCTTTGTGTGCCCAAGGCAAAGGTATCAGAGATGGCAAACATGCAGCATTGGCCCTGCCACTGTCACCACAGCACACTTTAATAGTTGATATTTCTAATGGCTTTGCAAATGGACTTTTGGTTCCCCTAGATTGTGCTATTCTGAGATGATCTTTTTACAACAGAATTCATGGGTCATTTTTTTTTCTCAGTGTGACATTGGCCCGAAGTGAGACATGATCAGCTTTTCTTTGTCTTCATTTTCAGTGACCTTGATTGCCATTCTCTGAGGATTCAGAGGTGTCATTGCTAGTGAGGGCTGAAAGTACTTCTGACATAAGAGAGGTGTAGAAAGGGAACTAAGAAGACAAAGTGAATAAATAACCTTATTATTTACCAAGCTGTGTGTAGCGAAATCTTTTGCAAGTGTTATTCTTTTTTCTGTGCTCCTGGGGATTGAGCCCACTGGTGCTCTATAGCACCCCCCCTCTTTAAGTTTTTGAGACAGGGTCTTGCTACATTGTCCAGGTAAGACTTGAACTTGCAATTCTCCTGTTTCAATCTCCCTCAGTGCTACGATTACAGGAGTGTACCACCATGTTAGTGCAAACATTATTCTTTAAAAATATCACAGAGCCTGGTGTGGTGGTGCATACCTGTAATCCCAGCACTCTGGAGGGTTGAGACAGGAGAATCCCAAGTTCGGGCCCTAAGCAACTTAACAACTTAATAAGACCCTGTCTTAAAAAAAGAAATGAAACAAAGTTCTGGCTATGTAGATCAGTGGGAAGGTCCGGGGGTTCAATCTTCAGTACCAAAAACAAAAACAAACAACCTCCCCAATCCAAAAACTGAGGTTATTTGTGGATATGTCTCTCTTTATCTGGGTGAACAGTGTGGGTTGGTTTGTGTCCCCCAGAAAGACTTACTCAAGTTCTTATCCCAAGTCCACGAGAGGATGACCTCCTTTTGAAGTAGGGCTGTTATAGATGTTATTCCAGCTATATGGGGTCATGCTGGACAGAGTAGACTGAGATCCAGTGACTCAGGTGCTTTATTGGATGTTTGTTTTTTTTTTTGTACTGGGGTTCAAACTCAGGACTTTATGCTTGTGAGGCAGGCAGTGGAACCACTGAGCCAAATCCCCGGCCCTCAGGTGCTTTATCAGAAGAGGAGAATTTGGACACGGACACACAGAGAGGAGAATGCGATGCGAAGGCACAGAGGCTGAGATCAGAGTGATGCAGCCAGAAGCCAAGGAGTGACAGAGTGACAGGGCAGCCCAGAAACTGCCGGAGCCTCAGAAGGCACAAGAAGAGTCCTTCTCTGGGGATACTGGAGGGAATGCAGCCCAGACTACACACTGATTCTGGCTTTCAGTTCTGTGAGAGAATACCTTTCTGTTGTAGGAAGTTACTTTCTGGTACTTGGTTACAGTGGCCCTCAGAAACCAATCCAGGGAGGCTGAGTGGGTTTTTGTCTTCCTCCACGCAGCAAGTTCCTCAGAGGATGACTGAGAATAGTGGAGATGGCTCTTGCTGGCTTTCACATCCTTCTTGCCTAGCCCAGCACAGGGCTTATGCAGAGAGCCAGGTTCCATGCTGAGAAGTTTTCTTTGGGTGCTGAGTGCTTGGATTAGAGAGCTCGATCAGTGCCAAGGTGAGTAGGGAACGGGGAGTGAGGGTCATACAGTACTAGCTTGTGAGACATCTCCTGAGTTCCCAACGGCACAAAACGCAGTGATGGTGACAACTGTCCCTGTTCACTTGTTACTGGCCACAAGTAATAACACAGGCATCATTTCATATATTTCTCAAAATAACACTACTCACTTGATTTTCTCACTCCAAGCTGTAGATGAGAAAACTGAGGCACGGAGAAAATAAGTCATGTAACCAACCTTGTGCAGCAGGCAAAAGGCAGGTGCTTTGTGGCCTGTGTTAGTCAGATTTCCTGTTGCTGAGACAGAGTACCTGACACACGTGGCTGGAAAGGGGAGAGGTTTAATTTAACTCACGTTTTCAAGGGATTCAGGTCACAGTGGCCGGCTCTGTGGCAAGAACATCAGGACAGAGGGTGTGGTGGAGCAAAGCTGCTTAGTTCATGGTGGCCAGGAAGCCGGGCGGGGGTCAGGGCCAGAGAGGAGGGGTGGGGCGGGATATTGACTCCAAGGTTACACCTCAGCACCACCAGACCACTCAGGAGTGTGCTCCACTGACCACTGACGCGCAGGGTGGATACCAAGCCAGTCACGTGAGCGCAATCGCAGCACCCAAATGCCCTACACAGCTCTACCAGCAGAGACAAGCGCAGCCGCGCCACCTCGGCATTTCATTTATTGTTCTTTGGAAGCAGCAGCAGCAGCAACTCTTTCAAATTCACACAGAGCTGCTGTTTGGCCCCAAGGACACCTTGTGACAAAGCATTGCGGGCTAAGAAGGACGCCGGAGGGAAGGGGAGTGAAGGCGATGGAAGGAGAATGAAGCTGGCCTGTGTACGCGCACCGCCCCCCGAAAGGAATGCACACGTTATGCCCCGCAAGCGCGTACTCGTAAAGAAGAAAAACTAGAAAAAGAAGCGTTCTGACTTATTTTCCTAGAGCAAATATTCACAAATCCTCATTCTTCTGCTGTGGAGTGGCAGACAAATCACAAGCTGTTAAACCACGCCTGCTCAGGAGCAGATCCCTGGGCGAGCAGAGAGCAGCACCTTGCTTGGCATGTCTTTTTCTTCTGAATTTTAGCTATTTTGATACCTGGGAGCCTGGCTGCCTGTAGGCCCCTGTGGCAAAGCTAGCTAATTGCTGGGCAAGGTACCATACAAGTAGTGGCAGCCTTGTGCTTGCCTCTGCTGGAGACTCACACAGCTAACCAAAGGCTGCCCAGCCTGTCCTTGCTACTGTGGACACTGCACAAAATTGCCTCTCACCCCCAGGATGTGTCTTCCCCCTGCTCCTGCTGATGCTGGCGCTGCTCTCTTGGCCCCGAGTGCGTGAGGCTGGGTGAGATCTGTGAGCCAATGTTCTTCATGACAGCTGTTTCTGTGCCTGCGCATCTTGCTGTATTGAAACCCATCCTGGGCCCAGCAGAAAGAGTTGGTCCCATGATGCAAAGGTTTGCGGAACTGTTTGCAATTCTGAAAGGATGAAGCTGGAGGAGGGAGGAGGTGGGGCCAGAGCGGAGGCTGCAGAGGTGGATAGGGGAAGCACCTTGGAAATGAGGCTGGGCTGAGAAGCCAGAAGCCACCTGGCCCCAGGTAACATCGATGACAGAGGCCACGGGCGATGGTCCCGCACCCAGGTGGCCAGTCAGCGCCCTGCAGTCAGGACTGCTGCGAGCGCCTCACTCCCCCCAGGAGGCATCAGGGGGGCTTTGTGCAGGCCTCTTGGTACTGATGATGGGTGTGGGGGTCCAGGAGCCAGGTCCCTCTCTAAGCAGCTTTCCAAGGAGACAACGCAGAGAGAGTGTGGAAGCAGGCAGGGTGGTTTTGGTGAAGACAACAGACCAAGTCCTTGAGGGAATAACAGGAAGCCAGGTTGGGTTTTGAAAGTAGCCCTGGTGGCCTTGTTAGTCAAAGGCTCCCGGAGAAATTACTCCCTAAGATTTGTGCTGCTACAAGGCCCTCCTACAGCTCTGGGCTGCCCATGCGAGATGAAAGGACTAACTACAAATACCTGTGTGGGAGTCCAGATGGGAAGATTGAGGCCTAATTGGTCCCCCTGGTGAGCTCGAAGAAGAAAGGCGCCATGCAAGCGTGCTGACATGAAAAGTAAAGACACCCGAGATCTTCTTGTTTACTCCACCAAGTGCCATGGAGGGAGAGAAAGATGAATCCAGTGTAACCCTAATTGCTTGTGCCCACGTCTGACTGAATAAAGTCCAAGTGCACCAGTCACTCAGGGCTCTCTGTGGAAGGGAGACAAGAGTCCCTGGCCCTCCACATTTTAACCTGATTCCATGTCTCTTTACCCTTCATCCTCGTCACCCCTTGGTCAGGTTCAAGCTTGTAGTCTGGCTCCTACACACCTACAGTCAATTCCACTTTGTCTCTTCTCTCTCTAGGGTGGATAATCCTCTGCTTTGCAGTCTCTCACCACCCAACACGCAGCATCTATCGACTCTCATAGCTGTTTGCCAGTGGTTACAGGCACAGGATAGAAAGACCTAGAAGTCTGAAGTCACTGAACTTGTCAGAGAAGTTCAGACTCCTGAAATTACCACTTCTTGGTTTAAAGGGCTAGATCCTATTGGCTACAGCACACAAGTGCTCTTGGAAGATACGTGGTCATTCTTGTTCCATTCTTTTACTCTTTTCATATCTTTCTCCTGACACAACTCTCTTCCTGATTTCTTATTTATCAAACCTCATGGTAGTACGAAGTTCCATCAGACATATCACTTACTGGTTTTTAGACGAGGAACGGCACAGACATTGCAGCAACAAAAGGTCAAATCGTAGCATCTCAGATTTGAAATAAGCAGTAGTTAGGCCAGGTGGCTCATATAATAAATGATTCTCTCCTTTGTAATATAGTTCAGTCTTTACATAGTGTTTTATGGCTTGGGAATTTGAAACTTAAGAGGGGGGGTTGTTCATTCATTCAACAAATATTCACTGAGCACCCCTGTGGAGCCCAGAACTACTGTAGGGTGCTGCCGGAAGCAGAGGAACTCTTGGCCAGCCTTCCTGGCACAGAGGCACAGGGAAGGGGTTCTGGAACTGGACTCGACCTGGAGCCTCCTGCTGTCAGTGCAATGAGCTATTTTCACGGCTCTTTGGAGGGAAGCTTCGCCACTTCAGGGCAGTGTAGTCAGGAGTGTTCTCTAAGCTTCCTTGGGGCTTCATTTGTAAGAGGGGGATTATGACTGTATTTGTCTCTAGGGGGTGCTGAGATATGCAGCAGTCGTGGAGGTTGAATCCCAGGCCCACAGTTAAAGCTCCGTAGAGGATGCTCATCGTCACCGTGCCCTAGCAGCTCTGAAGGCGTGGAGTTTGGCCAGGCAGAGAAAAACCCTCAGAGGACATTCTCTTGACACGGACATTGAAGGGCATTCTTCATGCTTTCCTTATTTGTGACCATTGGGCAAGCCTTTAATATAAAAAAGATGAATCAAGATTTATCAGGTACAGGTACAAATTCCATACAATGAGTGCGATCATTATGTACATCTAAATTACCAATAAACTTATTGATAAAAAGATATAATCATGTTCATTTCCCACAAGAATTTATTCCAAAACTTGTGAGTACAAATCACATCTTATAAGTCACAGCAAGAGTAATAAGAAAGAAGGGAAGCTGAGTAACATGATGTAGAAAAGCAAATTTGACCCGAAATTGGGCTCAGTCATTTTACAAGCCTGCTTGTTTAGTAACAACTAGAACGGGCTGTCAGTTGGGCGGGATCCTGAGTTTGAACCCTAGCTCCATAGTCTGCCTGCCACATGTGTTCCTTGAGTAAGTGCAGTAAGCCCTGTGGGTCTCAGTCCCTTGTCTAAGAGTCAGAGCAACTCCTGTGTTACAAGGATGATGCCTAGAAGCACTTACTGCACTTGCTTTTGCCTTGCTGAAAAGGTGAGCTGAAGAAACAGGGTCAAGACATGGAAGACTGCGTTCTTTTTGAGCGCTCACTGTCTCAGTCTTTTTTGTGATGCTCTAACAGAAGAGCACAGACTGGTGATTTATAAGCAACAGAAATGTATTTGGGTCACAGTTTAGGAGGCTAGAGACTGTAAGGTTGATGGGTTATGTCTAGGGAGAGTGTTCTTGCTGTGTTAAAACATGGCAGGAGACATAATGTAGGAGGGAGGGAGGGAGGGAGAGAGAGAGAGAACAGAAGGGGACCAGCTCCACACTGATCTTTCTAGGTTGCTTACAACTCTCTGCCCTGATTCTGTCCAGATGCACTGAATGGCTTTTCCCAAGATGCTATGGGCTGTTTTGGTGTTCAGTCTTCAGTTAGAGTGCTCCCCTCCGAATAGTATCTGTACAGGATGCTCTTACCTCCTTTGTCTAGCTTCTCCTTGAATTCTCTGATGATCATTTTATTTGAAATCACAACCTGCTCTGCCCATATTCACCCCTCCCCATATTTCCATGGTCACTTTTCTTACCTTGCTTTATTTTTCCTAATAGCACTTATCATTTTATATGTTTAAATTACTTGTTACATATCTTACTTATTTTAGATCTTACTTATTATATAAGTTACTACTTATTATATATGTTAACACTACTTGTTTTTTGAGGTACTGGGGATTGAACCCATTCATGTCCTTTTTAATAATTTTTAAAAATATTGAGACAGGTCTTACTAAGTTGCTAAATTCCCCAGGCTGGGCTCGGACTTTCCATCCTCCTGCCTTAAACCCCAAAAACGCTGGGATTATGGGTATACACCACCATATTTGTCTGCAAATTTGGTTGTGAGTTTACTTATGCCCTGGAATTTATTCTTCATGAGGTACCTGGAATTTTTCTTCAACATTCACTGGTGGTGTTCCAAGGATGCCAAAGTCTGGTGTGTAGCAAGCATTTATGACATGACTCATATTGAACTAATGCATGCACTGTGGCTGAAATTCTTTTAACTCAGTAGAAGCACACAGGTTAGCCCTTGAAAGAAATTCTTATTGGACAGTTTAAATGGAAAACGGGAGAACTAATTATTTCTTAATAAATACATTTCACTTAACACAAAAACAGAAGGTTGCTGGAGACAGTCTTTCAAAAGAATATAGATGAATGTCAGTGAAATCAAAGATGCTCAGTGGTGAATATCATTAGTGAAGGCGTCTTCTAAGAATCTATTTGAGATCTAAAATTTCCTAAGAGTGTTTATTGCAGGGACTCTCAAAGACCAAGTCAGAATTAGTTTTCTTTTCTTTTCTTTTCTTTTTTTGTTACCGGAGATCAAACTTGGGACCTTGCACTTGCAAGGCAGGTGGTGGAACCACTGAGCTAAATCCTCAGCCCTAGAATCAGTCTTCTTAAGCAGAAGTCTTCATACTGAGCTCAGCAGTCCCAGTGCTGAACAGGGTTCAGTAGGGGCTCAGTAAATCTCTGTGGATCCATTCTGAACAGAGTTTAATGTAAAAATTCTGTCTCAGGTTGAAAATATAGCTCAGTGGTACAGTGTGTGTGTAGCATGCATGAGGCCCTGAGTTTGACTACCATATCACACATACACACATATATTATGTTAAAAATATATATGTATATGTACATCTATGTATTTTACCAGAACTGGGTACTTATGAGGAAATATTTTTATTATTTTATTAACTAAAAGAAGCCAAAGAAGAGACATTGTATTTTGTGCCTTGATTATATCTCTCCACCAACTTGGACTTTATCTCCTTGGGGACCTGGGGGCAATAATTAAGGAATTAAACCTCTTTTAGTCACTCGTGCAGTGCACACCATCACTTGGCATTTAGTATTTATTTTGCAGATGAAGGAGTTCAGTTTATTTTTCTTTCTTCTCATGGGAACCCAGCTGCTTGACCCACAGCTGCCTCTCTCTGTGTGGCTGAAATGGGCCTCCATTCTCATTCTTTTGTGAGACTCACTCACCTTTAGACAAGTAAAGAATATGCCAGGTCCTTTAAGGAGATCCAGTCCTCATCTGTCTTGGATGAGCAGTGAGTGGAGAAGCTCCTGTGGAGTGAGGTTGCATCCTTCTCATCTTCTCTTTGGTTGCCTACATTATTGCTGCTAACAAAGCTGACCACAGACATCGTGAATCTTACTTGCACAGAGGTCCAAGGTGAAGCCAAATCCACACCTTCATTCTCCATGGTCTGACTGAGGCAGGAAAGATTGGATCAGAAGGGAACTGACCTCAGAGAGCGCCGTTTGATATTTTGTTTATGAGACACCTGCTACCTGACAGTAACCTCAGGCTCCTTGTAGACTCCTCCCTGCCTTATACAGAACTTCTTTTGAGGCAAGAGCCAATTTTCACGCACTTTCTTTCAAGTATGCATCAAAATCTTACTCAAAGAGAATGAGCACAGAGAACAGTGAGCACTCCTTTTCCTGCCCACCCAAGCCTTGCCTTACAAGCCTTGGCTATCTACACCAGAGTCTGCCTCCTCCTTGATGTCTAAAATTGGGACAGGTTAGACCCTTCAGGGGTGGTGTTGCTTTTCTCTTCTCAAAGACATGAACTGATTTGATAGATAGCTCTCTTGAACTCAGTGTGAATGCCCAACTTTCATAATAAGAATATCTTCCTGTGCCTCGATTGCTTAAAAACAGGGTGGAAATACATTGGTATGTGTCTTAATTACATTTCTTCTCACAATTTGTAGAGGTTCCAGTCCGTAATCAGCCGACTCCAAGGCAGGGCAGCATGGCAGAGGAGAAAGAGCTCATGGCATGGCGGTAGAAAGCAGCCAACCATCAAGGGAAGAGGAAGGATATACACACCCTTCCCAGCCAGCCACCCCAACAGTGACCCACCTCTTCCCACCATACTTCATCTTCCAAGTCACACCAACAATAAACTCATTAGAGAACTAATCCAGCATCACGTATTCACGCTCCAGTATCACACACCTCAGTATCACACACCCATGAGCCAGTTTCTGCCCCAAAGCCCCACCTATGGGCACATGAGGCTTTGGGAGAACATTTTGATAGAAGACATAACATTGTGTCATAAGTTGTTTTGAGGATTATATATAAAACATTTAGAAAAGTGCCAAGGACATAGGAAATGCTTTTTAAGTTCTAACTGCTATTTATCTTCAGGATCAAGCCTAAGTAACCTGAATATATACTGGGGCTTTAGAATTGCTAGCTCTAGATTTTGTTGGGAGTTGTATTCAAAGAAGGATGGATCAGCAACATGAAAATAATTTAAGATAACTCAAATCTTTACTCTTGATCTTGAGAAGTATGCAGAAACTGGAAATAAGTTATCACCACGAAGTTGCCAAATGCGTATTTGGACAGCTCACAGGGTATTAGGTACACAGACAGCACGGGTAGGGCCAAGATAAAGTGTGTGCTGGCAATGGAAGCAGAAGCCAGGTGCAGATAAACAAGCAGATGTGGCTAAAGTGAAAGAAATAGTAATAGGCAACACTTAATGATTACCAAAGACCAGAAACTGGGATAAAATCTTCCATATACTAGCTCATTTAATGCTCACAATATCACCATGAAGTAGGTATGATTCTTATCCCTACCCTACTATGAGCGTGCCTGTTTTACAAAGAAGGAAGTTGAAACTCGGAGAAGTTCACTTACTAAACTGAAGGTACACAGACTGGGCTGGAAACTCACAATACGTATGCAGTATATCTGTCTGATTCAAAACCTAGTCAACCAATTAGAAATCAGATCATATAATAGCAACCGGACCAGGCTTAAGGGACTGAAACCAGCAGGTGGTCAGACATGGAAAGAATTAGTCCAGGGGCAGGAAAGGGCAGAATCGCTGTCAAAGATGCCGAGTAGCCTCTGGTGCCATTGATCCCTCTTGGCACATTTTGCGATTTTCTTCTGCTGTGAACGTTCATCCTTAAAGCAGCAACACTGCAATGCCAGCAAAGAGATCTTGTAAGTCGTGGTGTTTGTCTTGCTTGTTTATCTGGTTTGTTTAATCAACTCATTATCTAGATGCAAGGACTTAAGCATGTACTGTGACTATACGTTCATATATATATATGTGGCTGGGGATGTAGCTCAGTGGTAGGGTGCTTGCCTACTAGGTTCAATCCCCAGTACTCAAAAGAAAGGGAAAGAGGAGAAAGTGAAGGACAAGAACAAGGAGGAGGAGGAGGAGGAAGAGGGGAAGGAAGAAAGGGAGGAGAAAGAGGAGGAGGAGGAGGAGGAGGAGGAAGGGAAGCATAAGGAGGTGGAGGGGGAGCTAACATGTAGTTACTAGAGGGAAACCTACTCTGCCTGAGAAAGGGAAGAAGGGAGGCTTCTTGGAGGAAAAAGGCCTTGGGGTGGCCTTGGAAAAGGAGCAGGGATTTGTCAAATGTGAGGAGCGAAGAGGAAGGTGTTCCAGGCAGAAAATTGAATCCCCCGTTATTCTTTCCCCAAATCACATTGGTTTTGGCAGTGTTAAAATGCCTGTGTTTACTAAATGTGCCTCTTGCTGGGAGCAATGCTTCTTCTCAAGGGATGTGGTTGATTAGCTGTCAGGATATTGGTGATCTGGAAGTGTGGCATTGATAAGGGTTTCTCAGATTCCCAACACACGTGCTCACTGTGGGCCCTCTACCATTGGCTGTAGCCCCTGTATGGAGTCCACCAACCCTCACATTTCCAGTCACGCTTTTGACCTTGGGAATTCAGGATTCAGTGGGTGCCTTTGCTTCTCAGTCCACTTTTCCACACACAGACATATCTTTCCGGGTTCCAGCCATTACCCTCCTGGCCTTGGCTGGTGTCCAAGCTCTGTTCTCCCTGCATGGGGAGGCAGCACTGAGCTCTGTAGGTGATGCACAGCCCCCAGATATCTGGGGAGCCTGTGGACCCATTTTGTCTACACAGAGATTAATGATTTAGTAAAGGTGGTGTAAATGATTCCGAGGTGACATCATGAACCTGCTCTGGAATTGCTGTCTTGGAAAGATTGAGTGATCCTGGCAGGCAGAGGGTCCACTCCTAGGCAATGCCAGGTACATTTTATCTGCTCCTGGGATGTGGTGGTTCCATGCCCTGCATGCCCCCAGATGCTGTGCAACTGTAATGATCATGACAGTCTATAAACCATTGATTTATTTGGAGCTCACCTCTGCAGTGGGGAGCTTTAAAATGTGTTAATAAAGAGAAGGAGTTCTGCTGTTTAATCCCCTGGCCTCAGTTTCCTTCTCTGTACATTGGAGATTATAAAAGGTACTTTGATGGGCTGACATCTTTCCCCTCCCCCACAAGGCTGACCACACTGACCCTGGGATTCCAGAATATTCCAAACATGCTCCCTCCCGAGGGCCTCTGCTCTGGCTGGACTGGTTCTCCCCTGGCTGTTGGCTCCATTTCACTCCAGATCTAGGAGACAAAAGTGTCTCAGGGGGCTTTGTTGACCACACAAAGAGCCCGCTTCTTGTCACCCAGCCCTACTTTCCATGCTGACAGTGAGCTGGGTGCTGGGAGGGGTCCCCTGTCAGGTCATTTGCCACAGTAGCCCCAAGCAGGGTTGGAAGATAAAACACAGGACGCTCAGTTAGATTGGAATCATACAGTGCATACTTTCACGAAGAACATTTTCTGTTGTCTGTGTTTTGAATTTGCTCAGTATGGCAAGTCTACCCCTGGCTCCGTTGGCGCTTTTGCATACTTGTTGACAGAGAGAACAAGCTGGTGAACAGTGAAAGGTGACCATCAAACAGCACCTGCCGGCTCAATTCCTTTCATCTCTGCCTTCATCTTCCTAGCACCTCGTCAATGCTGGAGGCTTGACAAGGGCTCTGAGGTGTGCTGAAGAGCAGCTTTGCACATCACACTGCCAGTCTCCTTAAAGAAACAGAGTTAGAGAACAGGAGGCTTTTTCAAAGTTAGGCAGCTAAAGACTCCATCACTGAATAAAGCAGAAAGCAACTCCTGACACATGACTTACATGAATACAAGTTTATTTATTTATTTATTTTTTGGTACCGAGGATCGAACTTGGTTCCTTGTGCTTGCGCAGCAGGTGGCGAAACCACTGAGCTAAATCCCCGGCCCTAATACAAGTTTATTTATCTTCTCTCATAAAAAAACCACTTTGTCAGGCCTTATATGGTGGTTGCAAGCCCATGCTTCCATTATTCTCTTCCACAGTGCTCATGGGTCAGTTTCTAATCTCAAGTTCACTACATGGTCCTAAGAAGGCTGCTGGAAAGCCAGTCATCGCATTCAAGCTCCAGCAGCCAGTGGATAGAAGTGGATGAGGACAGAGATCATTTATTCTTTCCCTTATCAGACGCTTTCTTTAAAAATCACTCACGTGTCCTTTTTGCATTGGATTGGTCACAACTTTGTCTTACAACCACTTGTAGCTATGAGGGAGCTGGAAATGCTATCATTTCAAGTGGTCCTACGTGCTCTGCTAAAAAAATCCAGGTTTGTTCTTGAGGCAAATGGGTGCTGGAGAGCCATGACTACCTGTGCCACAGATAAAGATTGGCAGAAAGGTTCCTGGCGTGTCCTTGGACTCTGCACAGTGTGCCTGCTCACATTGCCCCTAGGTGTGAACACAGGTTGGACCCAGCCTCCTGCCCCCTGTCCTATCCCTTCTGTCACCTGGACATGGGCTTGCATGAAGAGCTTGGGCCCTGGGAGATGCACCTTGGTGTAGGGCTGAGATGTTTTCTGTGTTGAGGAGACAGCAGGGCCTGTGTAGTATAGATTCTGGACCCTAGAAGATGCTGAAACTACAGTGTGGAGACAGGTAGAGAGAGCTGGACAAAAGGTGAGTCATGAGAGGTTGTGTTTCATCCATCTTTCCAGGATCCTCACAGATCTCAGAAGGCTGAAGAGATAGTTTTCCCAAGCATAATGAGGCAGAGCTAAACAGGAAACAATTATCCCACCTTGGTGTCCAAAAGGCAGTTGACAAGCTGATTTAGTGCTTGCAGAATAGAGGCTGAGAGAGGCCTTTTCATTGGAGGTAGTAGGAGGAGCCAGCGTGAGACATGGAGACATCTGGATCTTATACAGTCACCCTCGGTCACACACAGACTGGACCACTCCTGTCGCCACGCTCATGGTTCTGAGTTCCATACAGGCACAAGGACAGACCATGTGTGAGCGGGAAAATAACCGGGATAGCACTGAAGAACTCAGCCTGTCTATTTAGCATTTTTATCAGTCACTTGGGCCACATCTGCTTATCAGATTTGTGCATTGCTCAGGCTGACAGAGGTGGCAAATGCAGTGACTGGTGGAATCAGTCAAGAAGAACAATGAGCCAATGTCAGTGTATGAAATTGAAAATGATTAAATTACCTCATCACGGAAAGTGAGACATATGTCGGGCAGTGCATGGTTAATTTGCTCAATGTAGCCATTCCACAATGTATGCTCATTTAAAAACAACATGTTGTACATGATAAATATACACATTTTTGTCTATTAAAATTTAAAAAAAGAAAATAGATTAGGGTAAAGTCCTAAGTTTGGTCAAACAATCCATTGTTTGAGGAAAGGATGAGGGAATTCTGGCTCTACAACTTTTTAAGCACTCTAGAATTTTAGAGGCAGCAGGCACCCGTGTGTCTTTGGGTGGGTCATGGGCTGACAAGGGCTCCAGCAGACTCACATTCATTACTTTTCCCAAGCCAGGCATTTGACCTTGACAGTGTGAATTCAGGTCTGCCAGGCTAGGGGAGACTGGTTCATGCTAACAATGCTTACAGAAGATGCAGGATTAATAATAACAGATGCCAAATTATTCATTTGCGGTATGAAGTGGAAGTGTTGTGTATGCCATACTGGTCTGCATATATATTTATTGTATAGACATTTTTTTCCCTTGTGGGAGAGCAACATGGGAAACCAAGTAATTCTTCTAAGAAGCTTCGAGGACAATGGACTTGCAAAGAGGATGGGAGTGGCCTGACAGAGTGCTTGGATAAATGTTCCACATGGGAACACCCCACATTGGCTGCATCTAGAAAATCCTAGCCATAAGCTGCAGGGTAGGCCTGGATACCATTTCCTGCTCTTATGGTGACTTGGCAGAGTTCTGCTTGTCCATTTAGACTTTGTTGCTGTTCATCCCAAGAAAACTCATCATCAATGGTCCCTGGGCATCTCCTGTTGGATAGGACCATTTCAGCCAAATCTGCTATCCTTCAGAGGTGGATTCTGAGAAACCCTTCATCAATCTCATGTACTCCTTAACCCCAAGGTATTTGGCTCTGACTCTTTCCCATGCCCTCTGTTTCCAGTAGTGGCCAAATTGTTCACTCACTTGTCCAAAGGGGTTCCTCCTTCTATCTTGTTTATCAATGTTCTTGTCACAGTTTCCCTAGGAGTCCATTGTATCAGTCAAGGTCCCAGTAAGAAACAGATGGCACGCACATACATTTGGATAATTTGATAAGTTAATAAAAGACTATGTACAACACTGGGAGCAGGCTTAGAGGAGATACAGAGAATAGTTCACTGCCAGAGGACTAGCACATCTGGTCCATTATAGGCCTGAAGGGACAGAGAGAGGGTAGAGAACCAGGAGGCATTTGGGCTGTGTAGAACAGACTTAACAGGACTCCTTACCTTTGACAGGAACCCAGAGCAAAGGCGATAAACATCCCTCCATTGCTCCTTTTCTTCCAACACTGGCCAAACACAGCTGGAAGTCAGTGAGCAAGGAAGCTCAATGGTGTAGTCCAAGGAGTTCAGTTTCCCAGAACACAGCAGGATGAACAAAGGTGAAGAGAGGATTTGGTGGAGCAAATGGAAGAATTCAGTGAAAGTCTTGAAAATGTGTTGTTGATACCTATATTTTCTTGGTGTCCTACCTGGCACATAGTAGATTAAAAACATTTTGCTTCCCCATGAATTTCTCTAGGGTAGGGGTCTGATCTTGACTTCTGTATTCCAGAGCTTATCCCTGTGCCTAAAATATGATCCATAAATGTGTACAGTGAATGAATGAATGAATGAGTAAATTAATGAGGTGAGCTCAGTGAAGATTTACCTTTATCCTTTGCTCACAGTCACATGCCCCGAAGACAGCAACTTCTCTACCTCAGGGACCATTTTCAGTTATCAGATTTCTGGCTTAAGCTTCTGTACCTGGCACTGCCCTTTAATTAGGTCTTGGGAGTCTTTGCTTCCATCCCAGGAGCTCTGGCAAAGAGTTTTTGCCTCCGTACAGCCTCACTCTTTGGGCTGTCTCACTTTGCAGCAGGCAGATGTTCTGTGACAGATGCTTGATGCATGTCCTTCTACCAGGAAGGTTCTGTGGGGAAAGCTGTTTACTCCAGGCAGATAGGCTTGCTTTCTCCCCACCATACACCTATCTAGACAAATTTAAACAATCATCTCACTCATCTGCCATGTTCTGGAGCTGTGCTAGAACCTGAGAATGTCCAGGTGGATAAGATATAGTTGGACATAGAGGGTAAAGACTTGGAGCCCACAGAGAGAGAAGATAAGTAATAAGTAATTATTTTTCAGCGTAGGAGGTGCTACGTTACAGATAAACAGGGCATGTTGGGAGCATGGATGAAGAACACCTAACCCTAGCTGGGTGTTCAAGGCAGGCTTTCTGGAGGACTTGATAGTTGATGTTTAGGAGAGGAAAGAGCAAGGCAATGAGAGAAACATAGTCCAAGTCAAGTTGTATGATCAAAATGACAGACACGTGACACAGCACAGAGCGTGCAGGGAAATAAGAACAAATCTGCATGATTGGCATGGTAGGTTGAAATGCAGGCTGGAGGGGACAAGAAGGATAAAGATGTAGAGAGCTTGGTATGCTCAGCTCAAGAATTAGCAGGACTGAGTGGGGTAACAGGCTACCGTGCGGGTGGAGCGACGGACTGCGGCCAGAGCCTCAGATAGCAGCAGTAGCGGCAGCAATGTTTCACTTCTTCAGAAAGCCTCCAGAATCTAAAAAGCCTTCAGTGTCAGAGACAGAAGCAGGCAGATTCGTCCTCTTAGGAAATAAAGCAAATGAGCCAGAAGATAAAACTTCAGTAGAAGGCAGCCCACCTTTGGAGACCGGCTGGGAGAGCTCACCCAGTGTGACTGCAGCGGGAGGCCCTGCGGGGGAACCTGTGGCAGGCAGGATGCTGGAGAACAGCTCCCTGATGGCCGAGATGCTGAGCGGTGTACCCTTCGCCTTGGCTCTACAATCCTGGCCGTGCAGGGCACCGTCAGAGACCTGCCCCACTACTTACTCCCCTATGATGTCAGTGCACACATATCGCCATTTGGGCATGATTTCCCTGGAAAACTTGGTGCTTTGTGATGCGTAATTTTTGTGTCTATTTTTGTGTTAACAGCTTTAAAAAGAAAAAAAGGCTTGCCTATTTTATTTAACCTGTTTAGCATTATGTTCTTTACCATTTCACCCCTTAAAGGCCCTCAAAAAAGCAAGGATCTTCAAACAAAATGATATCACGTTCATTGTTTTATTCTTTAGGATTAAATAGTTGTATAAAAATGGAACTTCAGTTCTATTCACCTTCTCCCCATGTAATAAATGTAAAAATTGAGCCATCAAGGTTGTATGAAAGGAACGAGTTGCTACAGCTGGTCCCTCCACCTCTAACACTGTGAAAGAGAACTGAGGCAGCTTTCTTAGCAGACTCTGCAGCCTGAGCTGAGGGTCTTCCCTGGCTCACAGGAGGTGGAAGTTCGTTTTATTCTCTTTCTTCTTCCTCACTGAGTATGAATGAATTCAGAAAGAAGTTTCCAGGTAACTTAATTTCTCCGGTCTCCATGTAGACAGAGGGGGATGTGGACACTGGAAAGTTCCCCTAACCAGCAGTGGTGGTTGCTAACACAGAAATGCGGTAAGCACTCAGTGGCTGTTTCCTGAGTGCACAC
The DNA here is from genome assembly GCF_000247695.1 of Heterocephalus glaber. The sequence continues at coordinate 17,832,151 of NW_004624755.1, read as the reverse complement.
TTGAGTTTTCTGAGACCCGCAGCCACCCTTCCTGCCCTCAGTGAATGCTGTGTTTCCACCTCTCTTTTCTCCCCTTTGCCCACTTTTGAACTCTCTCCAGCCAGCTTTCCAGAGACTTTTTCTGCTTCTGCTTCAGCTGGTGTTTGCTCTACTTACCACACATGTTCCCAGTATCTGAAAAGGGCCATATTTCATTTTCAACCTCTCTGCCTCTTGGATAAAGACATTTCATGATGATACGTATTAGTGCTGATAGCACCTTTACTTAGAAATTTTTTACCACAATACAGATGGAAATGTTTTACTGTTATAAATTCTAAACTCAATTTGTTTCCAGTTAGAATGTAGGCAGAACAGCTGGATATGACTTTCAGTTCTTGGATGTCTATTATTTTTTCCAACTAAAACTGAGAACTGCCACTGGTCAATAAACTGTAAAGGGGGGTCAGGGGTTTAGCTCATTGGTTCTGGCACCTCCCTCGCAAGTGCAAGGTCCTGAGTTCAATCCCCAATACTGAAAAAAATTGTAAAGGGAAGAGGTAAATTGTGAATTTCTATGCCATGGAAAATTGAAGTCACATTTATTTTGATTAATAGCAACACAATTTATTATTCCGTGCCTAATTTTTCAGTCTATTTTTTTGTGAAAATGGAATGCCATAGCAAAACTAAACATTGTGCAAAAGGTACATGAATTACTCAAATTTTAAAGTGCTATGCATGTTTGTTTAATAAGTGTGGTACAGTCTTGGTAAAAATGCAGTATTATTTAAAGTTAAAGGAATATTTCTATTAAAAAATGTCCATTTATAATAATGTTACCATGAGAGATTAATGATTAAATTATATCTTTACATAGTTTTCATAAAATATCAGTCTGAAAAATAATATGTCCTACTGACAAAGTGTGAACATTTCGTAGTACTTTTAGTGAATGCTTATCTTTTCCAAGTGTCCATATACTCTTAAAATTAAATCCAAGCATATAGTCCATTTGTCTAATATATGTGTTAAATTTTGTCTAAAATACACATTTCATTTATACTTGTGGCTATCATATTATAGGTATATTTATAAGTATTTTCATTTGTCTACAGAATTGTTATATTTAAATAAATATGAATAAAAAAAAGAATTAGCAGGACTATGACCAAGGTGAGGTATTTAGCTTAGATGCAAAATTTAAAAAGGCTGCAAACTCTCTTAGTGAGCAGAATAATGTTTTAATGCAACATTTAAAAAAATTAAAATTAGTGCAACAACCTAGGGTAAAAAAATCAAAAATTTTAAGTAAAGCTAAATCAGTCTGCAGTGATTTCTTATACTTTCATGTTGTCCTTGCATTCATGCGAGTATTAGTTCACCTGCCTTACCCCGGGAGCAAGCTCAGACTCCCCAGACGGTTTCCGGTCCGACACACCACTTCCTCCGTCTGGTTGATGCAGGTACAGCTGCCTCCTGGTGGCCACATCCTTATGGATAGCGAAATATAAGCAGCCCCCGTGCCTCCCCAGCCTCTCACCTGCGTGGGCGGTGCAGATGTGCCACAGTGATCGCTCATCAGCCACAGCGTGGCCCAAGGACTTGTGCCTGCTGCTTTAAACCCAGTAGTGGGAATTTCCTGCAGGAACCCTACTTGAGTAACCCCTTGGACTCCCATCTGGGCTCTGACTAACAGGACCCCCCCCCCCCCCAACACACACACACTGGTAGAGTGCACATATCCCTGATGGCTTCCCCTCACCTTGATCCTGTGCTCCCTTCTCTGGGAATCTGTATGCAATGGGAGACTTCTGCTATTTCCTGTGCTTTGTTGTGGGGCCTCCTCTGTGTCTTACCTGAAAGATACAATTCAACCTGACTTCCTGGTCTGGGCTCTTCCAGAGCAGGGATTCCCAGGCCCCAGGCCATGGGTGTGCCTGTTAGGACCTGGCCTGCACAGCATGTGAGTGGTGGGCAAATGGGCAAAGCTTCATCTGTTTGTAGAGTTGCTCCCAATCATTCCCATAATCTCCTGAGCTCCTCCTGTCAGATCTGTGGGGACATTGGATTCTCACAGTAGCACAAAGTTACTGTGAACTGTGCAGGTGAGGGACTTAGGCTTCATGCTCCTTTAAATCATCCTGAAGCCATCTCCCTCACATCCCTTGTCTGAGGAAAAATTGTCTTCCATGGAACCAGTCCCTGGGGTCAAAAGGTTGGGGACTTCTGTTCCAAAAAGTGACCATCTTGGATCAGACCCAGAGCTGCAAAAGTAACTGCCAGTATAAACATGGTTCCTACATGAGGGGGTCTTGGGTATGTTTCAGAAACGTAAGCATTAAGCTGTCTACCAGGATAAGGAAGAATCTCATGAATGGTATTTCATAAATATCCACAAATACCTGCCCTGGAGCCCTGCCAGGAAGGCTGGAATTTATAGGCAAGCTCCAGAGACAGCCTTTAAGGCCAAATTCGGAATAATTTATATTTATAAAACATGTATTACTGTTTTTCTTTCTTGTGTTTCAGGTTTTGTTATGGCTCAGCAGGTCACTGTTATTGATCATGTCCTTATTGCATAAAATTTATTTATCTCTTTCATAAATGTTGGTAGGAAAACTGAATCTACACATATACAAGAAAAGAATGAAGTTGGTACCTCTACCTCACACAGTACATACCAATTAACTCAATTCATAGACCTAAATGTAAAGGCTAAAACTAACTTCAAGAATAAAACATGAGTAAATCTGCACAATCTTGGGTTAGGCAATGATTTTGTAGATATGACACTAAAAATGCAAGTGATAATGGGGAAGATTGATAAATTGAACTTCAACAAAATTAAAAGCTTTCTGTTTCAAAAAATAAGAAAATGAAAAACCGACCCATGCCCTACCAAGGTCCCGAGTCACGTGGAACACACCAAATCAGCCCGCTGCAGACAGGCAGGTCTGCACACACCCTACCGAGGTCCCGAGTTACAGGGAACATGCCGAACCAGCCCGCTGCAGACAGGCAGGTCTGCACACACCCTACCGAGGTCCCGAGTTACAGGGAACATGCCGAACCAGCCCGCTGCAGACAGGCAGGTCTGTGCACGCACTACCGAGGTCCCAAGTTGTGTGGAAGATGCTGAATCACCCCGCTGCAGACAGGTAGCCACCTGGTTCCATACTACAAAGACACAGAGGACACCGAACCACCAGACCACTGTACTGAGTCCCACTGCTCCCAGCCCAGAGGTAGGGGCTTCTGAGCCACCGTCCCACTGCTCCTGGTCCAGAAGAAAGGGCTTCCCGGTCACCATCCCTCCCGCTGCTCCCAGCCCAGAGGAAAGGGATTTGGGGCCACCTTCTGTCCCGCTGCTCCTGGCCCAGAGGAAGGGGCTTCTGAGCCACCATCCCTCCCACCACTCCCGGCCCAGAGGTAGGGGCCTCTCAGCTGCTGTCCCACTGCTCCTGGATCAGAGGAAGGGGCTTCTCAGCCACCATCCCTCCCACTGCTCCCAGCCCACAGGAAAGGGCTTTTGGGCCACCATTCCTACTGCTGCTCCCGGGCCCTGTCCCACCTCTCCCAGCTCAGAGAAGGTAATCCGTGCAGGCGCTAACAGCCCCCTGCCCCAGTTGAAATGACAAAACATGTAAATATGTCTCAAAACAAGACTTCCAGATCACCTACACCAACCCCAAAAGGAAATGAGATGGAACACTCTGATACTCAACCACCTGGACCCACTCAACTGGCAACAAAAGGGGATCTGGAAAAAATGAAATCAGAAATAATTTCTCAGATAACAGGAGAAATTGTGCCCCTAGTG
>NW_004624755.1:17811945-17825875 GCF_000247695.1 Heterocephalus glaber | reverse complement strand
ATAGATGCAAAAATCCTCAACAAGATACTGGCAAACAGAATACAGAGGGTCATCAAGAAGATCATACACCCTGACCAAGTCGGATTTATCCCAGGGATGCAAGGATGGTTCAACATCAGTAAATCAATAAATATAATATACTATATTAACAGAGCCAAGGATAAAAACCATATGATCATCTCAATAGATGCAGAAAAAGGATTCAACAAAATCCAACACTCATTCATGATAAAAATCCTACAAAAAATCGGAATGGTTGGTCTTTATCACAACCTGATTAAGGCTATCTATGAAAATCCAACAGGCAACATGATACTAAATGGTCAAAAACTGAAAACTTTCATGCTAAAATCATGAACAAGACAAGGATGTCTACTATCACCACTCCTATTCAATGTAGTTCTGGAAACATTAGCCACAGTAATTCAACAAGAGAAAGAAATAAAAAGAGTAAAGATAGGAAAGGAAGAAGTTAAACTGTCATTATTTGCTGACAATATGATACTTTACATAGAAGACCCAAAAAACTCTCTCAAAAGTCTTCTAGACCTAATTGACAGATTCAGTAGAGTAGCTGGATACAAGGTCAACACTCAAAAATCAATAGCCTTCTTATACACAAATAGCAGACTCACTGAGAGAGAAATTAGGGAAACAATTCCTTTCACAATAGCATCCAAAAAAAATGAAATACCTAGGAACCAATTTAACAAAGGAAGCAAAAGACCTCTATACTGAAAACTACAGCACTCTGAAAAAAGAAATTGAAGAGGATATAAGAAAATGGAAAGACATCCCTTGCTTCTGGGTAGGAAGAACTGATATAGTGAAAATGGCCATATTTCCAAAACTGCTATATAGATTCAGTGCAATGCTGATTGAAATTCCAACAATATATTTCATAGAACTAGAGAAAACAATCCAAAATTTCATTTGGAACTAGAAGAGACCTAGAATAGCAAAATAAGTTCTAGGCCACAGAGACATGGCAGGGGATATCACAATCCCCATCTTGAAACTATATTACAAAGGTACTATGATGAAAACAGCATGGTACTGGCAAAGAAACAGACCCAAGGATCAGTGGAATTTATTAGAAGATCCAGAAACAACTCCAGACACACTCAGCTACCTCATCTTTGACAAAGGAGCCAACCATGCTCACTAAAATATAGCCTCTTTAATAAATGGTGTTGGAAAAACTGGATTTCAACCTGCCAAAGATTAAAACTAGACCCATATCTATCACCATGCACTGAACTAAGATCTAAGTGGATTAAAAATCTAAATATTAAAACAGAAACACTAAACTTGCTGGAAGATAAGTTAGGTAGAACTCTTGAAGACATTGGCATAGGAAAAGACTTTATGAGCAAAACCTCAGTAGCACGGGAGCTAACACAAAGAATCAACAGCTGGGATCTCATCTTATTAAAAAGCTTCTGAACTGCAAGAGAAACCACCAACTGAGCTAAGAGACAACCTACAATGTGGGAAAAAATTTTAGCAGCTGTACCTCAGACAAAGGAGTACTATCTAGAATATATAAAGAACTTAAAAAAATCAGACCCCTCAAATTTGAAGACCCAATTCAAAAATGGGCATTTGAAATAAACAGACATTTCTCAGACAAAGAAGTAAAAGCAGCAAATAAACATATGAAAAAGTATTCAACATCGCTGGTCATTTGAGAGATGCAGATGAAAACAACACTGAGATTCCACCTCACCCCAGAAAGGATGGTTGCTATTAAAAAAATCAACCAATTTCAAATGCTGGTGGGGGTGTGGAGAGAAAGGAACACTTCTCGATTGTTGGTGGGAGTGCAGATGATGCAACCACTGTGGAAATCAGTATGGAGCTACCTTAAAGAAGACTGGAGGTCCCATTTGACCCAGCTATTCCCCTGCTGGGTATCTTCCCAAAAGAATTAAAAGAATCAGAGATATATGTGCACCCATGTTTATAGCAGCACAGTTTGTAATAGCAAAAGCTTGGAAACAACCCAAGTGCCCATCAACTAAAATGGATAAAGAAGATGTGTTTTTTAAAAAAATAAAATGGAATACTACTCAGCCATAAAGAATGACAAACTACAGACATTTATAGCTAAATGGATGCAGGACATACTTTTAAGTGAAATAAATAGGACACACATAAAAATACCGAAGTTTCTCTAGTATGAGAAACTGAAAGTGTAAATAAGGATTAAAATAAATAATTGATAGTGGGAAATAGGAAGAAATGGTACAAAGGGATAGGGGAAGTGGGAGAAGAATGGGAAAGGAAAGAAGGGAAAGGAAAATTTATGAGAAAAGGAAAAAATGGAAACAAGTTTTTGTAAATAAGGACAGGTGGCAGGAGTGAAGGGAGCACAGGCAATGGGGAAAACAGTAACAGCCAAGATACATCATGTACAGGTACAAACACCCTATGATGAATGTAAATGTATTGTATACCTAAAATGTACCAATAAAAGAATATAAGGGAAAAAAAAGAAATCACCATTTAGCTTAGTAAATGGTAGTTGTTAAGTAATGTCCATAGCTATTAGGTTTTAATATTTCTTTTTCTTTTTTTTTTTTAGGTTTTAATATTTCTTAATAATGTTGTCATATAAAATTTTCGGAATCAGAGAAATCAGTTGGTTTACAGGGGTCTTCCAGTTCCTTGGCAGAAGTAGGTGTCCTATTTTCGTGTCAGTGTGAGGGAATTGTTTTGCCATAAGCAACAACCCAGGGCAGCTCTGGCTTTGTGTCCGGTAGATGGATAGTAGTCAGTGAGAAACCCTGTTCATGTGCAAGCACTGGGCAGATGTTTCTCTTCTCCACTGCAAACAGGGCCCAGTCTTGGGCCCATTAGACAAAATGCTGGCTGTCACCGACTGACAAGGGCAGGGATTGGCTCCTTTTAAATAGCTACTAGGTCAGGGGATTAAAAGTTCTCCAGGGAGTCACAAGAAAAGTAGATGTCAGCATCGTCTTTTCTTCATGAAGATGTGACATTTTCAGAAGGAAAGAGCTACTGTTACCTGTCAGCCCTGAATGAAGAACACAGGGTTACGTGCAAGGAGGGAAGGTCAGTCGCCACCTGGAGATGGGCAGCACAGCTGTAGTTTCATTCTTAGAAGCAGTGCTAATGTGAAAGTTGGGGACCTGGAAAATGAGAGGCAGCTAGACAGGAGCAAGACAGGAAGAGAGAGAGAGAGACAGAGAGAGAGCACTTTGGCAGGAGCTGGTCCTGAATTTCAGCTGGTCCAGAGTGTAAATTTCAGTCCTGGTAATTGCTGACCTCTTGACTTCAGGTACAGTGTGTAAACTGTAGGCAGTATGACCTCTCTTGAGGGCCTGTCATGGGTGTTAGTGATTTGTGTCGAAGCCAGGCACAGGGCAAGTGATCTGTGAGGTTTAGCCACCGCCAATCTTATTTCAGTGGTGCAAACTACAGGGTCCAGGAAAAACAACTTTATCTATATGTTACATCTTTTAAACCATGGTGCCTGAATGACTCTGGTTATGCTCATGTATTATGGATGATATCAGATTCTATACAAATATGTCAGGCACTTTGCATGTGTATATTGGGAGGTTTTATTAAGGATCTGCAGCACTTTTGAGGAAGGGACTCATTGCACCATGCTCATTATTCTATTAAAAATCTTGCATTGGAATTTTTGTCCCTAGAGATTTTACTATGGTAAGAAGGAAGTACAAAACTCAACTCTTCTTTGAAAAAAAAATACAGACTGAAAATCATGTAATTTTCCTTGCTCTCAGACCTAACTGAATGGGAATAACAGACAAAGAAGTTTGGAAAGATAGGAAATAATCTTCATGGACTTAATATTTGTATTTAAAAGTATTTTATAGAGGTGCAGGACTCTGCCTTGTCTTTCTTGGTGGGGATACGAGAGTGAAAGAGTCAAAATACTTATGGCCTGGTGAATGAGTGAAAACACGTTGTTAGCTGGTTAATCAGCTCATGGCAAAAGTGTCAGTAAAATTAAATTTGACTCTTCTCTGTGCTCGACCACATGCTAGCGACCGGAGGAAAACTTTCTGACTCTGAGAGATGTCAACTTAAAAAGATTAACTGGCCTGGCATCTAACACTTCAACCCTAGGGACTGTGATAATGAGGGGTTGAAATCATGGGCATTTATGGAAGCATCTGACATTTACATAGAATTGAAGATGCCTCTGGTGGTGAGACATATCACTCTTCTCTGCCTGCATGAAAGAGAAAGGAAAAAATGAACCATTCCCAACTAATATGGGCACACTATTAGTTTTAAAAAGAATCTTCACTGCCAAGATACTAAAATGTGAAAACATGCATCTTAGGACAGTTGAACAATGGCAGTGTTAGCTTATCAATTGTTGATCACTTACACTGTGGAAAGGTCTCACTAAATTTATTTTAATCTCACCTCACTATGTACTTTGCAGATTTTATCTTAGTCCCTCATGTCTGTGTTTTTAGTCCCACAGAGAGGAAGCTCCAGGCAGACAGAAGCCGTAGCTCTATATGCTTGTATCTAAATACAGTAAAACCTTGGTTGGTGAGCACAGTTTGTTCTGGAAACATGCTTGTATCCAAAGCACTTGTATAGAGAAATGAATTTCCCCATAAGAAATAATGGAAACTTGGATGACTCATTCCACAAACCAAAAACATTCATATAAAAATGATTACAATACTGCAATATAATAAAAAACATGAAGAAAAAATAAACAAATTAACCTGCACTTACCTTTGAAAACCTTTGTGGCTGGTGTGAGGGAGACAGGAGAGCTAAGGGTTATTGATAGTGGAAGGACAACTTTCACTATCACTAATGGGAATCACTGCTATCTATTCATTTCCTTTTTTTCTTGCCTTTCTCTCACTCTCTCTCCCTTTCTTCCTTCTTTCTTTCTGTCTCTCTCTCTTTCTCTCTTCCTTCCTTCCTTCCTTCTTTCTTGCTTTCTTGCTTTCTTTCCTTTCTGTCTTTCTTTCTTTTCTATCTTTAGAAGATGGCCCAGAAAACAGATGTTTTAGTTGTGCATGACCCTGAGTCTTCACATTTTAACTGAAATATCTAATCTACTATCTTGTAAAACAAAAAAGCAGGGTTTTTAGCAAGGGAGGTTTTTACAACAGCTAAGATGATGTCTGGTGAGTGTTACCACCTGTATGTGGACGTGCTCTGTGTACCCGTGCAGAGCACAGTGATCATTGGAGATGCAGCTTACCAGGGCTGTAGGGCAAGGCTACTCCCTGTACACAGGGGAGGGCTCCATCTGAAGAGTGACAAGCTGGGCTGTTTCAGTTTCCTGTCCTCACGAAACAGATGAGGCTTATCTGGGTATAGAGTTGGACCACAGCAGAGGTGTTTCGGTGTAGGGTACAACATCCAACTGGGTAATTTGTGGTTTGACATACTTTATGATTAGTGCCACCAGCAGTTGATAGGAATCAAGAACTTTCCATGGGTGAGGCTTTGTGTTGTGGAGGTAGGAGCTATTCTGACTCACATGTCAGAAGCTAGAAATGGAAGCTCCATTATAGGCCACTTTCTCTGGGTCGCACATGAGGTTGGAAAAAAATGATGATGATGGTGATGGTAGCAGTGACTGGGGACAAGTCTCTTGTAGTACGGTTTATAGTCAATAATATCTCAAAGCCCTGGCTGTTGGTTGTGAAATAAATTTTGGACCAGCCTGGAGTCACAACTCCTTTAGAAAACCTCACCCTGAGCAGCTTGTTGAAGCCTGGAGGAAAGAGAGTTCAGAACGCAGAGTCTGTCCTGGTTTTCTCTCTGTCTGAGTCTCTTGTCCAAAGAGCTAGGGAAGAAGAGTGAGGGAGAATAAGAATGGCTTTCTCATGCATGCTTTTAACACTGTAGATTTCACTTTCCATTGCGCAGTCTGTCATCAAAATGCATAAACCCTTCCTTTTCATTCATAATCACAGCATATCTTATGACTCAGCAACTGTAAAGATGAGCAGTAAGTATAATTAGCAATGCAGAACAAAAGACAGTGGACTTATAACTGGCTATAAGTCAATTGAATCTTATTATTGAGGAGTATAACGATCCTAATTAATATTGTGGTTTCTGGTCTCGCCATAAATCAGGTCCTAGCTTAGCTGCTTCAGATTCCCAGTACTGTACCATATCCAGATTCAGGGCATGCCCCTCTGTTCCTTCCTGAGACAAACATTTGTCTTCATGCAGAGGCTAGTCCAGGCTCTGGGGTGTGGCAGATGGGGTGGTGGGATGCGTATCCGCACCTTCCATCCAGATAAGCCTTCTCCGTCATTCAGGTGGGCCTTGGGGTCAGGCTAAGTAAGTGAGAGGACCCAGGGACTCAGTGGACTTTGAGAGACACAATGACGAGAAGCGGAAGTAGACTCTGATCTGAGAGAGCAGCACAGCAACGATGGGCTTGTTAGAGAGGAAATACAGTATGACAGGCAGGTTTTGGGACCAGAAATCATAGTTGGAGGGTTTTGGAACCTGAGGTTTCTGCATAGCACTCATGTGCAAATTAATAATCAGGATTAGGCCTTGGGAGGGGGCGTACAGGGCTGTTGGGGCAGATGAGGGAGAAGTGACTAACTGATAGCAAGTGGGGAGTCTGGGGTGGTCTGGGCCAGACACATCACTGAAGTGCTGAAGAGCATCCCCTCTGCAGCCACTTTCGCTGACAAAACAGCGAAATACACCTTCAGCTTATCGGCCCAAGTCTTGTCCTTAAGGATCTACATTTTGTACTAGCTCTTTTTCTCATTGGGAAAGATGACCCTAAAGGAAGTCTGTACCATTCACTCATTTGCCTGCAGACATTAAGCTTCAGGTAGGTTGCAGATTTTTCTGTTACTTTCTAAATACACCCAGCTGCTGGCATGTGTGCCTCGCGGGAAAACATATGAGTTAAGATGCATCGGAGTCATCAAAGGTTAGTTTAATGTATAAAATGGCGATGGCATTTTGTCTTCTAAGACAAAAATGGGCAACTGACTCAGGCTTCTCTGTGAATTGTGTGTAAAGAGAGGTAGTAAGTCAGTGCTGTGGCATGTGCCTGTCATCCCAGCGACCGAGGAAGCTGGCACCAAAGGGTCCCAAGTTTGAAGCCAGCATGGGTGACTTAGCAAGAGAGTCTGTCTCAACATAAAAAAAGCTGAGGATATAGCTCAGTGGTAGAGGGCTTGCCTAGCATGAGTGAGGCCCTGGGTTCAATCCCCGCCAGAGAGAGAGAGAGAGAGAGAGAGAGGGAATGTTTTGAGCAGCTTAGTGTTCAAAGAGCGTCAGAAATGTGTGAGGGCAGCCTTCCCTCCTCCAGCATCACTGGGCTCTCAACTTCTCTGTTTGCCTCCCCTTCCTTTGGAAGAGTCTTTGTCATTGATCATTAATGTCACTAATTCCTAGTGCTTTGCAGCACTTTGTATGATTACACATTCTACAGCAATCCTGGGAAAGAGACCTGGAAGGAAATTTAATTCCATGTAGCAGAGGAGGAAACTGAGACTCACAGAAATTACCTGCTTTACACAGGAGCACACTAACAGCGGGTAGCAAACCTGAGATCACAGTCATTGCCACACCCCTTCCTCTGCACCCCTGTTGCAGTTCTTAGTTCTGTCCTCTTCCTTCTCAATGGGACCATTATAATAGCCAGCGAAATGGTGTCTCCTCTCCTAGTCTTCTGCCTTTTTAATTTACACTGTACTAGAGCCATCTTCTCACAACAAGGTTTAAATCATGTCCACTTTCACCCTTAGAATGTTTAATGTGTCCTCACCACCTTCCAACAATAGCCCAGCATCCTCAAGACCTTTGATAATCTGTCCCAGATGGGGTGCCCTGTGTATGCCAGCAACCCTGGATTCCTCATCATTAGCCAGATATGTCTTGTACCTTCTTCTCCCTCCATGTGCTTTCTGCTCCTTTGGCATGGAACACATTTCCTCCTTTCACATGTTATTTAAGCCCGGAACATCCTTTAAGCCTCAGTTCCAAAGCCATCTCTTCCACGAAGTCTTTTTCTATTGCAGAGGTCAAACTCAACCTCCCCTTTCTTCTCTATGGCTGTCCCTCCTTACAGGGCTTGTTATACTCTATTCATAGTGTTCAGGCTCAAACCACCCTACGCTTTCAGTTCTTTGAGAGATGTTAGGAATTCTGCTTTACTCTTCATTTACACACAGTGTGCACACTCAGTAAATAATCAATGAATAAATCTGTTGGTTTAAACATGCCAATGTTTCAGGAAGGTTAAGCAAGGACAAGTACTTAGTACTGGACTTGTAGAGAAATAGATCATTTTGGTCTTTATAGAACACTGTTCTCCAAATTGCTTTTGTTCTACAGGCGTCTTCCCACCTGGCTTGCATGGGAATTATACATGGACCAATTATTAAAAATACCAATTGCTGGCTCTGATGCCAGAGCTGCTCCTCTGGACGAATGTATTTAGCAGATTGTTCAGTGATTTCTCTGCTAAACTATGCTTAAGAGCTGCTCAGAGCAGAATGCCTTGGTTCTTTAAAAATGTTTTGATTCATAAAGTGAGTCAAGCTGGTTGAAGACAGGCTAAATTCATTCATGGACCAAGGTTGTGATTTTTGGATTATTTCTCTTAGTTACATATTTCTGACACTTACAAATGGATCCAGGAGTGTTTTGTGTCCCAGCAGGAAATCATATTAGTGGCTTCCAGACAGGGGCTCCTAGATGCTTTGATTTCAGTCTGCTTCCTATTTTGGCTTTTATATATTGTGTGATAAGCTATCTCTCTGATTTCCTGTTTCTTGTTGGTTTTTCTCATTGGTCTATCATGTTTGCACATCCCATTTTATCCTCAAATTGCCTTCTAACTGCTTATTTGATGAACATACCTTCTTCTTTTTTTCACTCTGGTTTCCTATTTCTGCCTTTTCTCTTTCATACATTGCTATCCACATCCTGGCACCCAAACATGATATAGTTTTCTGTTAAAAAACCTCAGCCTAGTGTGTTCTGAGCAGTGTCTGCTGAGTACACTGCTTAATAAATTAAACATTCCACTTCAGAAGTAGAGAAAGGGCAGGTATCTATGGGTGCTTTGTTACTTATCAGGATACCAGAATTATAAACTAAGTTTTCCTACAACTGAAAATCATATCTATCTATCTTTATATATCTTGCTTTCATAAACTTCATATAAATAACCATGAAATATTCTTTGCACTATGAAAGACACAAAATAACATCAAGAGCCAAAATGATATAGGGGGAATAGATGTAACTCCCAAACCTACTAGATATCCAAAACATAAGTTCATGTTCTTTAAAATTGAACAATGAATTCTAGGAACAATGGAGGTTAAGAGTAGGAAAATTTATTGAGAGAGAGAGAAAGCTTCTGTCTCAGACAGAAGGGGGACTATAAAGTGGATTGCCTGCCCACTCCACTTTTCAAAAGTGTTTTATGCAGCAAAGCTATGTGGTGAGGTGGGTTCAAAGTGGGACAAAACTGTATGACCCAATGGAAATTTACAAGGTGGGCATGAGGTGGGACAAAACCATGACCAACCAATAAGATTACAAGTACAGTCACCTAGGTAATATTGATTAAATGGGGATCGAATCGGGGAGCAAGTCACATACAAGGAATTTCCCATTTAGAATAGCAATCACTGCTCTCTATTTCTAGGGGAAGCAGTGCCTCTTCTTTTTATGATGCTAACCAGTGAATGTGCCTCAATTGTTCTCCATGTTGTTTCCTAGCTGTGTTGGCTCCTGGAGGGCTGGCACCTTGAGGGCTGGCACCTTGAAGGCAGTCCTATCTAACTGCCTACAAGATACCTAATGAACTTACCCATCTATAATAATAACTCCTTTGATATCAGTATTGCCATGAACATTAGCACTACTATTCTAAATGACTCTGTCCCCTCTCCCTCTCTAGTGGCCTTCAGTGGTTTGTCCCAGCAACGCCTCTCTGGTTGCTGCCTCCTGTATCTTCTTTCCATCTCCAGGGATCAGGAAACCTTCTCTTGCTCCTTGGATTCTCACAGTTCTTATGCTAGTTTTAGAGATCCATCATGCTCCCATTCCTTATTTTGAGGATTTCCAATGTTGAGCTATTTGGAGGGAGTCAGCAATCTCTGCTATTCTTGCATCTTGTCAGGATTTAAAGTCATGATTTACTGTATGGTTTTAAGAATGAAGAAGTGGAGAGTCCACATGGGAGGTAGACTCGTGCTTATTGCATCCCTCTTTCAAAGGAGCTGGGGTTCTGACACCATGGTAACGCTGGTGATGACAGCAATGGTTCACCCTCCCTGCATCTGTTAGGAAACAATGAAAGCATGTGATGCCAAATCCTAACTCCAATTCATGTGCGGAAGGTGATGCCTCCTTTTCTTACCCATGAGGAAGCTGAAACTCTGAGGGGTCAGGTAACCGGCTCAAACAGAGCAGAGAGGCACAGCAGTGGGTGTGGTCCTCTACTGTGCACACCAGGCAGGCCTGTGCTTCTCCTTTGCTTGGAATGCAGTGAGTGTGCCCTACAATGCCCATGTCACCCTGCCACAAGAATCCGGCCTGACTTTTGCAAATCCTCTGGTCTTCTGTGGCAGCTCCTCTCACCTTCCCTGTTCCCATCTTAGCGGTGCGCAGAGATATCAACCAGTCCTTGCAATGTGGTCTGAAAGCTGAGCGGAAAAACACCAAGGAGGACTTAGGAAAACAGCGGAGAGAAGAGACAAGCACTCTGCTTATCACTCTTGACTTTGTTACACAAGATCTGCAAAGCTCACAAAAAATCAACCTGCAAATTACACTATGGTTAATAAAACAGTAAATTAAGCCTCTCTGGCTCTACCTGCAGTGCCCTAGCAGGACTCTCAGTGCCCTTTCTGTGTTTTATTTTAGGGCCCAGTACAAAAGGTGTTCACCTTAGCATAATTAACTTTTTATCATTAAGGTTCTGAAAAATTGAATTGTGTTGGACACCGGTCACCATAATGAGAATTTAATGGCGACGTATTACAATGCAAGCTAAGCTTTGAATGCTTGTGGAAGGCATCACATTGCTACTGACCTATGCAAATTTCCATCTCACTGGCCTTATCCTTCCCCACTGTGGCATCCAGGCCCCCTCCTCACTTGCCCCTCATCTCCTTAAACAATGATTCCCTCATTTTCATATTAATTGCATCACTTAACTGAGATAATGCTCCCTCTGAAATGAGCAAAGGGATGAATCACCGAAACGGGCCATTATTCTTTTTGCTTAACCAATTTCACAGGCCCCGCACAAAGCACTGCCTTCATTTGGCTTCCTATAATTGCTTATCATTAGGCCCAGCCGCCCCACGAAGTACCTTTTTATTTATTTAAGTCTCGTCTCTGATGGATGGAAAATGAGTCACTTGCATATCTGAGGAGCCCAGACTGTTCTGTGACCAGGCAAGGGGGTGGTAGACTCCTCTGAGAGCTTTGAAGGCAGAATATCAAGGAGAGGGAAAAGGGGAGCTTGGCTGGCACTTTCCCCTTTCCCACGGAGATTCCCAGGACAGCCACTGCCCCAGCTTGCCTAAGGCACCCAGTAGCAACCCCACAGGCTTCTCAGAAAACCCAGTTGCAGCTCCACACTCACTGCAGTGTGGACGAGGCAATCTCAGGCTCCCTCTTCACCTGGACTGCAGCCTCCCACCTGTGGGCAGGTGGCTGGGAAGGCGAGAGCTTGGACCTGGGCCTGGACTTTGAGAAACATTGTATAAACTGTTCTCCCCCCCCCCTTTAGTGACCATAGAAAAACAAACAAGAGTGAGAGACAGAAAGCACATTTTGCCAGGGAAATTATGCTGTTATCAGCCACAGCCACACTCTGACAGGCATCAGAGAGAAAGGCTTCTGCACTGCAGGAAGGAGAAGCTGCTATTAGCCCATCAGGAGATCCGGCTGACGCTATCCCAGGTTTCCCGGAGCACACGGTGTGCCTTTGTCCCTGTGGATAAGTGGGCCTGTCACCAAGCTAGCTATCCACAGCCTCACAATCCCCTCTGTCATAATATTGTTCCTCAGATTCTCAGCTGTGGCTCACACTACTTTTCTTTTCATTGGCTGCTGTAATTTTACCTTTGAGTTTCATCCACCTGATGCTCAGCCCTCACAGAGGGCTCCTCAGCTTTAGAGTGCTCCCTAATTCCCCCAGTCACCCATCAAAAGTCTAATGGATACAAACACTTCTGAGAAGAAAGGACAGTTTTCTCTTGTGTTTTCCTAATGTTTCTGAGATGGCTGATAGGACCAGAAATCCAGGACACATTGTCACCCTCTTTAACACAGAAGGGAGACAACTTTGGTAGCACATGCAAGACACTTCACTCAGGGCAAGGTTAGTGTAGGGTGGTAGCTAACAAAATGTGCATGGTTTCCCAAAATATAAATTGCTTAAAGAGCAAAATAAAAGAAAGATGATAGGAAACAGGGAGGTGGAAAGGGCAGATGGGAGCAAAGAGTAGGGGGAGAGGAAGTAAAAAGATCAAGAAGAAATATGTATATGTACCAGTTCCCCAAGATGAATACATTTATTATGTATCACAACATATACTAATAAAACAAGTTTAAATCTTAGCCCTGGAACCAGCAGCTGCAGCATCTGGGAACTAGAAACATCAATTCTTAGATCAGCCCTGACTTCAGTCAGAATCTGCAGATGTCTGGACTTCCCAACCCCTGTGGGTGACCCCAGTGCTCAGCAGATGCAGGAGCACTGGCCTGGGGCATCATATGTTGGTGTGGCTGCTTTGTTTCTTCATTGAGCTCTCATGGAGAATCTGGCTGGATCCTTGCCACGGGACAATTAGCTGGAGAAGGCAAAGTGTGTGGAATTATGCCCATTTTGCAGATGAGAAGGGCAAGTTATTGGGGTTGCATGACTTGCTCCATTTCCCCAACCTGCAGAGCTAGAAATTGTACTCTCACCTCACAGCCACTCTCTTTCTGTGTGTGAAGACAGACGAGTGCTCCAGGGAGAACAAAACTGTAGACAGTAATAGAACATGAAAAAGAGGAGGGCTTCATAATCCTCCACCTAGGATGTAAGCCAGTTACAAAGCCATATCATCACCATAGGAAAGTGGAGAGCCAGTCTTCATTAGCTGTGAAGAATGCAGGTTAGGGACTAAAGTCAGAAAGAGACAGGAGTAAGTGGGAGTCTGCTACCTCTCATTTATTGTGGAACTATGGCCATGATTTCAGCTTCTCAGAACTGTGGTTTCTTTTTTTTTTCTTATGAATACAAACATATTTTATTATGTACAAGTATGTTAAAACAAGACAGAGACATAATAGCACTAATACTTATAAAGTATTGAGAGTTATGTATGCAAATATCCAGGATATCATGAAAATCACATTATAATTATGGTAGTCATTACACTTATGAATAGGAAGGCCATATACTCCTTTAAAAATATTACATTTATGTTTTGCAACATAATGTTCCTATGAAGAAAAATATATCATCTTTGTATATGTGCAAGTTTTCATAAAGTTCTTCTCTTTTTTCCTTCTGATTTCAGGACTAATATAAACATCCCCATGATCCTCTAAAATTGCTTTCTTTTTCTTTTAGTTCTTTTATTGGTACACTTTAGGTATACAATTTGTTTACATTTATCATTGGGTGTTTGTACCTGTACAAGATGTATCTTGGTTCTTATTTTTTTCCCCTATTACCTGTGCACCCTTCACCTCCTCCACCCTTCCCTATTTACATAGATTTCATTTCCATTTTTTTCTTTTCTCATAGTTTTTCCTTTCCTTCTTTTCCTTTCCCCTTCCCCTCCCTTCACTCCTTCGTCTTTGGACATTTTTTCCTATTTCAAGTTATCAATTATTCATTTTAATCATTTTAACCCTTGTTTACACTTTCAGTTTCTCACACCAGAGA
>NW_004624755.1:17723627-17806445 GCF_000247695.1 Heterocephalus glaber | reverse complement strand
ATTTTAGGAATAAAAAATAACCATGAAAATGCAGGGCCTCTTTCAAGATATGTCTCTGCTGTCACAATAGACAACGTGGGTTGCAGTGTGCAGATATAAGTCAATGAGTCTCAGCAAGCTAGTAGCAGACCCATGAGATTCAGGCAGATTTCTGGCTGCCAGTCCCAAGTTGAACTCCCTGTCCTCCCATAGGGTTGAACTCTGCAGAGTTGTATTGCAGGTTCCAGCTGCCCTTCCCTAGATGAGAGGTGAAGATGACTCCAACTTACCCAGTACAGTGGTCTGGTGGTCCAGTGTCCTCTGAATCTTTGTAGTGTGGAACTAGGTGGCTGTACAGAGAAGAGGCCAGAGGAGCAGGGTGGTGGTGGGGTGTCCAGTGGATTGCTGCTGGGGCTCGGGCTGATTCAGCATGTTCTGCGTGACTCAAACTGTGGTTTCTTGATTATAAAATGCACTGATAGCTGAGCATAGAGACATAGCTTGTATTTTCAGCTACTTGGGAAGCTAAGGTAGGAGGATCTCAAGTTCCAGGACAGCCTGGGCAACTTAGTGAGATTCTGTCTCAAAATAAAATAATAACAAGTGCTGAGGATATAGGTCAGCAGTCCCTGGTTTCAATCTCCAGTAAAACACACACAGACACACACACACAGACACACACACACACACATTCACAAATGGCTGGTAATAGAAGTAGATACCTTAGAACTTGCCTTGAAGGTTAATGAACATGCTGTTTGTGAATTCATTAGCGTATACTTCCATCATAGCATTCAGTTAATAAATGTTTATGTTTTTGTTATTAGAACTTTAAAATAAAGCCAGGTAAAGCCTAGCTCATCTTTCAGTTTTTAACTGTTCAAAATAGTGAGTTCTGTTTTAAAATGAGCAGACATTTACTGAACTCCTCATGCCCGGGTTTGCATAGTGGGGTTCTCTCCTACATACAGGGCAGGATGATGGATGAGACTTGTAGCTGAGAGACCTGGACTGGGAGAGGAGCATTTTCCAGGATGGTAGGGGCAGCAGAGTAGGGAGAGACTGAACTGTATTCAGGGAGAGGCACTAGGCTTGGAGTGAAGAATATAGAAACCAGCCGCAGGAGCAGAAGATCACTGTTACATGGATCACCATGATGGAACCGGTAATAATTTACAGAGGAAGTCTCTGTAAGTCTTCGGAGATCAATTTTATGGATCATGGATGGAAATAGAGGCCCATTTTTATGGGAGGCTGGCATCCTGGCTTGGGGGTGTTCTAGTGATTAGCCCTCTATGGACTAGATGCTACAGCAGATTAATTCTTAATCTCCTGTTTTAGAAGAATGTTGAGAGCTGTTGGAAGTGAGTTCACTTTCTGTCTCCTGCAATGACAGGCTAGAAGAAACCCATGGAACATTCCTGATGTCCCGTCCCCCTCCCCAGGAGGATCTGGGCAGCATCTCTTCTGTTACACTCAGAGAATGGGAGGAGCCCACACCACCAGAGTCATGCAGGCCTCTGTCTCAGTGTTCTTCCCTGGATAGGTGGCTGCAGCGGTCCTGGGCCTGTTTATGCAGCTGGCTGGAAAGGCCACTCAAGTTGTCTTCCCCTCTCCGCACCTCTCCACCAACCTTCTTCAAAGGATGTTTGTGGGGATGGGTATGACCTCAGAAGGCATGGCTAATGATTTTTGTATTTGCATTTACTGGTTATGGATGTACTTATAATAAATACAAAAATATAAAGGTAATGAATTAATACATGTTATATGCAGAGGACTGTAATATTGATTATGCCCAAAGCAGGCTGTAAAGAGTTAACCCCGCAATTGGCTTGTTTTGAGAAGTGAGTATGGCTGAAGCCTATGTGCCCAGGTCAGAGTAACTCACACCCAAATTCCGTTCCCACAACTAAACCTTCTGACTAGAAGGACAACGTTCTAATTACAACCACATATTTTGTCTATTCTGCTCCTAATTTGAGAATGCTTTGTCTTGTCCTTTATGAGCCTTATTTACATTAATTTCCATAGAAACCACACATCACCTTTACCCCAATTGATTGCCACTAAAAGTCAGTGCCTGGGACTGGCCGGCACCTTTGTTGGTTGCACTGGCATTGGTCGTCCTGGTCCCCACTTTCTCTCCTAGTTCTGTCTCTCAGTGTATTCTTTCTCTCAGGTCTGTGTCACACACTGAGCAGGTGGGCATTGGCACCTGACTACAGAGGTCTCTACCATTTTAGACTGAATATTTGTGTCTTCTAAAATCCACATGTTGAAACTCTAACCAGCAGTGTGAAGGTATTTGGAGGTGGAAGGGGTTTAGTGGTATTTAGGTTCAGATAAAGTCATAAGGGTGTGGCCCCTGTGACAGGATTTGAGCCCTAATCCAAAGAAGAAGAAAGACAAAAGCTTTCTTTCTCTCCCTCATATGAGGACACAAGGAGAAGTCAGCAGTGTCCAAGCCAGGAAGTGGTCCCTCACTAGGAACTGAACACATCGGCACCTTGATCTTGGACTTCCAGTCTCCAGAACCGTGAGAAGCACGTGTCTGTTGGTTAAGTCCCTGGCCTGCTGTATTTTGTTACAGTAGCCTGAGCTAACACAATGCATGGGTCAATAGTTTTTCTACTGTTTGACAACTGACCTCTGTGACTGCACCATACTGGCCAGGACTCCAGAGGATAGAAAGTATGAGTGACACCATTCTCCTAGCCAGAGTCTACTAACGGCCCTGTTGGCTTTAGGAGTCCTTGCTACCACACTTCTGATACCTTTGACAAACATCTCTTTAGCTTCTGATGAAAAGACATCAATAACAGGAAACTTACTACTTTCTAAAGCAACCTTCTTCACCTAGGTGGTGAAACCTTTTAGAGAAGATAAATCATCCATGATCTCTCAGTAGCTCAGGTCACATACGGTATTTATTGGAGGCCCAACAAATCTCTGCAGACTACATGATTGTAAAGTATATTAATTCTAATACCTGAATTGAATAGTGGAAATGGAGGAGCAGGAATTTCAAGTGGCTGTACCAAACTAATTCAAGTATAGTCAGCAAGAATATCTCTGGCCAGAATCCTACTCTTTTGATACCTCAATTCTCCACTGTGGTATTTCTTAGTGTGGAAAATTTTCTCCCTGTAGCATTTAAAATATAACAGACAACAAAAGAGAAAAAAATGAAACCGAGTAGAGAATAATAAAGTTCCATTAAGTAGTCCTGATCTGAAGAGCCATAGATTTCAGAAATCAGAAGATTGAAGTGGATTGCAGTCTGTCTTAGTTACTTTTCTCATTGCTGAGACAAAATACTTGACTCCAAAAGATAATGGAGCAAAGGTTTATTTAGCTCATAGTATGTAGAAATTTCAGTCCATAATTGGCTCCAAGGCAGGTTGGTATCACAATGGAGAAATAGTTCATGGAAGGCAGAAGGTAGCAAAGCAACAAGGGACAAGACAAGCCTCTTTCTGTCCCTTATATTGTATCCAGGCTATTGGTATTAGGGTGGTGCCAAACCAATCAGTGGACTGATTTAGTAATCACTCACCCTTAATCCTAGCACCCTTAATCCTAGCATTGCACCATGAATCAATCACACGCTCTAGATCCAGCCACTTCTGAAAAAGCCCCACCTATGACCACATGAGGCCTTGGGGGGACATCTAGACACAGCCATACAGAGTCTTATCATAGGCTTCCAACATGCTATAGATTGAACAGGCCTGAGCAATACTCCAAGGGGCTGAGGAGCAGGAATAAGTGAATTTTAGGCACTAACCAGGGCATTAAGAACACAGTGAAATGAATGAATGTGGAGAACAAGAAGGGCTAATGGGCAGTGGCAGGAAATAAAGTCAAGGGAAGGAGGGTCCCATAATGGAGGGGAATTTTGAAAGACAAGATAAAGGACAATAAAGAGCTATTATAAGATCTTGAGTTTGGGAACAACAAAATAAAGTAATGCTTTACAAAAGACAGTTAAGTGATACTTGGGATGGACTTATACAGGCTAGGCCAGAAACTCATTACAACTATTGCTATTCCAAAGTAGTCAAAATTTTCATTAGTGGTCCTTTCTCTAGCCATGCTCTCTAAAAGACAGACCAGCTAATAAGCATGGGGTTTCCTGGTGCTCCTAAACCACACCACAGTACTTACCACTCTGGATCTCAGTTTACTTGTATTTTAATAGGAATTAACTTATTCTACAAACTACCACTCTATGCAGGGTGCAACTAATTTTTTTGTACCAGATCATATTTAACTTGGCATAGGTGGAGTTATGAACCACTGAAGTTTTTAAATTAAGAACTGACACGATGAAAGCTATAGTTTAAGAGAAATTGTAGAGCGGTGGAATAAAGATATTTCGTTACTGTGAACAACCTGTTATTAAAATAAACAGGTTGACTTTAAAGCTGATGTATGTTATAAAAATTAAACTGGTAGACAGCTGAGTTTAGAATAATGGTATTAAAGAAAAACTATCCTTTACAATTCCAGAGTACCTTATAATTTATATTAGTTTGTGTGGGCTAAATTGCTGCAAGAAAGTAGCTAAAAAGGTAGTAGTTCCAGCATAATGGAAGTTTGTTTTTTTCTCACCTAAGAATCCAGCAGGGATCCAGCTTTGCAGAGGTGGCTGGTGATTTCTGCTCTGTGCAGTCTTTCAGGGACTCAGGGTGACAGTGACTGCCATCTCCAGCATGCAGCTTCCAAGGCTATCTTAATTATCGTTATTGGCTTCTGGCCACGTGAAGGAGAATACAGAGGACTCTGGGCATTTTTATGGGCTAGGTCTTGATGTGGTACATATTGTGTTTACTTATAATTCATTGGCTCAAAACCAGGGACATGGCCATGCTGAATTACAAGGATAAAATCAGATTAAGTCTGCATTCAGAAAGAAAGAATAGATCCTAGCAGACAGTTGGAGCTCTTTTCCCAGAAAATCTAAAAGATATTTTAGTCTCTGTTTTACTGATGAAGGCAGTGATACTCTGGTTGGATGGATTTAGAAAATATTGGCTCTAAGAAAGATTCAAGGTCATTTAATTATTTTCCTATTTATATTCCAGCCAAAAATTTAATTATTCCTAAAGCCAAGGATTTAGAGACCATCTACATTGTGCTCAGTTCTTTACCTGTGTTATATATTTAGAATTCAGTAATTGTCATAGTTTTGCAGGCTTCCTAATTAGAGAGTGATTTTTGCCCATGCCCAATGGAGAAGAAGGTCCCTTTACTTTTGATCTCTAAATAGTACTTGAGATCTATATTCATATACCTATTTCCAAAGAGGGCCACATGTTTTGGATAACATACATCACATGTTACCAAGCCCTTACAAATTCACAGGACTGTAAATTTCTCCAGAGTGGGAAGGCACTGAAATTTCTCACTACTTTGTAAAATTCTTGTAACATCTTGCACCAGGGGTTTTGACACAATGAATTCTACTCTTAGGTGCTTAGAGTTAACAAGTTTATTTAGCCACTTATGTCATGGTGTCGTAGTAAAAAAATTGATCAACCAGTGTGTGTGTGCGTGTGTGTGTGTGTGTGTGTGTAACTGAAAGGTGAGAAATTAGAAGTTAACTTCTTGTGGCCTGATTTTAAAACTCCATGCTAGATCTTATAAGAATTATATAAAACTTCAAGAAATTTCACAATTTCATTCCTTCTCCCCTTGGGAAATAAATTGGGTTATAAACATTTAGGGCTTTTCAACCTTGCTCTTTTTCAAGATAGTTGGGGTAAATAAAAGGAGATAATGACTGTGAAAGAAACACAAAATTTGATGAACATATTCAATAATTATTATGATAATTCATCAGTACTCTCAGTTTTACCAGGATACTAAACATGTGTTTGCTATCAAGAAACATTCACAGTGGTCTGTGTGAGGCAAGTGCTGTAGGCTGAATATGTCTTGTAAATCCATACGCTGAAATCCTAATCCTCAGCATTTTGGTATTTATAGATGAGGGCTTTAGCAGGTGATTAGGTCATATAGATGGAGCCCCCATGAATGCAGTATCCTGATAAAAGACCCTGGAAGCCTCTTCACCCCTCAGCCCTGTGAAAGCACCTCAAGAGAATGGCCTTCTGTGAAACAGGAAGCACCCTCACTACACCCCAGGTCTCCTGGGCCTTACTTTGGGGAATTCCAGCTTCCAAACCATGGCAAAGAAGTTACTTTTTGTTTGTCTGTTTGTTTATTTTAAGCTACTCAGTCTTATTAGTTTGTTATAGCAGCCCAAATTGACTATGCTAAAAATTTATATGAGGAGTAGGGAGCTACTGATCAAATACTTCAACTGTGGAGGTTGCCTTTGAACCAGGTGATAACAGAGGCTAGCAAAGTTCGAAGTGCATGCTGGGAAAAGCTTGTACTGCTATGAAGAGACTTAGGGACAATTCTGGTGAGGACTCATGTGTGGAGAAGAGCTGAAGTGAAAGCCTCAATTTTCTCAGCAAATATTTATGTGGGCATGAACAAAATGTTGGAAGCAATATGGATGGTTAAGGCCACTGAGGGATGAGATCTCACTGGAAATGAAAAGCATGTTATTGGACATGGAGGAAAGGCCATTTTTGCTACAATTGGCAAAGAACTTGGCTGAACCGTGTTTATGTCTTAGAGTTTCGTGGGAGCAGAACTGTGAGCAATGAAATTGGATATTTAGCTGCAGCTGTTTAGCTAAGCAAGGTTTTGAAGGAATGGTCTCATTCCTCTTGACTGCTTATAATAAAACGTGAGAAGAAAAAAATAATTAAAAGGAAGCAGAACTTAAAGATTTGAAAAATTCCCAGTCAATCCTCACTGGAAAGAATGAGAGAAGCTGGTTTGGGCAAGAATATGAAGAGTGTATTCAGATGACAATTTGATCAGGAGATTCATATAAATCAACCATCTTAGAAGCTGACAGAAGCTTAATATTCTTGAAGACACTGGAATCGTGAGCCTGAAGTCGCCTCAGAAATCATCAGAGCTGTGCCTCCCATCACAGGACTCCAGTACAGGGTGGCAGGGGCAGAACAGTTTCAAAGGCGGGGCCTTTTGTCCCTGTGGGACCCAGTTCCACTTCTCACACCAGGCTCTGCCCCCAAACTCTGGTGCCGTGCTTCTTGGCTAGCCCAGATGTGGCTCTGGGGAGCTGGGGCAACATGGGGAGAGTGAATAATGTGGAGGGAGGAACTTTGGCTTTGGAGACCAGATTTGGACTTGAGACCCATCTCTCAAAAAACTACTTCACATTTTAAAATTTTCTTTTTTTTTGTATTAAATTCTTTTATTGGTACATTGTAGGTATACAACACAATTACATTTCTCATTGGGAATTGTACCTTTATATAATGCATCTTGGTTCTTATTTTTCCCCATTCCTAGCCCTCCCTTCATGCCCTCCACCCTTCCCTATTTACAAAGATTTTATAAAATCAAAATGGATTAAAGATCTAAATATTAAAATAGAAACTCTGAACCAGTTGGAACAGAGGTTAGGGAGAACCCTTGAAGACATCGGTGTAGGAAAAGATTTTATGAACAAAACCTCAGTTGCCCATGAACTAACACAAACAATCAACAAGTGAGATCTCTTCTTATTGAAAGGCTTCTGCACAGCAAGAGAAACCACCAGCAGTGTGAAGAGACAACCCACAATGTGGGAAAAAATCTTCACCTGCTCTTCCTCAGACAAAGGTCTACTATCTCGAATCTATAAAGAACTTAAAAAGATCAGACCTCCCAAATTTAAAGACCCAATCAAAAAATGGGCATCTGAAATGAACAGATATTTCTCAGACAAAGAAGTAGAAATAGCAAATAAATACATGAAAAAGTGTTCAACATCACTGGTCATTTGAGAGGTGCAAATGAAAACAATGCTGAGATTCCACTTCACTCCAGAAAGAATGGTTACTATCATAAAATCAACCAATAACAAATGCTGGTGGGGCTGTGGGGAAAGAGGAACCCTGCTCTACTGCTGGTAGGAATGTAGACTGGTGCAAGCATTGTGGAAACCAGTATGGAGATACCTCAAAGAACTAGGACTGGAAGTCCCATTTGATCCTGCTATTCCACTGCTGGGGATCTTCCCCAAAGAATTAAAAGAATCACACCACAGTGATATATGTGCGCCCATGTTCATAGCAGCGCAGTTTGTGATAGCTAAAACTTGGAAACAGCCCAAATGCCCATCAACTGGAGACTGGATAAAGAAAATGTGGTTTTTTAAATAAAATGGAGTACTACTCAGCTATAAAAAATGAGAAATTAGAGACATTTATAGCTAAGTGGATGCACATTGAGGCCATACTCTTAAGTGAAATAAATAGGACACACATGAATAAATTCCGAATAGTTTCTCTGGTGTGAGAAACTGAAAGTGTAAATAAGGACTAAATGTATAATAGGTAATGTGAAATAGGAAGAAAAGGGGCAAAGGGGAAGAAAGTGGGAGGGCTAGGGGAAAGGATAGAAGGGAATGGGATTAATATGAGAAAATGGAAAAATAGGAACAAAATCTTTGTAAATAGGGAGGACTGGAGGGGTTGAAGGGAGGGCTGGGCAAGGGTGAACAATAAGAACCAAGAGAGACTATGTAAAGGTGCAAATTTCCAATGATGAATGTCATTCTATTGTATACCTAAAATGTACCAATGATTAGAATGAATAATCGATAATGTAAAATAGGAAGAAAAGGTCCAAAGGGGTAGGGGTAGTGGGAGGGGCAAGGGAAAGGAAAGAAGGGAAAGGAAAAATGATGAGAAATTAAAATTTTCTTAATAGATAGAATAATATCTTCTTCCCTGTTAATCTCATAGGGTTATTGTTAACAGTGTAAATTCAATATGTCAGAAATTTCTAGTTTTGAAAGCAGTGGTTTTGTTAGAAATCAACCCTTCTTGGAGCTTCCTCTCAAGTCAGTTGCAGTAACAGGAGCTGTGTTAATTGAACTTCATGTTATTTGTTTTATTTAGCATTTAACTGAGGTCTGAGTAAGACTGGGCTGCATGGGATACAAGCTTTCAAAGACTGATTATTATGTTATGGGATATTAATATTGGAAGCCTTTAACATTTAATCTAGTATAAGCTGCCATCAACCAAAGAAACCCACCAGATGGTATTCTTGAAATCTTGTTTTTTGGCTTGAATTGTACTAATTTCAGCAAAGGCACTTCCATCTGAGTATTTGGGTTAACCAATACTCATTGAGACAGGCAGTGTACCAGTGAGCTAACACATGAGGCTGAGTAGTCAGGACAGACTTTTGTGGGTCAGAGATCTTGCCGAGCATCGAGATTTGTGGATAATTTTATGAATACACACTTCCTGGTGGTACAGGTAAAGCAGGGAGAAATCTAGGATACTCTCTGCTGCTCCCATTTCATCATTCAAGCATCAGATGTGAAGTCCGTGGCCCAGCATAAAAGAGGCTTCTGAGTAAGATCTGTGAGTCAGTGGACATTGTAAGGAGTATTTGATTTAAGAAACATCTCCATTTTCTACCTCATGGAGTTGTGAAAATTATACGATGTGGTCTGGGTAACTATGCTTCATAAGTCCATAGAGTCAAGGTTTGTTTACCACAAGTGACTTTAAACCAGGGACATCCTGCTAAGAAGATTCCATATATAATTATCCTCTTCTGGGAAATATCATGGATTTATTTGGTGGGAGGCCCGGTTATCAGGCAATTAGATTGGGTTATCTTCCTCTTTCTCTCCTGAGACTATTCTGGTAATTGGAAGAGAATGGGCCAGTTACTTGACTTCCTTCCTGCCCAATAAGTGGAGAACACAACCAACAGGATCTCTGCCTTTGACCAGTTCACTGAGAGGAAGGAGAGAAAAGGAAATAATACATTACCTTAATAGGATCTAGTCTACTGAAGGTTGATTGAGAACATCAGCACTCGGTGGTTGCAAGATATATTTGTGAAAAGCAACTCAATATTAAATGAACAATTGTCATTTGGAGTAATGGTCTTAGTAAGTTTTGATTTGGGTTCATATTTGAAGCCATCATTGTTTTTCTCTAGCCAGAGAATTTAAATACCCACAACATGCTGCACTTGGTAGTTCTATGTGCCTTTTCTTGTACCTTGGCTTTAGCTGCTCTGGAAATTAACCATCGTTTATGGGAGAATCACCAAGCCAATGTAAGTGAATTTTATGTTTGCTCAGTAGTCTAATTGCCTCCCATAACATTCTACATACATCTCTGTCATTGCCCTAATGAACTTATGTAGCACATCCATTAAAAACAATTGGTGTGCTAGTGAATGCCTAACAACTGGCTCTCCAAAAATTCCCACCATGGCCGGTTCAAACTACCAACAGGGCTTCCTGAACATAGAGGTTGGTAGCAGTGTGCTAGAATGAGCCAGCTTCCACACCCCACAAAGGAGCTAGCTAAACAAAAGCCCTGTCCTGCTTAGAGAATGGTGAGATCACAAACAGCCCATTTTTCTGTTGCAACATTAAAAAAAAAAAATGCTATCTAGTAAAAACTAGACTTTAAAGGTAAACATTTGAGACTTAGAAACAATACTCAAGTCATAACCAGGGAGAAGTGCTCAGCCCCAGAGGGCATTTGGAAATTTCTGAGCCTACTTTTGGCTACAGCAGTACTGGCATGTTAAGAGACTTTTAATGGGCAAAGGTCAGGAATTCTCAATACCCTGACATGTGAAAGACAATCCTGAAAAACAAAGAATTATCGTGTCCAAGAAGTATATGGCACAATCCTTGGAAAATTCTCTTCTACATCATGCCTTCCATAGTTTGGCTTTCAGCCAGATCACAGTCCTTTCTGTTCTGCTAAACTTTTGTGAGGGAAATAATCATACCCTGCCGCTTATAGGAAAAGGAAGTCCTATGCTTAGTGACAGATGCTTATTTTATTCCTGAATGATTGAAATCAAATGCGCTGGAATGAAACTTTTTTTCCCTATTAACCTTTAGCAGCATTTATAATGACCATGTTAAATCAAACCTCATTACAATGTAATGGGGCCTGACTGAAATACTGCAGGTATGATGCTGAGTAATTTCATAAATTATTAAATGGTAATTGAAAGTAATATGGCAGAATGCATTTTACTCTTGAGGGGAGAAATACAGAGGACTTTGAAAGGAAATAAAGTTGGTTAAAATATAGCATATAGGAAAGAATTGGAAGCAGAGCATAGAGAAAGGGTGATAGAAGACCTAAACATATTCTCAATTTTTGGCATGCAGTTTAAATATGTCATTTTGATGCTGAGATTTCACTGGTTGGTTGAGTGGTGTGGTCCCTTTGAGATACATTGCAGATGTCTAGATTCCTCTCACTCCCTGTATGTACACAACTAATCATCAAGGCTCAAGGATCACATTCCAATTATTTTTTATGCCAAATGTCTCTCCACTCCATATCTTTATTTCAATTACTATTCACTTCAAGTTCTCAGATTCCAGAAACTTTTTCAGAAGACTGAATCTAAAAAATATCCCCATTGGTAAGGTAATAAATGCTTGTTGTGAAAACAAAAATAATAAAGAGCATAGATTTACAGGGAGGAGAAGTTTCTCATCACACACAGCCTTCAGTAGAGGCAGTTTATTCGGCCAGATCCTCACATGTTATACTTGTTAAGTTTACATAGATTCATACTCTATTCATGTTCTACAACTTCAACTTATGCTTCTCCTTCAATATGGTAGTGTGGGCATCTTTCCATGTCTACACATGAAAATCTAAACTTTAACTTATTTAAAATATACTGTAAAGTATAATATTTTAGTATTTTAAAAATATGCAGAAAGTACAGAATTTTAGTGCAAGTATATACAATTTTTTTAATCCAAAATGAATATACTTATTTCAATTAAGATATAGATTACCACCACCCTTGAATTTTCTGTCATACTCTTCCCAGTAACTGACCCATCCTCACTGAGTTCTATTACCATAGATTAGTTTTATCTTTTACTGAGATTAATATGAATTGAATTACTTAGTATTAGTTCTTTGTGTCTGTATTCTTTTGCTTGTTATGGCTATGATGTCATTCCACTCTCTGGTATGGAATACTAGTTCATATTTATTGTTATATGGTACTATACCGTGTGATTGCACTATAATTTATATATTCATTCTGCCTTTATATACTTTCAGATTGTTGTTTTGGCATACTAGGAATAATTACTTTACACCTGTGTCTTTGGTGAACATATACACATTTATTTTATATATGTATCTACTCATATTTTATTATATATTTTTCTTGGACACATTTAGGAGTGGAATTGCTGTGACATTAACACTTGCGTGTTCAGTAGCAATTGCTGCTACCAAGAATTTTCCAAAGAAATTGTAAGTAACTTGTAGTTTTTCAAGCTCTGAATAAAAATATCAGTTGCTCTGTCTTTTATAATATGTTGTATAGCCCATATTTTAAAAATATAAACTTTAGTCAATTTTGTGGTGATCTAGCTGTAATTTATTGTAGCTTTAGTTTACATGTTCCTCATGACTAAGGGAGCTGAATATCTTTTTATATACTTATTATCCATATGAGTAGCCTCTTTTGAGAAGTGCCTGGACCAATGTTTTGCCTGTATTTATATTGTATTCTTCTCATTCATACACATTTTTAATTATTAATATATTTTGAACATAAATGTATTGTTAGATGTATGCATGTTAAACTTCTTCTCTTATTCTGCAGTTGACCCTTGTCATTTTTTAAAGTATCTTAAAATCCAGATAATCTTTTAGGGTTAATATTTTCCCTGTTCTTTTGAAGAAATATTTTCTTTCCCTAATGAAGCCATTGTCTTACCTTCTACAAGTATTGTTGTTTTGCATGTCATAATGAGATCTATGATGTGTGTGGAATTTATTTTTGTTTGTGGTGTAAGATTGGTGCAAGGTTAATTGACTTAGCTCATTTATTGAAGAAAATGATTTTTCTGCTGGATGTCATGGACACAATGTATGTATTGTCTGTGTATGTGAAATTCTGTTTCTGGGTGTCTATTTTGTTTCTTTAGCTTGTTCATCCTATTACCAATACCAGTTAGTATGGTAGCTTTATAAAAACAGCTATCTGGCAATATAAGTAAATTAGCTTTGGTCTTCTTCAGGATTATAGTCACTATTCTTAACTTTTAGCATTTCTATATTTATTTTATAAGTATAATTTCATTAGTTGCTATGAAATTTTATGAAATTGATTCCATAATTCAATTCGGGTTGAGCTGATTGAGGCTTATCATCCATGAATAGAGTTTAGCTCTTTACTTATTTGTTTTTCCTTTAATAATTTTATTTTATTAATATTTGTAATTTTCTCTGTAGAGATCGTGCATCTTTTAAAAATTAGACTCATTCCTAAGTATAGGTGTATTTTAATGGTGCCCTGGATTTTCTGCTTATACTATCATATTTTTGTGAATAGTAACAATTTTAATTCTTGCTTTTATTTGATTAAAATGCTTTTGAATCTTATTGCACTGGTTAAAACTTCTGCTTTAATGGAGAATAGAGGAGATGATAGGAGAGATAGAAGTGTTAAGGAAAAACATTTTGGTGACACTTGTTAGAACCATAAGGCAGGCTTTATTCATGACTATTGTGATAGGATTAGGGATTGCTTTTTAGAAGAAGAGAGCTTGGATCAATGGTGGATATAACAAGCAAAAGTAGGGATTTAAAACCAAAACAGAGTGAGGAGGGAGGGGTGGATGGTGGGGTAATTCTTTGCTGAATTTTTGTAACCGGATTCTTACTGAAGGCAGGCCAGGGTGATCAGACAGTACCTGGGAGATAAAGAGGATGAGAAATTGACTGTCATGTAAGTCTACATATTTTCTTACTTCCATGATGCTTTTAAAAAAATGAAAAGAACCTTATGTTGTGTACAGATACATTGTTTTATTATTTAATTTCCAAGCATTTGGGGATTTTTATACTGTTTGTTTTTGTTATTGACATCTAGCTTACTATCATTGTTTCACAGAACATATTATATGATGATGATTTTTTGAATTTTTCTGAGATATTCTGTATTGACTGGTGCATGATTAGTTTGATAAATATTGTATATGTATTTGAAAAAAATCATCTGCTGTACTTGTTGGGTGCCATGCCCTATATAAATATCCAATTAAGTTGGTTCATGATATGCAAAACTTTGATATCTTTACTGTTTCTTAAAAATCTGCTTATTCTCTCAATTACTGAGAAAGCTATGTTAAAAAAAAATCTACCTTCATGTATAGATTCTTTTTTTCTTTTGAATCTGTCAGTTTGGGATACAAATACAGGTAAATGTTTAGAACTTTAGGATTATTTTTATATCAATTTTTTTATCCATAGAGGGTACAACATGCATTCTTGACTTATTAAAGTCTAATATAAATTAGTATTTTACCACTGCAGATAATATATGGACCTGGGAATATTTTAATTCATTTTACCTCTCTATTAATAGATGTTATTATCATGATGTATTTTAATTACAAACACCAAAATATTTCACCACTTTATTTTGTGCAGTCAGTTTTTACTTAGCTTTCCATACATTTGTCTTTCTATTGGTTTTCTTTTCTTCTCCTCCTGTTCCTCTTTTTCTTTCTTTTGGATTACTGTACTTTCCTCTAGAATCATTTTCCTTCTGCCTGAAGATTTCCTTTTAATTCTTTTTAATAGGTCTGGTGGTGACAAATAGGTCTCTTATATTTTCTTTTCCTGAATATGGTTTTGCCCTTCATTTTGAAATATAGTTTTATATTAAAGAATGAAGCTTTATATACTGATAAGTTATTTCTGTTCCATATTTAAAAATTTCTTATATTGGCATCCATAATTCCTACTAAAAAGGTAGAAGAGATGTTTTGCCTTCCTTTTAAAGATTTTTGCTGTTATGTTTTCCAACAAAACATCTATAATTTTCTTTTGTGATTAAAAAAATATTGTGTTGTTTGGCATCTGACATAGATTCAAACCTGTGGCTTGTTGTATTTCACCAGTTTAGGGACATTTTGAGCCAGTATGTCTTTAAATATTTTTCTAATCAATTCTCTCTTTTTTTCTCCAAGATTCTAATTACACATATGTCAGACATTTCTTCCATACTCAAAATATCTCTTTAACTTTTTCCCCCTCCGTACTCATTTTCCACTCTGTGTACCAGTATGGATTTGTTAGAAAAGTAATCTATGTTCTAGTTCACTATTTCTCTCTTTATGTTTTCTTTACTTTGGAATTCTACTTTGCTATTATGTATTTTTTTAATTTTAGAATTTCTGTTTTTATGAGCTGAAAAAAATACATAGTTAGAACTAGCCAGCTAGACTCAGTTGAGATGACCCCAATCTTGTGGGCAACGTGTAACGCATTACAGTCAGGAGCCAGCCGAATGCGTGCAGTCCTGTCTCCGTCAGGCCTGATCAGTGGAGGTCAGAGAGCTGCTTTCATGGCTTCTTGACCTGTTGCTTGTTGGTGTTGACACTGACAGTCAGCACATGTGGGCTGTTGCCTTGTGTCTTCCTCAGGGCAGACTCAGTATTCAGGGCAAACCCGACGACAGCACAGAAGTCAAAGGATCTTGATTTCTCCTGGGGGTGCTCTCCTAAGGGGAGCCAGCTGCTGCCAGAGGGGCAGTGTTCTGGACTACCGGAACACAAGTGACCTGTGGATCTTGTTTTCTCTGAGGCTGTCCACAGCTTTCAGCACTGCCTTCTCAGCCTTCAAAGCTTTTGCTTTAGCTTGGAAATGGGCAGGACCTTCCTTGTTTACTTTTGGTGCTGTCTTGGTGAAAAGGCCTTTGGTTTTTATCACTTTTCAGATGGTAACATTCTCCATGCTGTCATCTACCTTATGAATTTGTCAATCATTGTTCTGTCTGAAAATGAAATTCTGTGAATACTTTTGGCTGAGTTTCTGTTATCTATTTTTTCTTTTGGTTTTTGATTATTAGTTCTTTTTTCTTGGCATAACCTTCACTTGTTTTTTTGTCAAATGCCTAGCATTGTGCATAGAAAATTCTAGGGGCTTTGAATGACATTACCAATCTGGTGGAGGATTTACTATTTTGTTTTGTCTTTTCTGCAGTTATATGAAAGATAGGATGAACCCCTTGATTCAGTTAGACCCAGGTTTCTGCCTTTATTATTTACTTCTCAGAAATAGCCTTTACATGTTTTCAGCTGAAGGTGTGGTTTTCTATTGGGATCTCTCTGCTGAAGAACCCTGAATTCCAGTTTTTCTCTCCACTGACTTTTAGGACTATACGAATCTCTGCTGAGCCCCTTGGCAGATACTGTCTGTTTGAGTTTTCATTTCTTCACGACTGCATAGATTTAGGATCAGGAAGTAATCTGGGGAAAAACTCTGCATGCGTAATTTCAGACTCATTTCTTTGTGCTACCCTTTTCTTTTGTCCTTGGCTCTTCCGCTTCTGGCTGTCTTAGAAACCCTTGCCTCTAATTTTTGCATTTCTAGTTCAATAAGTCTGCTGCAGACTCTGTGCTGCTGCTTTCTGTTGTCCTCGGTGCTTCTTGCTGCAGATTGATGAGGCTCCAAAGAGGAAAGCCTGACACTGGAAACACGGCCCATTCTGGATGTTTCTTCTCTCGTTAGAATTCTGAGCTCTCACTTTTTATCTGCCTTTGTTGCTCTAAGATAACCTCAAGAAATGTTGTTCCCCTGCAGTGTCTCTTCCTGAACTTTTAAGAAAAACGTACTTTATTTTTTGGAAGCAGTTGTATGTTCACAGCCAACTGAGTAGAAGATGCAGGGATTTTCCATATATCATTGGCTGCCACATCTGCACAGCTGTTCCCCCTATCAAACTCCCACTGGAGTGGTACATTTGTTACAATTAATGAACCTATATAGCCACATCATTATTATCAGAGTTCATAGTTTACAGTAGGATTCCCTTTTGGTATTGTACACTCTATGGGAAGATTGGTTGCTTTTT
The DNA here is from genome assembly GCF_000247695.1 of Heterocephalus glaber. The sequence goes on along the minus strand of NW_004624755.1, from coordinate 17,789,471 downwards.
GTTAGTAGTATGCTTTCATCTTTTCTCCATGTCTGCTCATAGCCTGAGATCTCATTTCTTTTTAGCACTGAGTGCTATTCTATTATCCTGATGTGCCACAGTTTAATCCATCCAGCTACTTACTGAACGATATTTTAGTTGCATCCCAAGTTTGGGCAATTAGGCATAAGGTTGTTCATGTGCAGGTCTTTATGTGGACAGTTTTCAACTCCTTCCTTGTCTACTACCATAAGTAAATGCCAAAAATCATGAAAAAATGTCATTTAAGAAATATTTTGTTCAACTTCTAGGTTGTCCTCGGTAGGAGAGTTAGTATGATATAGGGTACGCTGAATAACTGCTACTATTTTATTTATTTTGAAGATTTCATAGAATTCCAATCTTGAATGTATTGATTATTTAATCTCTTTTGGACTTCTGGTCTTCCATTATTATGAACAGTGTTGTATGAATATTATTATAGTTTTGTGCAACTGTACAAGTATTTCTTTAGTATAAATTGCTGATGATGTCTGTAAATGTCAGATGTTACTTCTATTATTCTATTGACCAGAATTCAGGTTTATGGCTTCAACTTAATTTCAAGGTAGAGTAGGAAACAACGACTTTTATTTTACAGGAAGAGAAAATCGTGTGGTGAACAAAGCATTATCTTTGTTACTACCTCCTTATGTATATTACCATTACATTATTCATACCTATAATGTGTCTGTATTATATTATCACTTAATTGATTGAAAAACTACCTCTCTGCAAGAGTCACTGACAGATCAAAGCTTTTACCACCTTCCCTTTGAATACATTTTGACTTGTCACAAATACACTGATAGAACATGGGAGGAAAACACTTTCATCTTGTATTTCTGAACCTGTTTTCTTGTCCTCTTAGCCTGTTAACCTACTTTTTCCTTTTATAGAGATGATGAGAAGTATTCAGAGGGAGCTTTGGTTTACAAATGATTACAGGTGACCATATGTATGGAAGCATGCTTTTGCCCCAATACTATTGTAGCTGAAAGAGCAGAGGTAAAAGAGAAAAATGATTGGTCCTTCTACATCTTAGTAATAGGATTTTTTGCCAACTATTCAACTTTTATGGTCCTCCATGTTCTTAGCAGTACTACAAAGTTCTAATTATGGGATGAAACTGAATCCTTGCTATTGTGATTTACCCGTCTTCATTTAAAAAATTACCAGAAAAGGCAGGTCTCGACTTTGGGACAAGACAAAGTTTAAGCCATAAAGCGTGCATAGGTTGTGTGTGTGTGTGTGCGCACGCACACCCGTGTGTGCTGCTCACATTCAAAATCTCAGGCTGACCAGCTGAGGACAACTTTATCTGCAGCTCAGTTTTTTAAAAAAATTATTTACAACAACTGAAATCAATCTTTGGTGGAGCAGCAAACCCTTGAGGGACATGACTTTCAGTGTGAAGTGGCTCCTCCACCCCCTGCCAGAAGACCATTCAGGGCCTCACAAGTGGGTCTCCTAATAGCTGTTTGTTTTTAAACAGCAGGGAGAGGAACAACTAGAGTGAGAGCCCCATAGCCCAGTGTTCAGCTATCCTTCTCAGGAAGTGGGAATCCTCAAGACCTTACTGTTTCAGTTTGGTTCATTAAGTTGTTCTTTCACAGCCAGGGGTTAATGGGCTCAGCAATAGAACCCTCTGGTGAGCATAATCGCTGAGTACCTTCTCTCTTCTGAAGTAACAGCACATCAACCACAGTAACCATCTTGGCTGCTATTGTAGATCAGGCTCTTCTTTATTTGAAAGTAGATATCAAGAAACAAATTCTCCAGGTCGAATCTTACTTCTGCCACTTATTAGCTCTGTGAGCTGACACCAGTTGGTTAAGCTATTGATGTCTCTGTCTTGTGCATAAGCTGAGAAGAATTATATAACACCCCTATAGGTCTCCTGAGGATTAAGTGAAATTAACTGTGAAAAATAATTTGAATAGTGCCTGCCTGGCACATCGTAAACTCTCTATAAATGCTATATAGGTTTGTTAGGTAGAATTATTGATTATTCTGTCCTTAACTTATATAACACCCTAGATAGATATTTTAATTTTTTTCCTGTTTTGCAAATGAGAAAATTAAGACAGAAAGATAAAGTGAGTCATCCAAGTTAGCTACACTTAGCTGAAATTCAAAATCAGAGTGTTTGGACAAATAGCACCAATGAGGAGGAAAATGTGACACTCTGCCCCAAGGAGTTACACTCCGTGGTAATTGGGTGCCCTTGTGTCACATGCCCCACGATTTTGGTTTCTGTCCAACTTGCCAGCTTTGTCAAAGTGTGGAAGATTGTAGAAGGCTACATAATAGTGGGCTTGAGAATGTAGGGCTGAGAGTCAGAAACTGTTTTATTCAAACTCAGGGCTGGGGATTTAGCTTAGTGGTTCAACCGCCTGCCTTGCAAGCCCCAAGGACCTGAGTTCGATCCCTGGTACCAAAAAGACAAAAACAAAAACAAACTCAGATGTTACCTTTTATTAACTGTGTGACTTTGGGGCAGTTCTCTAAGCTGTCCAAGTCCGCAAAGTCCTAATAACACCACTGTATATAAATATAGCGTCACTTGCTTTCTTCATGACTGGGACAAAATATCCAACACCTACAATTTAAAGGAGGAGAGGTTTATTTTGACTCACATTTTGGAAGTTTCTGACCTTTGCATAGTTTGCGGTGTGGTGGGTGGGCCTGAATGGAGAAGAGCTTCTCACTTTACCAGGGCCGGCCGGGAAGCAGAAAGAATGCAGTCGGGAAGGGAGATCCACCCTTCCTGGTCATGCCTCCAGTGCCTTACTTCTTCCAGCCAGTCCCCTCCTTCCACGAGCACCACCTGTGAGTGCATGATGCTCTTGGGGTCGCCCCAGATCTGAACCATAACATATATGTAAACTGCTCAGCAAAGCCCAAGTTCTCAAAAATGTTGGTGTAATAGATCTCGGAATGGCCCCAGCTCTTCTCCCTCTTGGTACTGACACTCTTTGCTGGGTAGTTGTGCTGTGCCTCTCACTTCAGGTTCAGCCATGGCTTTGGCCAATGGCTTGGGGTGGAAATGGCACTGTGCCAATTGCAAGTCTTTCATATCCTGCTCTTCACCATGAGAACATTCACAGGCTCACTTGCTGGGGATGTGAGACATGCAGAGGTAAGCTGAGTCCTAAAGTACAATGCTAAGCTGGTATTTGAGTCCAGACCTATATGACAGGAGAGCCTGAGGTCTTGTTTACTCTGCTAGTCTTCATAGTGTTGGTATTGCTGCAAGGTGGGGCAAATATAAAGGCAGCACTTTTTCTTTTCATTAGGATTCCCCTCCAAAATTTGCAGAATCAGTTTGTGTTTAATGATGATGTAATTACAACAAAGAGTAATCATGAGAGAGAGAGAGAGATGTAGAAAATTTTCACCAAGGAGAGCAAAGTAAGTTTTCCAAAATGTGCCCATGTAGAATAGGAGAGCCCTTCCCAGGACATGTTAAACATGTAGCCTCCCTTTGTAATGTGGAAGCCCGTGTTTTGCATGGTACATCTTCTTCACAGGACTGACACCTTACTGATCCACCAGGTTGAAATGAATTAGGGATAGTTCTGGGAGCCATCAGAGGTTGGTGGGTCGGGGTCATATGATATAAATGTGACTGCCTTCCGTCCTTAGTTTCTGGAAAGGGGAGTCTAAAGCCGGGGAATTTCCTTGGTAACAGGAGTGTCTGTGTCATATGTGAGCCCTCAGATTGTACCTGAATTTGTGCTCATGAGATGGCTCAGGAGCAGGTAGTTATGTTGGAAAGACACACTGTGGTTAGAGGGCTGGGGCTGTGAGCCATGAGCTATTAGCCTGATGCCTCCACCTTTGGAGAGGGAAGGGAGCTGGAGGTTCAGTTTGGTCTCAAGGGCAGAATTTCATTTAGTTATGCCTGTGACAGGAATTCCTAGTAAAAACTCTGGACATGGAGGCCTGGTGGGCATATTGGTGTGTCTTGGTTATTGAACACATTTCTGTGCCAGAAAGGTGACGTAGTATTCTGGTTTCACAGGAGGAGGTAGGGAAACCATATTCAGGACATTTTTGAGACTTTGCCCTTGGGTAGGTTCTAATTTATATCCTTTATAATAAAGCTGGAATCATCAGGAAGCACTTTCCTGAGTTCTGTGAGTTGTCATGAGAACCCCCTTGAGAGTCAGGATTCCTGCACCTTGGTGGGAGTTGTGTGGGGGACAGCCTTCATGGGGACTGTCTTTACCTTGTGCAATCTGTCGCTACCTCTATGTAGTAAATATTAAAATTGCACTGCAGCATTTTTATTGGTCTAAATGGTCTCATTTTTATTTAAAATAATATTTTAATTGCATACTGTTTATTTGTTTTAATTAGAACTAGAATTTTATAGATGTCAAAATCTCCTTTGTCCATTCTCTCCCTAGTCTAATTTCCTTTCCTCTGAAGGTAAACCATTTTGGTTATTTTATTTTATGCTTTTCTCATTTTTTCAAAAAATGTATTTATATATGTATATGTCTCCATAGACAATGTAAATAATTACTTCATATTTGGGTTTTATTTGACATGAAAAGCATTATATTTAATATTTATAACTAGCTCTCTAGAAATAAAACAAAGCAGAATTTTTGCCTAACCCTTCCCTATTGATGGACATATAAGCTGCTTTCAAATTTCAGCTCTTACTTCAAATGATGCTGTAATAAGCATTTTTGTACATGGCTCCTTGGGCCCACATGGGATTATTGTTCTATATCCTTGAATAGCTCTGCTATATACCTTAAAAAATCCAACTGACATTTCAATTATCTTTTGGCCCCATTGAAAATAGTTTTATTTAATGACAATTTTCTATTTAGAATCAGTGCTCAGAAGTTCTTGCAATTGTGTTCTAGGTGACAATGAGGAGTGATTTGGTGGTAAGGGGATGGCTGTCCATTGGCCAGCAGGGATACAGTTTATTTTTGGCTGGAAGAAAATATTCTATTTTTGCTTATTTTAAGTTGTAAGCATTTGGAAAGTATGATTGCTAGGGAGAATGAATAAACTTTTGGTTAATATTTGTGAGTTTGTAATTTAGAGTTAAATTTTTTTGCATTTTTGCAGTGCATGTGTGATGTGTGTGTGGGAATGTGTGTTTAAATGCAGGTACAATTGCATATTCAAAAGAAGGATTTTAACTTAGAGATGAGGTACTATGTACTTAAATTTCTTCTCCAATTCTGGCAAGTACCAGCCAGTAATAAGCGTATGTTAGTTGGTTTAAGCTGCTATAACAAAATAACATTGACAGTGTGGGTTAAATAGCAGGTATTTAGTTCTTTCAGTGAGGAGGCTGGGAAGTCCAAAATCAAAGTGTGAGCTCATCTGTTCACTGATGAGATTGCTCTCTGGCTTGTAGACATCTGCCTTTTCACTTGGGGTCCTCACATGTAGAGCGAGAGCTCTGGTACATACTTCTCTGGCTTAGAAAAGGGAATTTGAAATGTCCTCTTCTGATAAGGACATTCATCTTATCATGGGGCCCCACCCTTATGACCTCAACTCAACCTCATTATCTCCTAAAGGCTCCATTGCCAAGCACCATGGAATTGAAGGCGAAAGACTCAACATGGGAATTTTGGAGGGAGATCACACCATTAAGTTCATAATCAAATATTTGTCTTCATCCCAAACCCCTAGAAGAGTGGCCTCAGTACCTGCTCCATAGCATCTGCACCCATACTTTCTTCTGGCCACATATTGCAGTTAATGATGATTTCTCATCACAGCTTATTTTTTCTTCATTCTCTCCTCCCACTCATGATTGTTGAAGAACAACGTTCAACCAACTACCTTGGGATTTCATTGTCAAGCCTCCAAAATGACGTCAACCATCAGCTGATGGTTCAAAAATTCTGATTGGATGCCAGTGCACTGGCAATTGTATTTTTGAACAGTTACAGGTTATTAGTCTCAGCCTTGTGCACTGGGGCAGATTTTCTTTCCTAATATTTAAGTCACAACGATCTTCATTTGTTTCTTCAGGCCCATTCTCAGAAGATGCTTCCTATTTCCCAGCTCCTGATCCTTTTTCTTGAAAAGCAACGCTCAGTTACTTGGCTTTGAGTAATGCTCTGTACAGGCAGTCCCCTAACCTTTTACATTAAAAAAAAAAAAAAACAGCCAAGGTTAAGTCTGGGGTTAGCAGGAGAGATGCTGTGTGTGATTACAGTGCCTTCCTTGTATGAAGAAGCGGAAGTAAAACCGAATTGCCATAGCTTTGCCAGTCCACAGTTATTCTCTTCCTTCTTTTCTGGAGTCTGTGGTTACATACACTCTCTTCCATTTGTATATTCTTTGTGGTCCCCATATCTTCCATTCTTTTTTTCTTAAGCCAATATAACAAATGTCACCACTGGGAATCACCATAACATCAATGACAATCATTTATACTAATAGCTAGTGTTTGCCAAGTATCTCCTAAGTTATAAGAACTGGATGTTTACATTTAATTCTCACACAAACCCTAGGAAATTAGCTCTATTATTCTCATTTCATAAGTGAGAAGATCAATGCTCAGGTTGCTATTTGCATAACGTTTCATAGCTAACAAATAGTAATGCTGGGAATTGTACAGGGTACACTGCCTCTATTCTCCATTAACTCCACCCTGTTCTTCACTCATGAGCAGCAATTTTCACTTTACATATCCAATATTGTTGAGTTCTCATAAAAATACTTCAAGGTTAAGGTAGTAAAGCCTATTTTTCTGGGGAAATCACCAGCCTTAGAAAACTTATTTTACCCAAGATCACTAACAAAGTGCAAGAACCAGCGGAGTCCTCTTCATCACACTGCCTCACTTTAGCGCCTGCTTATTGCATTGAATTCAACTGCAGTCTCAAGGTCCTCTGTCTGAGAAATTAACTGTGAAATACAGAATGCACTTGTGTCATTGAACTTATCTTGTTCCTTTCTTTATTTTTATGGCCTGCAGGTCCTATTACCATTGCCCCTTCTAAAATGGGGCTCAACACTCTCCTCGGGTCTTCCTGGCCCCTGCTTCTCACCCCAAACACAGCCAGGCCTGTCTACATTTTTAAAGCTGTCTGAAATTTGTATTCAAACCTCCAGAGTCCTTGCAGACTTAAGGTACACTGTACCTAGTTTTTGAAATGACTTATTGTTGCAGTTTGTGCTAATATCATTGTAAGTCATCAATATACATAGACTGAGGATCTGATTAATTGAAGTGTATTCATTTATTTTAGATTAGCCTGCACTCACTGACTAACCTCTGTATTCATTTACACAGAAGATTAAAAACAGATAATTATACCCAAACACCTATCTACACAAAATAGCTTGAGTTCATTGCCCATTTCCAGGACCAGAAAGGTAGCTTGAAAATTATTTTTCCAAAAAAAAATAAATATATATATATATTGGATCATGAACTTAAATTGTTTTATGATTTTGGAAAACATGGCCACATGTATGTTTGTGTAAGAAAGATGGTCATAATCATATTTGTCACCTGATGCGGAGTTTGCAAAAAAACACAAAATTTTGCCAAATGCTTCTGTTTGTGAACCAAATTGTTTGCAAGCAACAGTGTTTGTGAACCAAGGCATGTATATGTACATATACATATACATATACATGTATGTATTTGCAATGAATAATGACTACTTTCATTCCCCAAACTGATACATACATTTAATACAATCCTGGTCAAAATACCAACATAATTCCTCACAGAACTGAAAAAAAATACTAATATTTATATAGAAGAATAAAGCCAGAATGGTAAAAGCAATCTTGGCTAACAAGAGCAAAGCAGGAGACATCTCATGCCTGGATTTCAAGTTATATTACACAGCTATGGTAATTAAAAACAGCATGATACTGGCACAAAAACACAGATACATGGATCAATGGGAAATAATAAACAACTCCAGACACATTCAGCCACCTGATCTTTGAGAAAGGGGCCAAAAACTATACTAGAGCAGTGGTAGCAAACCTATGGCATGCATGCCACAGCCAGCTGTCTGTCAACACTAAAAAGCCTAAAAGATTCTTCATTACTGTCCTAGAGGAAACACAGCCTCTTCAGCAAATGATGCTGAGAAAATTGGCTATGTACACGTAGAAGATTGAAACTAGACCCATATATCTCCCATATACTCAACTAAAATCAAAATGGTTCAAAAGATCTAAGTATTAAAACAAACATTTAACTTGCTGGAGGATCAAATAGCTAAAACTCTTGAAGTCACAGGCATAAGCAGGGACTTTCTGAACAGAATCTTGATTGTGCAAAGAATACTATCAAGAACAAACAAATGTTTTTGCAATTTTAACGAGAAAAAGAAAGAAGTATCATGTGTGTTATATCATTATAGCAACAGGCCTTTTGTTTGACTTACGCTATTTTTGTCGTCTGCACTCCCTTTGGGCACATTGTTAACTTTAGATTTCCAATCTATAGAGACATTCTGAGTGCTCTCAGAATGCTTACTGCACAGCTGACCCTGGACTTAGCACTCCCTGTGTCAGCTCATTTCACCTTTATAATAGCTTTCCAATAGCAGCCTATTTTTTCAGGGGAGGAGAACTAAAGCTCAGAGAAACTAATTAATTTGCTCAAGCTCGGTTAGTAAAATGTTATAGCTCATAAGTGTCAGGGACAAGATTTGAACCCAAAATGTCTGGCTTCTGTGTCCATGTTCTTAGCTACTCTGCAACATAGCTTTAGGGTCTGACAAAATCATGCAAGAATTGAAAGGATCCTTCAGGATTTGTTCTTAACAACTCTTATGATAATAGGTTGTAGAGACATCCTGAGTGCCTAAAATCATGCCAAAGACTGCCCGTGAAATTTCAAGATACCCAGTCCAATTCTAAACAGAAGTCACAGATATGAGTTAGAAATTCCTAGGGATTATTTTTCTTCTGTAATCCAATTTCCATAACTTTAGGGTGAAGATATTTAATTAGTGCTCTAAAATTTTGGCATTATAAGATGTAAGTTTGCACTTCACTTTCTTCAATTCTTAGTCCAGTCGCTGTTCACACAGTCCTCAGAGAGCCTCAGTTTCCCATCTAAAAAAGTGGTACCCTAGTCTTCTTTGCGTGGTCGGCTGCTTTAGTCTGAGTCATGAGCTCCCCAAGCAAATGTCTGATTCAGTGGTTCAGTTCATAGGCAGTCCAGGCCCTCATTAGCCTGGGCCCAAGGAGCTAATCCACTGCAGTCTCTCCCAGGTGCTCTGCTATTGAAGGAGAGTCCAGGAACCCGGTCGCCTGTTTCCAATCCATTAAAAGTTTACAGGCAATGGCATTGGGTTGACTTTACGCACAAAACATGATTAATGATCTGAAGTACTAATGGAATGTTGGCCCTGCAAAAATGCCTTTCATATATATTTCTGAAAAAGGCCTTTCTTACCTAAGACTTTGGGTTTTAAATTATATTCTTAGGTCCACTTTTTATAGCCCAAACAAGTCTGTCAGTCACCTATTGTGTGAAAAACATTTTGCCCGGTGGGATACGACTGATATTAACAATAATAAATATATCATGAGCTTATAGAGCAGATCTTTTTCAAAGTGTTTTCATGTGCTTCATCTTCTCTTTGAAAGAACAGTGAAATAAGAGGCCCAGCTTTGAATCAGGCTTTGTCATGCCTGAGTGTCCTTAGGGAGGTCACCTGCCATCTTTGGGCATTAATGTTCCTATATGATTCTGGAGCTCGTTTAGTTTATCTGAGTTCTAATTTTCTATGATGCCTTGCTACTTTGCTTTAAAGCAGAAGCTGTAGAGTCACTCAGGCAAAAAGTCACATACTAGGGACTCCAGAAAGGCTTATTAAACTGAAAGTACACTGTAGGGAACAGGGGAAGGGGACGTTACCAGAACCTCTGCAGTGAGTCCTGGTCTCCTGCGAGCCACGGCAGCACACAGAGAATTACAGGAAAAGTAGAAAAATGAGACTGAGAAGAAGCTGAGCTTTGGGTCAGATCAGTGCTGCTCAGGGCAGCAAAGACAAAAGTCCCCAGCTTACTGCACCTTTTATTCAGTACATCGGGAGAAACAAAGGTAACAAATGGCTTGCAGAGAGTTCAGTACATCCGCGTAAACAAGATGGTAAAGGTCCAAGAATAATGAGGAACTGAGTGGATGTTTTGTTCCTCCCAGGATGTTTTCAGCTCCCAGGATGTTTCTTGTCCTGGAGAATCACAGCATCCCCGGATCATTGAGGTCTCAGTTGTGACCGGAGGCCAAAATGCAATTATGTCTCGGAATTCCATAGCTGGGCTGTAGGCAGGAGAACTAGGCTAACCAAATGATTTTTCCCTAAAATTATGTAGCATTGCTCCCAACAGTACACTAACTGCTCATGCTCTGGCATGAGGTTGCTGACATGCAAATGCTGGTTGAACTCTTTACTTCTTGGCAAGTTCTTTGATCTGTTTCCCCATCTAGGAAATGGGGATTATAATAGCAGTAATCTCAAAGGGCCGGGCAGAGTAAGTTAGCTAATAAACCTAAACTACTCCAGGATTGTTCAGTAGTGGGTTGGTGCTCAATAAGTGGTTGCTGTTCCTGGTTGGTTAAATGATTTGGAACACAGAACAACAACGTGTACCCATTGTTTCCAAAAACCCACTTCCAATGCTGGGCCCTGAAATACAGCTGAGCAGAAGACAGGACCTCTGGTCTTATTTAGAGGCTAGAAAAATAGGCCTTTGTAATACTAGAACAGGTTACAGCTTCATCTGGCAGATCAGTGTGTTCAAAGGGCAGAGGGGGAGTAGCCAGGTAGGAGACAGCTAAGGATGTTGGCACCTGGGAGCCCAGATCACAGAAGAATCTTCGCATATGGTCCTTGTTTTGATGACTCCAGCAGTCAAATTTATTTTTATGACATGGATTCATCTTTTTTTTGTTGTTGTTAAAAAAAAGCATTTGTGGGCTGGGGATTTAGCTCAGTGGTTCAGCCACCTGACTTGCAAGCACAAGGACTGGAGTTCAATCCCCAGTACCAAAAAAAAAAAAAAGCATTTGCATTTTTTTCCAGCATTTTGGAAACTTTCAGGGACATTATTGTCATTCCTGATGGACACTGGCCTGGCTATCTTTTCCTGCATTCCCTCCCCTAGGGAAAAGTTCTACCATCTAAGCACTAAGTCCTATGATTCCTATCTTTAAAAACATATTTCCATCCATCTTCTCCTATCTTGGTTTGCTTTCAGGACAAGGTCATTTTGGTGTCACTGAACTCTTTCTCCTGCCAGCCTCTCTACCTTTGGGTTGGGAGCCCTCTTGTACTCTGAACACCTCTACCACACACTGGAAAACGGCAGCAGCTTTGCCCTCACGAATTTCAGGTCATCCTCCTGTTCTTGGGGAAGTTACTTAGCTTGTTCTACTCAGTTTCCTTATTTGTCAAATGCAGATAATAGTGAAAGGAACTACTTCACAGTAATGCTGTTCATATTAAATGGAATCATCTCTGCAAAGTTCTGAAAACAGCATTCAACTCTTGGTCACCCTTAAAAGTCAATGCTATCTATGTTACTTATAATATCACCACTGCCATCAACATCATCTATACCATCTTGGAAAGTGGGGCCAGGAGTAATGGACAAGGTTTTCATGTCATTCACATTGTCATTCCCAGGGTTGGCCAGTCTGAGAACATCAAACCATTTCTGTTGAATCCTGAAAGCCACGAGGCACCTGAAATCCTAATAAATGGGCTATGCATGAGGAAATAATATTGCTGAGCCTGGTGAAATGACTCGGTGAATACTCTAGCAGTTGCTGAAAGAGGAATTAGGAATTCTAATACTGGTTAGAAGCATCATAACAGGAGAACAGCATCAATAGTTGTACTACCACAACTACTGCTGTGACCACTGGGGGACAGGTGCTATGAGAAGCTGTCAATCCCCGGTTTACCCCTGAAGTTAAGAAAGCCACTCCAGCAGGAGGGAATGGAATGGAACACACCACATCGGTCTCTATATCTATCTTAGTCTTCCCAGTGACCCCATAGCAGTTTTATTACCCTTATTTTATATCTTACAAAATTGAAAGTGGCAGACTTCTTCTAAGATACGTTGTACCTCCCCAGGTTTTTGCTCAACATAGGAAGCTCTCTCTGAAAACATTGTGTGTCCAACATGAAATGGGTTAAGCAGCCTCCTTGGGGGAGAGAGTGAGTAGTGGAGGGAGTAAAGGAGGGAGGGAGAGAGAGAGAGAGAGAGAGAGAGAGAGAAAGGGATCCCCATCCCGGTAGTTGTTGAGTCGAGATCCAGATATGGGGAGGACTTTGAAGCACTAACGGGGCACGGGGCAAGATGATTGTCATGGTTTTTCTGAGCTGAGAGTCTTAGGCTTTGTGATTTACTCCCTGTGGCTGATGGTTTTGGAGTGTTATGGTTCTCTTTTTATACAATTCCATATTAAAGCTCAGCTTCACCCTTTGAATTCCTGAGTTGCACCTTGAATAAAAGCTTCAGTTTGTGAAAGCATGTTTAATAATATGACTTTGCTGTTAGTTAGTAACCTTTATCTGTAAATCCCCTCAATGAAATTCCAGGACATTAATCAGGCACAAAACTCCACATAGGGGCATTTTCCTTGGTCATACTAAACTCAGAATTTTCTAACTTCTTGTAAATATTCACTCACAGGAGGGAGGCAGTTAATAGGTTTCTTCATGCAGAACATTCTAGGGCTCCACTGGAAAAGGTCTCTGAAAGATAGATTGGCTTCCCAAGGCCCAAGGGGAAGAGGGGATCAGAATCCTTATGCCACCTGACAGCTTCAGTTAATATCAGGCCTCAACACACTGATTCTAGAGCCAACCAAAGGTGGGTCCATGAACAATTCTGTTCTGCCATTTTAGAGATCCTGACTATGTGCTGGGCTCCAGCTAGAGACGCAGACAACACATCGTAATGCGTCTGGGCTTTCTAACCTGTGATCCTTAAAGCAGCCTGACTCAGAAAGCATTCCGTAGATTCCGCTTACAGCACCATTTTACATTTGAAGTAGCTGCGGCTCAAACTGGCTAGTACATCTGAGTTGTGCAGTATGATAGCCATGGGCTATTTACAATTACACTTGCATTACTTAAAATCATGTAAAATTAAAAATCCAGTTCCCTAGTTTTTGTCTGGCCATATTTTAAGTGCTCCATGTCCACATGTGCCTAGTGTCTACCCTACTGGTCAGTGCAGATTAAAATATCACCATTATCCCAGGAAGTTCTTTTGGGTGGCACTGGCTGAGACAGTCACTCAAATGTCAGAGCTGGAATTGAAAAACCAGGCTTCCAATGGTCTTGGGCAGCCTGGTGCTCCAGAAACTGCAACGAGTAATTCATAACAGATGCTCTCAAACTCCATAAGTAGCCGATGAATGAAATAAGCAAGAAGGTCAGGGTGGATTTATGCATGTCACGGGGTGGTGGGCAGTGTGCACTTGATAGGCCTTCTGCAGGTTCTTGGATGTTAATCAAGTTCACATAATTAACAAGTATCAGGACTCAGATCTCCCCTTTGGAACACTACTTTGCTGCTTCATGTGTCTTAAAAACATAGTAGACCCTCAACTTACAAACTCAATTCATTTTCGGGGCCTGGTGGTAACTCGGGTTGGCCAGTGAAGGCTCAGGCTCCTCTGCACAGCCTCCAGAGTCTCTCTCCTGTATACAGGCAGATCTCAGTGTCCTTAGGAAGCCATTGGCCCAGGATTTCTCAGTTCGCCCCACACAGGAGAGGATGTTGTAATGTTCCTTCCAGAACTCGTTAAGGGTTGAATCTGTATCTGAGACCACCTGGAAGCACAAGCAGCCAGCATTTGGGTCGTAAGTAACTCAATTACGACTTTGGTAGTAAGTTAAAACTAAAATTCCAGTCATAACCCAAGTTGTTCGTCTGTCAGGCTGCATGTAATGTGAGGGTCCACTATACAGTGAATCCCAATGTATTTCAAAGTCATTTCACCCAAATCATTACGGGTAACTGCCCATCTAGTAATGGATTTTTTAAAAAGTTGCATGCTCAGTTTTGCAAACTGATTAGTGATCATGCTGAGCCCTAGCAGGGAGAATTCCCAGGAGTGGTTCTCAGAACTTCTCTCTTCCAGCGTCTCCTCCTGAGACAGCAGCACATGAGTGGGCTGGAGGTTTCTCGTAACAAATTCAGAGCAGTCTCCAAATGGCATAAGACAAGCAGAAGGAATATTTAGTGCGGTTGCTGGAGCCATAAAAGAAAAAAAATTAACCAAGCTTATTAGACTCCCTGTTTCTTTTCTCCCATAAAGTGAGCAATTGGCAATAAATGCCATTCTGCCTTTTAACAAATGAGTGGCCCAGTTGTGATAAATCCACCACCATTTTCTGGGGGAAATATATTTCACTTCAGACAGTTTTAGGAGTGGGACCATATTTTTTCAAAGGAGCGGTGAGGACACTTTAGTGAGAGTTAAACTCTTCAGGCTGCTGTGAGGTCTGGGCCAGGGGAGGCCTGACACCCTTGGCGTTGGACCCCAAAGTGAGAGGCGTGGCCCAGGGGTCTGCAGCTGTTCCCTGCTCTTGTAGCCTTGCTAGCGAAGCTCCATTTTTTATGGCCCCTATGGTCTTATTTGATCCCACATTTCAGCTTGGGATTGTTCTTTGTGCTTTTGTAGGCAGGAAAAGTGAGGCTCAGAGAGAGTAACTAGTTTGCCCTAGGTCATCCAACTAGTGGATAAGTAGCCTAGGATTTAGACTCTAATCCTTTACTTTTCTATTCGTTTCATTCAGCTTAGCTCTTGCCTGGCAGAAAACAAAGAAAGTGCAGTGGCCTAGGAGTTAGGAGGTCTGGGTTCCAGTCATGATTTTGCAACCACACTAGCTGTTGGGGGCAAAGCCTCTCCCTATCATGTTGTGTTTTACTCCCTATGTGGTGGGTTCTGACTCGTCTGAGACCGAGGGGTTTTCTGTGACAGAACTTTTAGTTCCAAAGCCAGAAAAATCCCACACAAACAGAGAGAAGTCAGCCATCTCAGCTCTGGCTTTGACCCACTTTATTCTCTACGATCCCTTCTCAAACAGTTACACGCACTCCACTGCCTGCAGACACCAGCATGTTCTGAGCTATCCATTCTGTGCTTCCTTCCTAAGGTCTCTCCTTAGGGTTCGTTCCGTCTGCCGATGGATACCTCACAGTGAGATCTGCACCTCAGCATGTCTCAGTCTGAGCCTGTCTGCCCATCATCCACTGCTCACCCGGCCTCTAACTGTATTCCCTGACCCATGGGCCATTGCACCTCTCTTTCCCACAAGGCCACGAAAGAATGGTCTAAGAAGGCTCACTAAGTGAGCTTTTTAACCTCACTAACTGACCTGCGGGTGCCGTCAATGTCCCCTTCCGTGTTTCTTGAATCTGTCCACATCTCCCCATCTCAGCAATACCTGAGGACACCCTTCATAAGTTCAGACACTCATCATCATTTGCTTGGGTTGTCACATCTAGTTCTTAGGCCGTGAGATCTTCCCCTTCCCTATTTGTTCCACCCTTTACCCTATTTGATAAGTAACTCCAGATTTCTTCTTTTTTTCTGTTTTCTTCTTTGAGGTGTTGCTCTTGGCTGTGCACTTGCAATCCTGATTCTCCATCCCACTCACAAGTTCTGTTAGCAGAAGTACCCTTTAATGCATTCTTTTTCTGCCCAAAGTGGACAGTGACTATTTCTGTCACTGGTATCTAAGAACTCTGGTGCAGTATACGGTAATGAGCAGTGAGATCAGTTCCATGAAGGTTCACAGAGGGATGAAGCCAGAGGTGGGAGGGTGGTAGACTAACGTAGGCGTTTGTCATCTGAATGAACATCTCAGGGCCAAGAAGAGACCCTTCTGTAGCAGGGCAGATTCCCTAAAGAGCTGATAGTCCAGCAGTGTCCAGCAGTGTCCAACAGACATTTTGAGGCACACACAGCTAGAATGGTGCAAGATCACCTGGCCTGGCTTTGGATCCAGGTGAGCCACTTACCTGAGCTTTGCTCCAAGTAGATCATGGTTGCTCAACTGAACTCTTTTGCCAAGTCAACTAACCTCTTTGGCTCCCATTTCCTGATCTGCACATGAGAAACTGATAGGTATTAAAGACCTACTCTGTGTACTGTCAAGGAAGAATTTCTCTATAAAATCTGGCTGCAGTCATTTCTGTATTGTGAGGTTAGTAGGGGACAGTGGCAGAATTCATTCATTTTTTGTTATCCAATGGGTCTTTGACTATAAAATATGAGGCTCCTGAGCC
The DNA here is from genome assembly GCF_000247695.1 of Heterocephalus glaber. The sequence continues at coordinate 17,773,163 of NW_004624755.1, read as the reverse complement.
TATTTTGGAATGGAGAGATTAACCAAATGGATCTAAAATTGGCTTATATAATAAAACAATAGGACTTTTCAGGTTATTCCTGGGGATCTTAGAATCTTAAGAGAGTAGGAGCCAGTGAGCTAGCAAAGGGTGGTATTTGAAACCTGTTACTGGGGTTTGAGGCAGATAATTAGGAGAGAAGGTCACTTGTGAGATTCCAGGTCTCAGTTCATATGGCAGCATGAGTGTGCCCCAGAGAGAGATGGCTTGGGAGGACTTGGCTGATGAACCATAGAAAGAGTCACATCTGAGACCACCATGGCTTGCTCTACAGTCTTTCTCTAATGGAAGCACTGTATTTGACGGTGCCCAAGAATGATGATGGAGCGGCTTCTCCCATGTTTGCGGCAAAGAGATGCAGAGATAGAACAGAAATCAGGCAGCTGGAACATTTGAAATGAGAAGGGAGAAGCCCCAGGCTGGAGGTTGAGCAGACCAGCAATTCCTTCTTATGCAACAGAGTCTACAGGAGGGTTTTACCTTCCCTGGAACAACATGGAGGATGGGGATTTCAGTAATTCTATTTAAAAATTAGAGGAAACTGAGTTCAGAAGAGGAAATTTAAGTTATGTTCATCCCAGACAGTCTACTAAGTTTACTAATTTATTTACATGAAATTTATTGACTCCTCACTGTGTGTCTGGTGTTTCCTATGCTGTTCTGTGGGATTTGGGCCCTAGCAGTAAGGATTAGCATTACAGTCAGCCCCTGATGGATGATGAAGCTGCACCGCTGGGAGGTGGGGTGACAGTCCTGGGCCTGTCTGCTCATAGGATAACAGGCGGCTCAGGCTTGAGGATGTATGAGAAAGAGCTCAGCCACTGCAAGTCCCTGGGGAGAGGTAAGCATCTGCCATCATCTTCTATTTTCTAAGTGACAAACAAGAGCCAGAGGGAAGAATGGCAGGGAGGTATGGCCATTACCAGGCCCACTACCTGCACCAGTTCGTGGCAGTGTTAACATGCAGAGCTGTCACTGCATCTGGCTCTGAGTTTATTAGGTGCTTCACAGCCATTTTTGTCCACCAGAGCTCAGCTAGCATGGCTCTTATTTGCAGCTGATCTGTTTGTTTTAGGTCTAGAAGTCAGTATTCTTTGTCCCTGGAGTAGGCTGAATTGTGTCCTTAAAAAGATGTGTACTGAAATCCTAGCCCCTGGCATCTGTGTACAATAGGATCTTTGTAGATGTAATCAGGTTAAGATTAGGTTGTTAGGGTGGGCCTCAATCCAATATGACTTATGTGCACATAAGAAGAGAGGGACACAGAGAAAGCCATGTGACAAGGGAGGCTGAGACTGGAGTGATACAGCTGCAGGCTAAGGCACACCAAGGACCGGTGGCTACACCTACAAGGTGGGAGAGGCAAGGAAGGATTCTACCCAGTTTCTGAAGGGGCACTGCTTTGCCGACACCTTGGTTTTGGATTTCTGTCCTCCTGAATGGCAAGAGAATAACTCTGATTGTTTTGAGCCACTTTGTTTCTGGCATTTTGTTGTAGTAGTTCCAGGAAATTAATACACTACCCTAAATCACCTTAGACTGGCAAAGCTCAGCTCCTGATCGTCTTAGTCATGTTCTGCAAAGATCATTCATTCATTGTGTGCATGGCTGTGCCAGACATTTTATAAAGAATGTAAACCTAAGTCATGGTCTCAAGTGAGAAACTTACTAAATGAGAGGCTTGATTTCTTCATTTTCTGATCCCAGTTTCTCTTGAGAGGCCTGCTCCTCTCTTATTCCAGAGCTCTTCATATTCCTTCATATTTATTTCCTGCGTAGCTCTCAAACCTGAAATGCTCTTACTCACCCATTTGATTACGTAAGGTTAGGTGTTCTCAGCCTTGGTGTGGCTGGCATTTTGGGCTCGATACTTCCTCGTGGTAGGTGCTGTCCTGGGAGATGTGGGATGTGTCGCGGCGCCGCTGGGCTCCACCCACTGGATGCCGTAGCACTTTTCCCAGGCATGGCAAGGCAAATATGGCTCCAGACACTGCCGAACCGCTGCTGGGGGAGAAGATATTCCCATCCAGCCGAGAAGCCCCGATTTCAGCTTCGTCTCCGGAAGCAGGGGTTGCCTGTCTTTATCTCTGTCGTCTCTCCAGCACCTAGTGCTCTGCAGTGTGCTTCTGAACCTCACTGGGCTAACTTGGGGCGTCAGGGCACTACCACGTGGTTGCATTTGGTGTTTTGTGGGTCCTCTGAAGATCAGTACCCTGTAGCTGGCTGGAAGACACCCGAGGAAATGGCACTCCAAGGAGCTGGCCTGTGAACGGAAACCTACAGCATGAGCAAGCTTTACCCTAGACAGGGGTGGCAGTGGGCAGAGGGTTGACCCTGGCAAAAAGGGGGAGGTGGGCTGGGGCCTGGGTGCTGGTGAAATGCTGCCTGTGAGGGGTAGGAGAAGACCCTCAGAGTGGCTGCAGGGCATGAAGATGGAATCCTCCGGGTTGGGCTGAGGCAGAGGCAAAGGGATCAAATGCTACCGCAGGATATCTGGTTAGTAGGAGAAAGTTACTTCGAAGTCATTAATATGCCTGATTATTTCTTTGATTTGTGCTCCTCTCTGACGGCTTGTGCTTCGTGAAATGCCATTACACTCCTCTAGCTCATATTTCTCCATTTTACTTTTACTCAGCAACTATCACATCTGATCATTTTTACATTAATTGTACATAACACTGCTTTGCTTTAAATATATTATTTTAAAACATTTTGTTTTACGGTTCAGTTCACAGCTAGAAATTCTGTAGACAGGGGCCATAAATCTCTCCTGAAAGAAAACGGAAGTTGTCTGTTTTAATTTCATATCAATTCCCTGCTGCTTGTGAAAAGAGATGGGGCATAGAAGGAATATTTTTTAAGTGCTTGAAATTGTCCATATTTTACTGTACTAATGGGCTGCTGTTTTTCAGCTGAAGAGATTACTACTTCCTAGATGCATTTTTTGAGGTGAGGGTTTAAAGCCATGTTTTGGAAAAAGGTGTGAGATTTTGGACAGAAATAGCAATTTAATTTGAGGATGTCACCAAAACGGAGGCAACAGTGAGGTTTACAAAACAGCTCAGGTTCTGACTAGATAGACTTAGTTAGAATTCTGATTTTTGTCTTCATTAGCTCCGTGATCTGAGCAAACAACATTAATCTCTCTCAGCCTGAATTTTTTTCCCACCTATGCAGTGGCCAGGGGTTGTAACTAATAACTCCCAAACTTCATAACTTAAAAGATCATCAACAATCACTTATTGTGTTCACAGATTTATTTTCTTTTGGGCAGGGATGGTTCCCATGGCAACACACGGGGGATGAGACCGGAGGTGGAGGACGTATCTCCAAGATGGCACACTCTGCTGACTGGTGAGTTAGTGGTGACTGTTGGCAGAGAGCTCAGCTGTGTTCCACAACCTGGGTATCTTTATGTGAGCTCCATAGCTTGAAGGTCTCAGAGCTGTTGGACCACTTACACAATCTGGTTTCCCCTAGAATAAGTGTCCCTACAGAACTGGTGAGAAGCTCTATGGCTTTTTATGATATGATAGAAGCAGTTACAAACCTGTTGAGACTGAGGGTGGTAACAAAAATACTATATCTTCATGGGAGCAGGGAAAGATCACATCGTGGAAAAGGAATTGGTGCTATTATGCCTGAAGGCAGTGCAGTATACAGTGGAGCACACTGTGTAGATTCTGTCCTCTAATAAATGCTTGCTGAATGGTAACCTTTACTGTTCTATTAATTATAATTAATAGTACTACTTAAATTAAGTTTTAGTTCTATCCTTGCTTATAGTACAGGATCTCTCTCCTGAAAATCTGGGCATTGTCTCCTGCTGGCCTAAAAGCAATCTCCCTGTTACATCCAGAAATCTAGAACATCCCTCTGATTCATGTTCTTTTCTTCCACAACATATATTTGACCACAGCTAAGTTCCACTGATACTACCTTTCAGAAATTCCACAAATGACTTCTACTTTGTTTCATCTCCACAAGCAGCACCCGAGACTATGCTGGCATCATTTTTGCCTAAAAGGCTTGATTCTCTGCTTCCAGCCCAGCCATGCTCCAATCGGTTCTCCACATTTCATCGTTCACCTGGAAGTGAATCTGATCTCATATTCATAACATCATAAAGCACTCCCTTGGCATCTGACTCTCGCTAAGATTAAGAGCAAAACCCCAATGGGCCCTGCATGTGGGGACCAGCTTCCTGTGTCTCTCCACCTCATTTTCTATCAGTACTCACCCCCAACCTCCCTCTGTGCTGCTGTCAGTCTGGATTTCTTTCACTTCTTGGAATTCCTTGACAAAATTCTGTTCCCTTTCGCTACAGAACATTAGGTGCTATTGCCTCAGCCTGGATGCTACTTGTCCTGACTTCTATAATTAGGCTAGTTGCTCCTAGTCATTACTTCTTTGGCATTATTACTTGAGATATGACCGTGTGGGATATACTATCAGAGATCCATCTTCAACTGGTTATATAATGGTGTGGGCTGTCTGGCATAACAGTAAGACCAGTAGTTGGAAAAACTACAGATTTGGTTGTTTCTGTGGTTTACCAATGTCACCAAAATCTTTATGTAGCAGTGTCCTTTAAGTTTTTCCATGATTTGTTCCCTATGTTACATTCAGCCTAAAAAGACTTCTGTTCACAGTATCACTGCCAGCAGGAACAGGGCCATCATGCTCCCTTGTTTCCACCTCCTCCAACCCTGCAATATAAAGGCTTTACTTCATTATGGTCAGACAAACATAGTTCATAACCCAAGCCACTCCTCAGGCCAATGCTAGCTGTTTGGAAAGTGTCATGCCGTGATTGGCTTGGAATAACTGGAATCCACTACTACCAGTAGAAGAAGCATTAGTCTCTCCTAAATCACTTGCTGATGTCTACAAAATTGGGATTATTAGAAGAGGACAATGGGGAACAGACTCCAGGAGGCAGCTAGTAGTGCCCACTTGAATGGCTATTATTGGCCTCTCCTTGGTGGCATTTAACCTCAGTTGTAATTTTAAAAACTTGTGATAACATACCAATAAAATGAAATTTACATTCCAATGTTGTGCTTCCCACACTACCATCTATCTGCAGAACTTTTGGCAATCTTACAAAATACAAACTCTATTAGACAATGACCCATTCCCCTCTCCCTCCTGCCCCTGGTAAGCACCAGCTGGTTTCTCTCTCTCTGAGCTGGGCTCTATTCAATGCCTTGTGGAAGTGGATTCACACACTGTTTGTCCTTCTATGACTAGTGTTTGTATCTTAGCGTAATGTCCTCTGGGTTCATCCATTCATCCTCCTGGCATGTGTTAGAATCTTCTTCTTTTTTAAGGCTGAAAGACATTCCATTGTGTGTTCTAAGTATTTACTGTAAAATCTGAAGAGACCTTTTAGACCCAAAACTCTGTAAAGATGATAACAAAAACTCGAACGGAAACCATAACTTATTATACTGTAGCTTGGTGGAATGAGGGTCCTCAGGTTCCAGCAAAGACTTCAGCCTCCTCAAGGGGACCCCAGGAGGAATTGCAGTCAGTCTGATGAAGAAAGCAATTGGTGCAGGATGATTTTCTCCCTTCATCCTGGGCTAAATTCAATACTTTTGCCTAATGCTATTCATTCTGAGGGTAGTTCATATTTTAAAAATTAGTACGGAAAATTTCTAAAGTCCAAGCATGTTGAAAAAATAGTGCAGTAATGGACCCACAATGTACTCATGATGCAATTTCAGCAATTATCAACTCAGGGATAATATTTCGTCATCCACGAATCCATCTACTTCCCTTTTCCTCTGGATTATTTTGGAGCAGATCCCAGATATCGTATAATTTAATCCATATGAGTCTCACCACATATATAATAGGGAAGTACCCTTAAGGACACATCATAGCAACATTACTTTTATATCTACACAATTATTACTTACAAGAATGCAACGTTAGACCAATGTTCAGTTTATGGAATTTATTTCATGTTTTAAAGAATTTTTCCATCAGTCAAGTGAGTCTCAGGCACTGCAATTGTTGAATGTGGCTCTAGTTTTAGAAATCTCATCTCCCTCCATTTGTCATCTTTTCTCCACTTGCAATTTATTTATTGGAAAAACTACTCATTTGCCCTGTAAACTTTCCCACATTCTGCATTTTGCTGACCGAATCCCTGTGGCATCATTTAGTATATTCCCCTGCACCTCCATTTCCTGTACCTGGGTAGTTAGATCTTGAAACTTGATAGTGTTAGGCTGGAGTTTTTTGGCAGGAATACCAGAGTCCTCAAATTGTGGTATATCTTTCCATCATATCTAATGGGCTCTGTTTCTGTAAGGTTAGCACCCATTCATGGTCCTCACTAGATCCATTATATTTCATTCATGTTCAAAAAATGTGGGTTTTCAATTTTTCACTCTTCATTTCCTAAAGGCCAGAATACATCTGTCAAGAGAACTCCTCTCAGGAAGCCTTTGAATACCCTCACACGCACTTGGTGTAGAAAAGGCAGAGCAAGTACTTGCTTATGTTTATTTTTATTTACCGATTTTCAAAACCTAAGACCTTTCTTCTTTCATTCCTTTCTTTCTTCCGCCTTCCCTCTGGCTTTCTCTCTTTTCATTTTTGTTAAGTCCTTTAAAAATATTACTGTATATTACTATAATGAACACATTTAAAAAGATTTCAACATATTGAGTTTTAACAGAATTTGTTGCCTTTTAATTTCAGAGTGCTCCCTTATATTTGAAGATACTTATGTTTATAAACTTGATTAAAGTTTCCTTTCAGTGTCAGTTCTTTGTCAATTTATTTTCACCCACACTGTGCCTGTAATTTGCTGATGAAAATATATAAGCAGAAACTCACTGAAATAAGCACGTGTTGAGTTCATGAAAAGAGACAGGCCCAATTGGCACATCCTTTTCCTTTCTCGTTCCTACCTGGAATGCAGATGCAGTGGCTGGAGGGGTAAAAATGATCGTGTTGCAGAGAGTAGGGAATTTATATACACACCCAGATGGTAGAGCAGAAAGTGAGCTGGATCTCAGTTCCTTGATGAAGCTCATAAATAGGGATTTATTTTGTCTCAAGCTTTCTATACTTGATCTTGTATTCTATGAGAAAAAATCCTACTTTTTAAAGCCACTATTATTGGCATTTTTGATGCTTGTAGCTACACGCACTCATTGTTACATTTGTCCAAATTCTTGCATGTACTAAGTGGGAGAGTTGGGTTTCAACTCCAGGCTTATTAATATCTCTGGCTTATATGCTTTTATTAAAAACACAGGGAATCAGCTGAATCCTAAGCAGAGGACTCCCTCATAACTCTTTCATCACTCTCAGGCATGCTTCCTGCAAAAAGGAGGGATACACGCTTGGTTTGTAATCCAGCTTCTTTGGCCCAAGGCTACATGGTTCCCTAAGAGGCCAGGACTAACACACATTATCAGCATCTCCACTGGAGGGAGCGCTATGCCTCGGGCCCCATGTAGTGAGGTGATGAAACATGCCAGCTTTTTCTTGCTTCTTGTCAAATGATTTCCAACCTTCTACAGCAAACACACCTCCTTTATTCACTCCTTGTGAGGTGCAGAACGCTTTGAAAGATTTCACTGAGCAGACTACACTTGTTGATTAATGTTTGATCCATTTCCACATTTAAATGCAATCAAATCCAAATATAATTCTCCGATCATGCTTTCTAATCCACATGAACAGTGTCAGCACATTGAGTCGGTTCTAATTTCAGTAAAAAAAAAACAAGGAAATTTGGGGTCCCCTGTACATCCTTAAGTTCTGTTAAGATTTTAAGGCTAATAGAAATGTTCCTTGAACTCTTGGTTGCTTTGTAGACTCTTGTGCATTCAGGGGCTCTTCTGGGCTCCCAGGCTAGGGGGCCCTGCTATAGAGTATGCTGGTTCGTATATTAGGAAGCTGATTGGCTCCCACCACAAGGTGTGCAGAAATATCGAGGCATACAGTGGATTTGGTTCTGCTCTAAACTTCTCTTGGGGCCTCAGCTGCTTCTAAGCTTGGCTGACCCACGTTAGCCTGGGGATCCCAGGTTGATGCAGCTCTGAGTAGTCCTCACTTACTGCCTGGACTCTCAGCTATACCTGGTCTCTGAAAAGCAGCTGTGGAGTATTTTAGGAGGCCCATCCACAAAGAAAAGCAGAATCCAAAATTGGTCTTGCTTAGGTGTTCAGCCTGCCTGCTTTGTGCCCTCTGGATGGCTCTGTACCTTTTCCCTGTACGTTTCTCATGCTTATCATGCTCCTGATGGTTGAGTTGTTTGCAGAACACTTAGGGATCACCTGCCACAGAGCCTCAAGAGGAGAGAAATTTGACACAAGAACACCAGCCCCTGCGGTGGCACTGGGGAGCCAGCACGTCCATCACATCTTCATGGAACCTGGAGGGACACATGGAGAATGGGCAGCTTTCATCTGAGATGGCTGCAGAGGAGTCTGCTCCTAGGGACAAGCCATTTTCGGGTGAGGAAGGGAAGCAGTTGATGCAGAGTCTCAGGGAGGAAAGGGTGGGTACATGGAGCTGGTCAGTCCCCCTGCAAAACATGGGTATCTTAGGTAGACCCCGCCCAGGGTCTCTGACAGCCTCAGCTCATGCATTGCCTTGCTGCACCCCAGGGAACCCTGCCTATGTCTTTGCTCCACCTTCCCACATCCTCTCCACTGTCTGCCAGCCTCCAATGTGAGTTTTGTCCTCCATGACTGCCTCTTCTCCATGGCCCTGGACTTCAGCTTGTCCTCCCTCCCATGGGAAAACCAGACCTGGAAAAATAGCTCCAGCACCTCCCCACCTCGACTTAGCTCCTCAGCCAGAAATTTTACTTAATTTACGTACTGACATTTCACACTGATGCACGGGCAATGATCAATTCAGTTCCAAGTGCAAGCATGACTCACATGTTTTTGAAGAATATATGGAGGAGGAAGGAAAAGGAAAAAAAAATGAGAAAGAGAAGATTTTAGTTATGTAAGTCATGAAAGTGCCTACCAGGCTTGCTCCGGTTTTGTTTGTTTTAGAAAATGACTGGAGGCCATAATGTTTGAACTTTTCCTTGTCAAGTCTGCTGAGAATTCAAGCAGGGCTGACCCCTGGAGACTTCTCTTTCTTCAGTTCCTGAGATGGAAAAAATGAAAGTCTGAATCTTATTAAGTAGATCCACAGGACTTGGACAGAAAGAAATAAGAAAACACAATTTTGTGTTCAAGCCTGGGAAGGAAAAATAACTTCAGAGTGAGCAAGACGTACTTTGGAATTCCTTCAGCAACTACACAGCACGATCTCCCTGGCATAGGCATAGATGAGGGTGGGACGTGTGTGAGTGTGTGTTGGTGTATATATGCTTGAGTGTTTGTCAGATCATTTCCTGGCTGAAAAACTGAGGCCAAATTTGCCACCAAATTTGCTATTTTTGCTACCAAACTGACACCCCCAAAAGTATCAAATGACCTTTAAAAGTAGAGCTCGTTTTAATGAAATGGGTTACTCTGAGACAGATTTGCACACCCCAGGCCTGTGCCAAGAATCCCAATGCTGTGTGTTTTCTAGGTGTGGCCAGGGAGGCTTCCAGCACCCTGCAGCATTCGCTTGCTCTTCAGAACCTGCATGACCTGTAAGGTCTGTGTGCCTGTGTCACTGAATCACACAGAGCTGTCTTGTTTTAGTTTCAGCAGCTGTGACAAAATGTCAGAGCCCAGGTGGTTCATAAGAAACAGAAATTTGTCCCTCGCTGTTCTGGCAGGTGGTAATCTGAGTTCAGCGTGGCAGTGTGAGTGGATTCTGGGAAGGGCCCTCTTTAGAAAGGCAGACAGCAGAATCCTCCCTCTGTCTTCGCTGCACAGAAAGAAGGTGAGGAGCTCTCTGGGTTCTCTATTAGAAGGACACTATTCCTGTTCACCAGGGCCCCACTCTCATGACCTAATTACCTTCTAAAGCCACGTCTCCTGATACCATCACCCTGGAGGTCAGGGTTCCAAGATATGAATGGGGGCCACGTAAATATTCAGTGCACCTCACAGGTTGCCCTGTCTTTCTGGGTTTTGCTTACTTTTGGGTTATCTCTGGCTTCCTTAAGTCTGACTGTCTTTAGAGATATGATTCCCTCTGCCCTACTATTCCTTAAACAAAAGCCAGGTCTGCCCTTTCATTTTCTTTTGTGACGTTTGTAAAACATGATTGAAGGCTCGCGCAATGAAAAACAGCATTGGAGAGAATATTACTAGATACGGTTGGTGCTAGGGTCTTCCACCTAAGCCCCTCCACAGTGGTGGCGTAGACTGCTGTGCTCTCTTAGCACTCATCTGTCTCCAGGTGTGAGGCCAAGCTACTTCATCACTCTTCCAGGGGCAGCCTTGAATATGTGGGTTTCTTTTAACGTAGGTCCAGGCTCTTAACCATCTGGAGGCCTTGAGAGACAGTACTGAAGGCTCCTTCTAAACACTGTCCCGTTTAGCCATCCAGAAACACACCTCCCATGTGACCCATTTCTTGTTGTTTTGTATCTCTGTATTTTAGAAGAGGATCTTTAAATTTCCTTTGAAATGCCTTGTAGGTGTTTTTCCCTAAACTCTCTTTTCTTTCATAGAGGAACTTGAACCTCCTCTTTGGAAGAAACAGAATTACTGCCAGCTTTCACATGCCAGGAGCACGTTTCTGTCCAGATTTCCAAACATGCCTGCTGCAGTACAGCTCAAGCAGCCCAGTGCATACCGACCACCTTCTCCCTCCCTGTCCCTGCACAGATAACGACAGTTTGCATTAGTGTGCTATATTTCCAGGAACTGATGAACCAATATTGATACAACTAGTAACTGAAGCCTGTTGTTTACACAAGTTCACTCCTTGTGCCATACAGTTCAATGGGTTTGACAAATGAAATGCATATCTTGGCATCCATCACTATAGAATCGTAATAATCTCACTGCCCTAAAACTCCCCTGTGTACCACTTCTTCCCTGCTTGGAAACCTCTGGCAACCATTAATCTTTTACTGTTTATATAGTTTTACCTTCTCCAGAATGTCATAGAATTGGAATAATAAACTGTTTTCTAAATGGGTTTTTTTAAACTTAACTGTATGCATTCAAAGTTCCTCCATGTCTCCTCATTTGGACAACTCATTTGGTTTTTTTTAATCATTGAATATACTGTATAGATGTATGGCAGTTTGTTTATCACTTTGCCTATTGAAAGTAATTTGGTTGCTTCTCATTTCTAGTGATTATGAATAAAGCTGTTATGAATGTGTGCATACAGGTTTTTGTGTGAACATAGCTTTCAACTCATTTGGGTACATATCTGTAAGCATGATTGCAGGATGGAATGGTAAGAGTATCTTTAGTTTTGTAAGAAACTGACAAATCATCTTACAAAGTGGCTGTACCATTTTGCATCGCTAGCAGTGATAAATGAGAGGTCTCTCCTCATCCTTGTTAATGTTGTCAGTGCTTTAGTTGTTAGATATTCTCATGGGTGTGTAGCAATGGGTTACATGTTTTTCTTTTCCTAGAATTTTAATTTGTAATTCCTTAACATGACAATTAAAATATGCTTACTTTCCTTCTGTACATTTTTTTTGGTGAGGTTTGTGTCTGAATCTGGGGCCCACTTCAAATGGGGTAGGTTGTTTTCACATGCTTTAGGTTTAGGTGTTCTTTGTACATTTGACAACTCTTTTATCAGGTATGTGCCTTTAAACATTTTCTCTCAGTCTGTGGATTGTCTTTTTCATCCCCTTAATGGAATCTTTGCAGATCAAAATTTTTTATTTTAATGAGGTCCAATTTGTCAACTTGTTCTTTCTCAGATTGTGTTGTTAGTGTTGTATTTTTAAAAGGTCATTGCCAAAGTAAAGGACACTCAGATCTACTCCTGTTGTTTTCTGTGGTTTTTTATTTTTCATTGAGATCTATGTTCCATTTCACATTGATTTCTATAAAAGAAATAAGGTCTGTGATTTAAATATTTACTATTGTATATAGATTCCCAGTTATTCCAGAAACACTCATTGAAAAGTTTGTTTTTCTTTTTGATGTACCTTTGCTCCTTTGTCAAAGATTATCTGCCTATATCTTTTGGTTCTATTTCTGTGTTATTCAGTTCCATTTACCTACCTGTAAGTTCCTTTGCTAAAATAATTTTGTCTTTATTAGTGTAGCTTCATAGGAAGTCTTGAAGTTGAGCATAGTCGGTCTTCCTATTTTGCCTTTCTTCAGTATTGTGTGGGCTATTCTGATTCTTTTTCTTTTCTATGTTAACTTTAGACTTAGTTTTTCAATATAAAAAATCTAGCTGGGATTTTGATTACGTTTGTGGTGAATCTATAGAATAACTCAGGAAGAAGTGAGTTCTTAACAATATAAAGTCTTCTTATCCATGAACATGGAATAACTCTTCAGTTATTTAGTTCTTTTTTGATTTCTTTTGTTAGACATTTTAATTTTTCTCATATAGATTTTATACATATTTTGTTGATTTATACATAAAAATTTCATTTTTGGAAGGGGTTAATGTAAGTGGTATTGCATCTTTAATTTCAAATTCCAATTGTTCATTGATGGCACATACAATCATTTATTTATTTTGTAAGAAAAGAAAAACCTACCGCATAAGCTCAAACTACCTAGTGCAAATAACATCTCTTTAGAGATTGAAGGGTAAGTCTTATCAGAAGCCTACAGTCTCCTCATCAGCTCATTTATTACAAATTTGACTATTGTCTATGATCTCTCGAAGCAATTCATTTTCTTTTGGACAGCTTTGCTTGTACATAGTTTTCCCATTCACTAGATTCCTTGTGGATCAATTATAACTTAATTCTAAAATAATAAAAACATTTTTGTCTCAAGTTCACAATTTTATCTGTACTCTTTCCTCTTCTTTGGATAAATATTAAGTCAGGGCTCTCGCAGCATCGGTGAAATAGAGGTGTCCCTTGTGTTGTGCAGTCAAAGTCTAGGGTACTGTGGGAATTAGGGTGGATTTCCAAAATGAATGACTTTGGGATCCATCCCAGGGGATTGGTGGGGCACCCTTTTAGGTGTGTCTGGGTAGGTCATGGAGGTATGGCCTTGGGGTCTACCTCTGGTCCTTTGGCTCTTCTGTTTTGCTTCCCTTTTTTCTTCCCCAGCTCTGCTTCTAAGCCACCATGTGTAAAGAAGTTTTGCTGCTCCCTGCCCTTCTGCTATGATGTCTTTGCCCTGGAACCAGCTGATCAAGAACTCAAACCATGAGCAAATTCAAACTCCCCTCCTTTAAACTATGGGGTTTTTGTATCGTGTCTCAGGAATGAGAAAGCTGACTAATACAGGTGCTGAGAGTTAAATGTCTGGCTTAAAGTTTAGATTTGTTACTTAGCTGAGTAACTGGGAAAGCTCATTGTGTCCCAACTTCTTTATGTTTAATACTGGGAAAATTAGTATTCTTGCACATTGCTATAAGAAATAAACATAAAAGAAGTTTTAAACTAAACTGTTCAGTGGAAGTATAATTTTAATTCGTCTTCTACTCTACTCTCATCACCTAGATCTATGTTCATCAAATACAAAGAAGAAGAGGCAGAGAAATAAGTAGAGTTGGCATGCTCACATACACCTTGGAGTCTTGATTTACAAGTGATGAAGATCATAGCTAAAAATAACTTAAATATAATCTAGTTTACCTCTTTATTTCACTGATGAGGAAACTGAACTCTGGATTTAACAGGTCAGGCTATTTAAGAAACAATCTAGTTTGGCTCCTAAGACCAGTGATGTTTTTCCCAACTCACTTGACAAAAAAGACACCTGGATGTACTCTTTCAGGTTCTGTCCCTTGCCAGGCCTGTCTGCCTCATCTTTGATCATGGAACATGTGGCTTATGAGTCAGAGCTCTCACAAGCAATTGGGGGGATGGGTTACATGATTGGCATTTATCTTAGACAGTTTTGTGTTGCTATAACAGAATACTACAGGCTATAGTACAGAATATGAAACTTATTTTCTTATAGTTTTGGATACTAAAAAGTCCAATATCAAGGTTCTGGGTTCTGATGAGAATTATCTTGCTGTGTTATCCTGTAGCAGAGGCAGAAGGGCAAATGTATTAGTCATTTTTCCATTATTGGGAGAAAAGAACGACACTTGCAAATGAAAGGTTTATTTTGGCTCATGATTTCAGAGGGTTCACTCCATGGTTGGCTGGCTCCAAGGTAGAAATAGCATGGTGGAAGGGCATGATGTAGTAAAATTACTCAACATACTATAGCCAGGAAGCAGAGCAAGAAGAGAGGAGCCATGGACAAGAACATACCCTTCAACTTTCTTCCCCCAATGCCCTCTCTCTTCTTATCAGACTCTACCTCCAAACAGCACATTCAGCTATGAACTCATCAATAGATAAATCCACTGGCATGTATAGTACCCCCGTGATCCAATCACCTTCTAAAAGCCCAACTCCTGAACACATGAGGTTTGGGGGAACATTTTAGATCTAAACCATAAAGGCAAGATAGCATGATATAACAGGATATAAAAGGAGTCAAAACTTACTTTTATGCTAAGCTCACTCTCCCAATAATTAACCTACTCCCATTGATCCATCTACCTCTTATTGGGCCTCACTGTCTTAGTTACTTTTCTCATTGCAGAGACAATATACTCAACACCCAAAATTAAAGAAGATTTATTTTAGCTCACAGTTTGTAGAGATTTCAGTCCTTAGTTGGCTGGCTCCCAGGAAGGGTGGCATGGCAGAGGGGCAAGGCAGAGGAGAAACAGTCCATGGTGTGGCAGGCAGAAGCCTGCAAAGCAGCAGCAGTGAGCCTTCCTTCCCCTTTTATTCCATTCAGAATTTAAGCCTATTGGTTGGTTCCACTCACACCCAGGTGGGCCTTCTTATTATCTACACTCAGAACTGTGCTAAACCAATTACTGGACTTATTTAGTTATCTTACACCATGTGATGGATTAACTAATGGTCAACTTGGTATGCCTAGAGTGGTCTGGGTGTGGAAGACCCACCTGAGAATTGTTCCCAATGGCATAAAAGAGCTAGAGGGGAAGATTATATGCTGTTGATTTTCCTGAGAAGCTTGCTACAGATGGTTTTTCTGATATAAACTCAGCTGTTCTCATAGTCAGAGAAGTGCGGGTCCTTGCTGTCCCTGAGGATGACTACTGTTGTCTTCAGAGGTGTCCCGGCCCGCGGGTAAGTCAACGGAGACCCTAGAGGGGGAGCGAGGATGAGAGGGGACAGGGGACACGAGAGATGGAGACAAGACAGGTTTCTGATCAAGTCTCGTTTATTGCGGGAGCTGTTACAACATATATACCGTAGGGCGAGAGGGGAGGAGCAAGAGGAGTGTACTGGGGCTACTTCCTTGTTGCTGGGTAGATTTGCAGCAAGCCCGGGCATGTCCATAGAAGGCACTCAAGAGTTCCAGCGGTGGGGCAGGGCCCCCTACACAGAGGAGCTATGGTCTTCATCTTGAGCATCACTTCCTGGCTCCAATGCAGGGTGACACATGGCAGAGGGGCATCACTGAGGAGAAACAGTTCATGATGCCCACATGGTAGCAAAAGCAACAAGGGACCTTAACAGTGTCTTTCTAGCCCTTTTGTCTTATCCAGACTACTGGGATGATGGTGATGCCAAGCCAGTCAATGGACTGATTTAGTAATCACATAGCCTTAATCCCAGCATCACACCTCAAGATTTGGCCACCTCTGAGTAAGCCCTATGACCACATGGGACTTTGCAGGGACATCTAGACACAAAGCACAACACACCATTAATCCATATTCTGACACACTTGATCCAGCCACCTCTGAAAAGCCCTACCTATGAGCACATGACGCTATGAGGGGACATGTAGACACAAGCCATAACACCTCCCAACACAGTTGCATTGGTTTCCAGCACATGAATTTTGAAGAACTCTTTCAAACTATATCAGTTTTCTTTTACAAAAGGTATTGAAACAAAAACACATGTGTTACCAGCAGAACAGAAGAGAGATTCCAGAAATACACCTGTGCATCCACAGCCAACTGCTTCTCAACAAAGTTGCCAGAAATATGCATTGGAGAAAGCATAGTTTCTTCAACAAATAGTTCTGGAAAAATGAGATGTCAGCATGCAGATGAACAAAACTTGAAACCTATCATTTACCATTTACAAAATTCAAATAAAAAATACATAAGAAACTTCAATGTGAGACCAGAAACTATGATACTATTAGAAGAAAATATAGAAGAAACAGTTCAATACATTGGAATGGGAGAGGATATTTTACACAGGGTTCCAAAAGAACCAGGAACAATAGACAAATGTTGGAATTACATCAAACTAAATATGTTCTGCTCAACAAAACAATCATCAAAGTGAAAAAACAACCTACTTATGGGAGAAAGTATTTGCAAACTGTACATCTGACAGGAGATGAATATCTTGAATATATAAGAAATGCTAATAACTCAATAGCAACCCCCCCACAACATTAAAAATGGGCAAAAGACCTAAATATACATGTCTCAAAAGAAGACCTACAAATGTACAACAGGTATAGGAAAAAGCATACAACGTCACAAATCACCAGGAAAAAAAATTTAATAACATATTACCTAATTCCAGTAGGAATGCATATTTTCAGAAAGATTACAGATAACAAATGTGGGCAAAAATGTACAGAAAAGAGCCTTTTATTCCTATTTCAAATTATCGATTATTCATTTTAATCATTTTAATCCTTATTTACACTTTCAGTTTCTCACACCAGAGATACTATTCGGTATTTACACATGTGTGTCCTATTCATTTCACTTAAGAGTATGGCCTCAGTATGCATCCATTTAGCCATAAATGTCTCTAGTTTCTTGTTCTTTATGGCTGAGTAGTACCCATGTTATAAAAAACCACATCCTTGCACACTATTGGTGGGAATGTAATTTATGAAAAACATTATGGAGTTTTCTCAAAAAAATTGAAAATATAACTACTATGTGATCTAGAAATTGTCCTGCTGGGTAGATATCTAATGAAATTGAAATATATATTTTGAAGAGATATCTATGTCTCCATGTTTATTGCAACACTATGCATAGTAGCTAACAAATGGAATAGCCTAAGTGTCCATCATGGATGAATTAATTATGAAAATATACATATACACAATGGAATACTATTCAGCCATAAAGAAAAATAAAGTCTTGTTATTTGTGACAACATAATGAAAGTAGTGATCATGCAGTAAAGTGAAATGAGCCAGTCACAGAAAGACAAATACTGCATAATGTCCCTCATAAGTGGAATCTAAAAAAGTTGATCTTATAAAAGTTGAGAGTGAAAAGATGCTTACTAAAGTCTGAGGTAAGTAGTGGGAAGGGAGAAATGGAGAAAATGTAATCAATTGGTACTAAATTACATTTAGATAGAATTAAGAAGATCTGATGTGCTATTGCACAGAAGGGTTACTATAGATAACAATAATATACTACATATTTCAAAAAGCTAGAGGAAAAGATTTTGGAAGTTTTACCATAAGGAAATAATAAATGTTTGAGGAGAAGAATATGTTTAACCTGATTTAAATATTACACAATGTCTACATGTATTGAAACATCATGTGGTACCCCACAGGTGCAATTTTTATATTTTTATGTATCAGTTAAAATAAATTTAATGATTTTCTACTCTGCTATAAAGAAAGATAAACTTGAGACATTTCTAGCTAAATGGGTGCTCCTTGAGACCATACTCTTAAGTGAAATAAACTGAACATGCATGTTTATATACTGCCTTGTTTCTCTGGTGTGAAAAACTGAAAGTGGAAATAAATACCAAAGTGTACAATAGATATTGGGAAACAGGAAGGAAACGTTCAAATGGGAAGGAGAACAAGGGAGGGGGGAGGGGGATAGGAAAGAAGAAAAAAGAGAGAATAGACAGAAAAATGGAAAGAAAGCTTTTATAAATAAGGAGGGGAGGAGGGGTCGAAGGGAGTAGGGGGAATGGGAAAACAAGAAGCAGCAAGATATATCAGGTACAAATTCCCTGTGATGATTGTTAGCAGTAAGTATACCGAAAACGTACTGATAAATGTTTTGCTAAGATTTTTTTTAAGTCAAAAAAGTTTTTTCTGTACTAGGCATGGTTCTGGGTGCTAGATTCACAAAAATGTCTCTGGCTTTCAGTTGTTCATAGGCTGGTATCTTAGACTGCTGCATTTCATAATGATGTATCTCTGACAACTGTGCCACTTTGGGCTTGATACTTCAGTTTTAGTCATCTCTGAAATAAGCACGATAATGGTATGCAACTCTTTGGCTGTGGTGAGGAAGAAATGAGAGGATAGCTACAAAACCCACGGCATCAGGCCTGTCAGGACACAAAGACTAGTCCCCGAGAGGATGTGCAGACGGAGGCTGGAGAACTCAGGCTTTAGAATCAGACCCCCATGTGGACTGTGGGGATGTGTAGCAGATGCTACAGATTGCTTTTCCTAGAGAAGTCAGTTTTTGTCTACTCTCTTGCTCCTCAATAATGCTCAGGTAACTCCTCTTCTATCCCAGTGCTGCTTTGGGAGCGATTGGTCCCGCCTCCTGGCCCTGGGGTGGGTCCTGATTGGTCTAAACTAATCCTGGTTGGTCTCATTCCCTTGCGCAGTGATTGGTTTACATTGGGTGTGTGATGGAATTCTGACCACTGAGATAGTAGGTGGCTAGGGAGCTTTAAGGAAATGTTTTCTAAATCTTAAAAAGACTTGGCTGTGGTGAAATTTTCCCTCCGAAAATATATGCTCAGTTCAAACCCTTGGTACTTATGAATGTGATGTTATCTGGAAATAGGGTCTTTGTAGATGTAATTGAATTAAGATGAAGTGGTATCAGAGTAACTGGATACTAAATCCAGTGTTATTGGTTCTTATAAAGAAAGGAAGAGAGACAGAAGTTGAACACACACACACACACACACACACACACACACACACGCACATGGAAAGCATTTGGACGGAGAATGAAGTCCCATGCCTAAGGGCTACAAGGCAAGGGACAAGAAGGATTGCTAGCAAATACCAGAAGCTAAAATGCAAGGAAGTTTCCTCTCCTAGATCCACTATGGTCTTGATTTCATGACAGAATAAATTTCAATCACCTGACTTATGTTCATTGATATGGCTGCCATAGGAAACGAATACAGGCACTAAGGAAAGAAATGTGTTTTTGGTCTCTTCCTTTGGAATACTATGTCTGGGTGAATCTCTTGAAACTTTTGTAGCCTTGTTGCAGTCCCAAAGACCCACCTTGAGGAGGCCATAGGCAGTGACTGGCAGCATGAATGTCAAGAAATACTCCAGGTGTGCGGCCACTGCATTACCAATCCCAGAGCTGTTCCCTCTGTCTTCCTACTGTATAAGGTAATACATCTCTCCTTTGTTCAAGCCAGGTCAGCTTGATTTCACTTTTAATGTCACTGACTCGGCTTGTTTGCTCATCTGTGAAGTAACAGTGCTCTAGTACTTACCCTACACGGTTTTGGGAGACAGAGAACGATCCAGACTTTTGCCCCCCCCTTTTTTTGGCAGTACAGGAAATGTACTAGGATTGAACTCACACTGAGCCATAGCCCCAGCCCTTTTGATACAGAAGATACAGACTTCAGTAAGTAACCCCCCCTAGGGGATTCCAGGTCCTCCTACCCCAGGTCCTGGGATTACAAGCATGTAGCACCACACCTGGTTTATTTTTCACTTTAGTTTTTATTACAGTGCAGAATAAATTCAATATGCATTGGCTACTGTTATTATCATCATTCTATATATTTAGCCTTAACTCATCGTGAATACTCGGTAAACGCCTGGATTTCAGGAGATGCATAACTGAATGAATGAGGTTATGCTAATGTAAAAAGGGAAAGGAAAATGATAATAAGGACTAAGCAGATTGCAGTGAGAGACGGAGAGATTCATTCTGGGCCCTGGCTGAAATCGAGACCTTGGATTCACCTATGGGCCAGCTCGGGGCTCCCAGCACTCAGAGCTGGGAAGTGTGATGCTTTCTGCAGAGAGCTTTGAATTAAAGAATCCCTAGAGGGTGTGCAGGTAACCTGAGCTGCAGGATAGACTGGAGGCTGAGACAGCCTTCTCAAGGCCCCTGTGGTAAGGCCTCAGACCAATTGCACAGGATTAAGCCAGAAGTAGTTGCTTCCTTCAGCGTCAGAGTTAAGGAAAAGGGTTTTCATTTTGCCTGAGGGAAAGCAACTGACTGCTTTTCCCAAAGACCTTGTTTGAAATTAAGGTCTTGGAACACTGGATTCAATTAACTACCAGCTCAGGAACCTTGGGGAATCTGACTTGCTGTGTGCTTCATTTTCCCTTACAAATCACTTCCTGTTTTCTTGCCTCCATATTTCTCCCACCTTCAGAGAGTTCTGTACTCAGGAATGAGCCACAATGGGCTTCCTTTTCCTGAGTGAAAAGTGGGGAATACAGAGGAGGCTTTGCCTTTGAAATCAATTTTGCTGTCAATTTAGCCTAGAATCAAGATCTTGAAAAAGTATTTAAAAAGTATATGAAAGTATAAGAGTGTATATGGTAGTATGGATATGTGTATATGTAATATGTGTATTTGTATATTTATATACTTGTATCTATATATGTATTTTTGTATGTATATATTTAAGGGCAGTTAAAAGAGATGTACTGTAATTGTTCAATTAATACAACACATGCTCTTAAACCACAGACTCTTTCTGTCTTCATGCCACAGCTATGCAGCCAGAGATGGACCAGACAACATCTTTGTCCTTAGGAGCTTGTAATCTATCGGGAGGAGAGAAACCGATAAATTGATAAGTGCCTCAATATTGACAGGTGCCATAAAATAGTCCTGGTGCTGAAGTCCCCATGGGAACTGGAGAACACAGATGGGTCAGGGAAGGGGTTGAGACAGCAGGCTTCCCAGAGAGGCAGCGCTTTGTCAGCTTCAACATGCAGTGTGAGCAGGAGTTTGTCGGGTGCAGATCTGGACACAGATACACAACAGCTGGGCTGTTAAAGGAGGCACAAGTCTATGAGGAACACAAATCATCTCTAGAAAAAAATTGGAAGAAGATACTGGTTGACCCAGGTCACTACATGTGTTTCCTATTGTGTTTGTAGGAGGATGTAATTTGCTCTTTTTCTTACTTGATGTATGGAATAAAACACTTCTTTTGGATTCAGTATATTGTTCAAAAGTAGGAGTCCTCCTTGCTCATCATAAACACCATTTTTATCCTTAACCCAGCAGTTTTCGGCCCTTGAAAAGCAGTTTAACCCTTGGGAGGTCAAGGCTGTTCTGAGAGATATAAGCAAACTCTTTTCTGAGATAACGTTGCATATATCAGGCACCGAGGATCAAAGTAGTTGTGTATTCACACCAGACCAGGGTTAAGCCATGATGTTTAAACCAGCAGTTTGATTATAGCACACATTTTGTAAGAGTGTGTGATATTCCATAGTGTATTGCATATGGTGCTGCTATAATCTCTGGTAAATATTGTCATATTTCTTTGTTTAGTAATGTCTAGCTTCTAGCTCAAAATAAGTAAATACATCTTATATTTTATTATATGAATATAATAAGTGCAAATGTGTAGTGTTTGAAAATTTTTTTTTTTTGCATTTCAGCATATGTTAGCAATGCACGCATCTCTCAGATGCACTTGACCTTCCCTGTCATTTTTTGGATTACAAACTCCAGAGGGTTGAGAGGTAAGGAGAGAACACATTTGAGGTAGAAGGTGGACAGAAGCCATTGCTCTGCTCTACCGAAGAACAGAGGGAGCCAGAGCCAGGGGGCTGTTGCCTGAAGACGGGGAACAGGAGAGGAGCTGGGAGAATGCCCCACTCTGCTTTGCCTGTGAAGAGATGCTTGTGAGGCAAGACTTGTAGCAATGGAGCTATTTCCCATGACACATTATATTCTAGGCCATATCAGTGCCATTCCCCAGCTTCTGTATGCAATGATTGTCCTTGGTCACTGATTCGCTTATAGAAAATGAGGTGATAACTACGACACTCTTTAAGGACCTGAAAGAAAATGTATATAAATGACATTTTAATAAATAGAAAATTATTTTCTCTCCACCAATGCCAAGTAAATATTGAAACATATTGAAGAATATCAGCTTATAAGGAGGCCCACCACCTGCTTTTGTACTTGTGTCATTCCTAGAACGTGCATACAGCCCCAGAGGTGTGGCCCTGTTTGGATTCTAGCAGGGGACTGGGCAGAGCTGGAGGAGGAGGTGTGAGTGAGTTCAGGTGGAAGGGAGGGGCAGAGGGGCTAGAACAGGAACTGGATCAGAGGAGCTGGATCAGCGAGGTGCATGAAAGCCGTGGGGAGCAGTTCCTATTTATCCTGTTAAAGCCTCACGTAGTCCTGAGAGCTGTGCTAGGCACGGGGTCAGTGGTGCCACTCCAGTTTCTGAGAGGGGATCTGAGGTATAAGGAATGCACATTACCTGCCCCAAAGACATCTATTTAAGTTTGACAGTTACTTATTTTGAGCGAAAAGGTGCTTCCCTGTAATTCCTCCCTAACAGCTGATGCGAATGAGCAACTGATGAGAATGTCCTAAAGCATGTTAAAGCAAGTGTGCTGACTGGGAAGCTGTAGAGTAGAGTTATCCTGGTATATATTTGTGTTTTAGGGTCTTCACTCAAATTCCATATTCTAAAGAGACTTCACTTCCTTTTGAGCAAAGAAGAAAATCATTTCTTCCCAAATGTCCCTGATTCTTTTCCCTGGACATTGAACAGGCCTCAGCTCTCCTACAAGCAAAGGTCCCATAGGCCAGGATTTGATGTCTTGCCTCTTGGAAGGGCGATATAGCCTGAGGTCATTGTCGTGACTTCTGGGATGGGTCTCCTGCACACAACCCGGGATCTCCCCCTAGGAAGCCCTGTGATCTTAGGCATTTCTTGGCACATTGTCATCATTCACCAGATGTCAGCAGTACTGCTCATAGTCTTTATGAAACATAGGACAGTCCATGGTATTCATCCTGCGTTCAGTAAATGTTTAATGCATGAATAAATGAAAAGGCAAATGGAAAGCAGTTCATCACTGTGTGTTTGTTGAATGAATGAGTGAATAATTTAATGGATTTGGAAGACAACTTGTAAAGTATACTTCTTTTCACAAAAGATGTTCTACACATATCATACTCGGGCTGCTACTGGATCAGAACTCATGATCTCCTAGATCTCTTAGATCTGTCTTCCAACAAAATGGAACAACTTGTACAATATTTTGTTCGCATTTCTTTTAAGAGTGACTACTTTATCCTATGGAAGTGTTTCAGGCTTTTTAAGATTAAAAGAAGAGGATTATTTGGCTTGCCTGTGGACCAAGTGGTTTCTCTGAACAGGAGCACTGAGCTGAAAGATGTTTATCACCCTCATGAGTGTGGCTCAGTGGACAAGAGGAAATTCACTGGGGCTCTCTTTTCAAAAGGAACTTTGAGGCTGCTGTCCCTGCATAAGGCAGACTAGAGGACACTCCACTCCCTCCCTGTTCTCACCAAACAAGAGAAGTTACACAAACTGTAGGGGCAGCTGGATCACAGTTTATGCTGCCCCCAGGATATATCTTTCATCTTAATTGTGCTTATTCAGCTGTGGGGATGCATTGGTCTCTAGCTGATCTTTGAAAAAGTGCAAAAGCCCGTTTAAAAACACAACCAAATCCTCCTTTTAGATAGGGGCCTGGTGTGGGAGTAGGGAGGAAAGGATAAGAAAACTTTATATCTTCTCTCTGATACTTTTTTGCTTGGTGTGCGAATACTTACAGAGATGCCCACAGGCAATTTTCCAAAGCCTTTTTGATCAAAGTTGATAAAGCTCCCTCTGTGTGTAGGAGGGAAGTTCTCTTTCAACCAGCTTCTTACTCTGAGCCTTCTTGTGGAGATATCATCTGAAATCATACAGCCATGGGTCCTTATCTGCCTGGGTCTGGGTCCTTACCAGTGACAAGTAATCCAGTAACTACGAATTCATTGTGTTCCATGTGCTGGGCACTAAGCTGGCTGCAGGCTGGGGGTAGAAGGAGTAAAAGTAAAAACAAACAAAAATAATAGCCATCTTTAATATTTTGTGTGTGCCTACTCTGTGCCAAAGCAATTACTGAAATACTTTGGTGTAACAGTCATGAGAAAAAGCAAGGCTCAAGTCATTATTTCCATTTTATACAGAAGTGGGAAGCAAAACTCTTAGAAGTGAAACATTGCCTCCATCATGCCGGAAAGGATGAAGGGTTTGCATGGAATCTTTTGGTACCGGCTGCCAGAGAAGAGTGATGTAGAGAAGGAAAGAAAAGGCGGTTTAACAGAAGCAGAGCTCAGGAAGGTCTGTCAGGTTCTCTAAAGAGTTGTGTAACGTTGCCTTCTGGGCCATAAGGAGAGAGGGGTTTGGGTTGCAAGGTGAACTGGCAAGCTGAGGGGAGGTTGGGAAGAAGAAGCTATGCTGGTGGACTTCATCCTTACACACCTGGGTTTTCTGCTGTCACCAACTGTAATGTGGATTAATTATAAGTATGATTGAGTTAATAAGGATAATCAATCAAAAACCCACCAGTGATTTTTATTGTGTTTCTGTATTATAAAGGCAATATATACTCATTATAAACATTTTGGAAAATGTCAAAAAAGACAGAAGGAACAAGAATTGACCTTTGAATCACTTTCTAAAGCAACTAATGTTTATAGTTGAGTCTCATTCCTTCTGGTTTTATTTCCTTTCCTTTTAAATAGCTGGGTATTTGGCTTACATAATTATGATGAATTGTGCATAAAATTTAGTGCCATTTTCATTTACTAGAATACTGTAAGATATAACTTTTCTACAGGTTATAAGGTCTTTAGAAACATACATTTTGGAGTGAGGATGTAGCTCAGTGGTAGAACACTTGTCTAACACATGGAAGGCTTTGGGTTTGATCCCAACACTTAAAAAAATGATTGTAAAACCCTTAATTGATTACATTACATTTCACATAAATCGGATCTTAGAATTGGATGGCTACATATTTTATGACATTCATATGGATAAATTAGATTTTGATGCGACCTTTGGTACTGAAAGATTTTCGGATATTCCTTTAGACCTTTTCTTCCTATAGGGGAAAGGAAAGGAGGGAAAAGAAAAAATGTGAGACAAGGAAAAAAATGGAAACAAATTATTTGTAAATAGGGAAGGGTGAAGGGGGTGAAGGGAGGGCCAGGGAATGGGGAAAAAAATAAGAACCAAGATGCATCATGTAAAGGTACAAGATGCCAGTGATGAATGTAACTATATTGTATACCTAAAATGTACCAATAAATAAACTTAATAAAAAAGATTTTCTGATAGTTTCAGTAATATTTATGATGAATTTCCAGGACTCATGATATATCATTGAGACTAACAGGGTTAGTAAATAATCTAGGGGAGCCCTTAGGAAATTGCCTGCTCTTGCCCCTAAGCTGGAGATTGGCAAATCCTGTCAAAGAGGAGCAAGCCAAGTCCCAGACAATGTGTATATCCAGAAAGCATCACTGGTAGTTCATTTCTAGCATAATTATTCTGTGGTGTCAAGATCAGCTTTCTAGCTTGATCTGCTTAGGGCTGGAATTCTTAGCATTTTGATGCAGCCCGAATCATAGAAGAATGACATGGTCCCCAAAGTAATAGTCACTCAATTCAGAGAGAGGGGTGCATCAGAACTTCTGACGAGAAGCATTTTATTTGCACAAGATTTGCTAGGCTTCTTCTGCATCCCTCCCACCCACAAGGCACCGATAAAGTGGGGTACCTCTGCAACAAATGTGGTTCTGGCTTTCCATACTTTCCACTGCAGGGAGGGGGAATTCCACCTTCCTCTCCTCAGGTTTGAATGACCCAATCATATTGTCCCAATTTTGTCCAATGAGACATAAAAGAAAACTTTTGCTCATAAGAAGGCTTCTGTGGGATGAGACACCTTCTTTTGCTGGATATCCTTGTTTTGTTTGTCTGTGTCATCTGGAACGCCTAGAAGGGAGCTGTGACAATCCATTGGGGATTTCAGAGCAGAATGATGAAAAAAACTGGGTATTGGGATATGACTTTGAGTTGACAACTTAACTCCGAAGCTTCCCTGTATTCCTTGCAATGGAAGATAATTTTAGCTAACTGTTTAAATGAGTTGATACTGAGTTTTCTATTGTTTAAAGCATAATGCATCTTTACTGATACAGTATGCATGAATCAAAGCCTTAGTCCTGAAGTGAGCTGATCTGCAATGCCAGTGCCATATTAGCACATGGTTCTTTAGGCAGGTGTATGAATTGAAAAATACTCAGCTTTGCTACCACCACCTTCACAAGGAAGTCTCCCTGCTCCTCTGCCTTGTTTGAGTGAAGTTCTCTCCTGAGCTTTCACAGACACCCTCTGGATTTTATTGCATAAATATTGTTTATGTCTCCCTACCAAGCTATGAACTCCTTTAATAGCAAATGTGTCTCATTCATTATGGTAGCTGCACACTTAGAACTAAAATGGAAAGCAAAATGAATTGTTCACCAGCTTGCTGTAACTTCCATTTTCCATGGAAGTGCTTAAGTAATGTATGTGTGTTCATATTATTTTATCAGCGTTTGATATCTTTACCCATTTACACACATGTTATATTTTCTTCTCCTTTCAAATGGAGAGTACCTTTCATAAAAATCAACCAAATACAGTTGACATGAATCCGAGGGAGTGCTGAGGGAGCCTTAGGACCTTCTGGAGTATCCTGCCTTGCTGGAAAGGCAAAAGGAAGAGCTGGTGGGAGAGGGATACCTGTGCATTGTGCTGAGTGATTTCTCATAATGTTACTGGCCACAAGGTGTCTATCTCTTAATAAGCAGGATGTGTAGCTTCGAGAATGTGTCTGCAGCCACCTCCAGCCCCAGGGAATCAGAAAAGTTGTTTAAAAATTCTGTAGGTGGCTTGAGGCTCTGTCTAGAGGCTTAGGGAGTGCGTGATCTATAATACTCATCTAATGACTAAGCTACAGCATCACAAGGCTCACAGATGACTAATAATTATTCTCATTCTACAGTGCACAGTTTGGTTTGCAAAACAAAGCAAGTGAGGCCTCTGCCCTTTTGTCCTGTGACTCACTCCTGTAAAATATTCAGTGGCAAGGCTGAGAGAGCACAAGACATGCGGGTCAGCACTCCTGCATCTTCTGCCTTTCTTTCTCCCACAGTCCCAGGCTTCTTGGGGCTGCAAGTCCATTTTTAATGCTTGAGCCGACCGTGTTCTGTGTGGTGATTAAGACCAGACTTTGGATTTTAACATGGAGGTTCCACCCCGGTAGGTGCTATCATCCCCAGATATGTGGCCTTGGGCAATGGACTTAACTTTTCTGAGCTCCAGTGGTTCTCGTCTTCCAGGTGGAGAGAGTGAAAAAAAAGTTAGAGTTGCCATGGAAACCAATGGATTTGAAGTGCTTAGTACACTGCATCGGTACAGATGGAGTTCAAGAAATGGTATTTATTATTAAGATTAGCTACAAATTTTCCTCAGACTATCTTCAAAAGGTAAAATAGCCGTGTGATTTGGGAACTTTTTAAAAACTTCTCTGATCTTTAATTTATTCATTTAAAAATTAATTATAATAAATTTTCCTTTGCAGTTTTTCAGGGGAAGCAGCACAGGATATGGCCAAGTGTCCAGCACAGTGTAGTTGCTCAACACATGTACAGTCATATCTTGGCACTGGACGGCTTTGAAACTCTTTGGTTTTTTTTCCTTAAATTTTTTTATTGGTACATTTTAGGTATACATTGCTTTTACATTTATCATTGGGTGCTTATATCTGTACGTGATGTATCTTAGTTCTTATTTTTTTCCCCATTACCTGTGCTCCCTTCACCCCTCCACCCTTCCCTGCTTTGAAACTCTTTGAATTTGGTACTCGACACATTTTGATGTGAACATTTTGTCCCCATTGTTTGGTACTTGTCATGAGACCTGAAACTTGACCATGTCAACTGTCTCTTGACTTCCCATCCTTTCAAGTCAGAATAATTCAATACTCGTCATTTTTGGTACTTGTTGCACCTCGAGGAACCAGTTAACAACAACACTGTATTGTTCTTTTCTTTCTCCAGAGTGAATTGAGATTCTCTTGGTGTGTTCATCCTCCTGAAACAGGTTTTCTACATCTTCATGGAGGAAGGTGTTAGTTCTTAAGCACCAACCTCTGAAGAGTGATCCCTAAACTTTGGCTGGTAGATGATCACTGAGCATTTCTGACTCGATGGAGCAAAGGAGCTGGGGTTCTTGAAAATACCAGATGCCTGGGCAGTGTTTGCATGTATTGGTTTGGCTGGCTTGTGACTACTCAGATAACCAAGGGGTGAATATTACTGAGCATAATGTAGGTAGAATTGATGGCCTTGCATGCTGACCTCAGAACACTGATCTTTAGGAACTGTGATGAAGGAAGCCCTAAACCCTGGATGGGACAGGTTATGGGCAACTTAAGCACAGTGAAGGCCAGAGGGCCAATCCCCAAATGTTGGGGACTAGAAAGTGTGATGGGTTATTTGTCAACAGGAGAGCGGATAGGGGACCCCAGGGTAATTAATGACTGCTATTGGGCTTCCTGGCACTCTGTCATTGGGAATCACAGGTAGTTTTTACTCGATTTAGACAAATGAAACGATGCAGCATTTCTTGGGAGCCAGTGTGGAATAAATTCTCACTGAGTACATTGATAAGCAACAAGTATGGTCAGGCTTCATCTGTAGTATATGACGAATGAGAGTCGAAATTGTTCTCATTCCCTCTGGGTGAAAGGCAGAGTCTGAGACACACAATTTATTAATTATAGAGTGTGAATCCTGGAGTCAAGGCAAGAGCAGAGTTGTTGGTTCCTTCAGACCATCTTGGGCCCGGAAGGCAAGTTACTAAACCCTTCTGACGGTGTTTCTTTACCTGTAAAGTACAGATAGGAGGAGAATCTCTCACAGAGTGTTGTTGGTCATAAGAGGTAAATGATAGAATCATATCTGGCTTGCATAATCAATCAATTGGTAGCTGTTATTACTAATAGTATTATGATTGCATGGCAGCTGTTGAAGGAAGCTTTGGCTTCCCTAACATAGTTGCTGAAGATCAGTAGGGGGAGGTCAGTATGCGGGGCCATAAGCTTTCCCACATTATTCTCAGCCATGTTCACCACAGAGCGATCTGGGGTGCTTAAGGGCCAATTATATGTTGGCTTAAAAACATCTTTTGACAATGGCTATGCAATTTCATGGAGATGCTCTGAACATAAGGAGCTCTGCCATGTTGGGAAACAGCCAAGGAAAAGTTAAGGAGATAGGACATTTGGGGAAAATTTGAAGACAACTGTTTTTCTTTGGAGGTAGTAGAGAACATAAAGGGGAGTTAAAATTTTGGAAGAATGGAAATATTGGAACTTCATTTATAATCCTCTTTAGGGACCTAAATACATTTTATTCTTTTAGAAAAATAAATAATTTGTCATAAATTGTTCTGTTTATTTTTTCCCTTTGGAGATCCAAAGTACTGGCAGTGGATAAGGACAGAAACCACTAAACATTTAGAGCAGTGTTTTCTTTACTGTTTTCCTGTTTTCTTGAGAGGTTAAAACAAAGCAGAACAAAAATCTTGTTTAGAAACATCTCTTAGCACATTTGGTTTTTGGGGGCCCTTAATCCTGGAGCCCACACAGGATCATTTTATACCTCCTTTCTGTTTTCTCTATAGTTCAATTCAAAATATTTTCTTTTGATTAAATCTAATAGAAGCTAATTTAGTTCATTTCTTATGAATTGAGTGGATGTGACCAGAGTCTTAGTCATCATGGGGACACAAAAGGAACAAGTGGCACATCTTTGACCCTTGATAGATTTATGGCCTACTTGGGTAGCACTGAGGCTCAGCCAGTGACTCGGCCAGCCACACAGATGCAGGGGGAGGAATCCCAAATGTGGCATTTTACCACTTCTCCTCTCTATCTGATACTCTTTGATGTTTTCTGACATTTTTTTCAAAGTGATTAACAATCATCAAAGAAAACTGAGTAACATAGAAAAATATGAAAACCTACTTTTAGGTGAAAGGAAGCAGGTTGCAAATCTGCACACACGTTATTAGCCTCATTGTGTATATGTGTGTATGCGGTAAGATAGGCAATGTGACTTGTATCATCTCAGGTTTGACTTTAATCCTCACACTAAACAATAAGTGGTCAAATATTCTCAGTTTCTGAAATGATGTGCTAAGATGTCAATTAAGCCCTTAACACAGGAAATATCACAGAGCTCTTTCAACATTAGCTTGCTCCCCACCTCTACAAAAGGGATGCTAAGAATTGTTAGGAGGTTGAAATACATGGGAAAGTGCTTTGGAGAGAATTATTGGAGTCAAATACTTCTTCTTTTTTTTTTTTTTTTACTATACACAATATGCACTTGTCAGCCATTATCATAATGCTTTGTAACAAACAATAACACAGTCATATTAGGTTGTGACAATAGACATTTATTTTTATGGATTTTCAGGTCGACTGCAATTTAGATGATCTCACCTGGGCACTTCTGGACAGTTCTACTGCACACTGATTTCATCAGGCTTATTTCTAAATGCAGGTTGACTTCAGGTCTATTCCATGTGTCTCATCACTCTAGAGCAAGAACATGGTTTTACAGTAATAGCAGCAATACAGAAATTAGCTAAAATATGTAATGCCTCTTAAATTGTGAAATAGAATTGGCACAATTGTGCTTCTTCTGTAATTGATAGGCCAAAATAAGTCATTAGGCCAAGCCCAACATCACCTGATGTGGAGAAATAAACTCTATCTTAGGTGAAGGATATATTTATGAAAACAATTTTACAGAGAAAAGTAACAGTAACGATATATTTCTCTTGTAATTTAGGTAATATAAGCACTAGTACTTGATCTGACATTAACACTTTTAATAGAGGACTGCATTGGGAAGACACAATAGTTGTAGAATTGGGATCTAATATTTACATGTGTTTCTGGTAAGCTAGAAATGGAGTCTGTGGAAGGAAGCTACTTGTGGGCTACCTTGTCAAAACTTTCAGAGAAGAGGACTTCCTGGAGAGGTGGTGACCAGAGGAGATGATAAGGCCTAAGTGGAGAGAAAGTCAGTGGTGAACAATAGTCACACAGGGCCAGCTTTGGGGGGCTCTGAAGTACCAGTTATTGTTTCTTGTTTCTCTATATCAAGTAGGGTTCAATCAGAGAAATAGAACTGCCACAAGTGATGTAGAATGAGGGTTCAGATCTTGCACCACTCTGGGAGCTGGTGGAAAGGCCATGCAAGGCTGGTTTGGCTCTGAGGTCACCACAGACCTGGTGGGGCAGCACTTGAGAGGACAGATGAACAGGAAGTAAGAAGAGCAGGGCAAAGTGGAACCTACAATTTTTGGACTGGAAGATGTACCAGATCCCCCAACCACTGTCTGTCTTCTACCAGGATTCGTGGTACAATGGCCTGGTGTCCATCACCACAGAGCTGACCATGCACCTGCCCTCCAGAGAGGGCTGGAGGAGAGGTGGCCCAGTGCTGCTGTGAGCCAACAAACCAGCTGGAAGTTCAGTGACTGTGAGCAGGAGCTGTCACGGTGCCTGGCACCCCACACCAATCATGAAGGTGCAAAAGCTGTCTGCTGTTTCACCATGGCTTCTTCTATGTCATGCACATTTTCCCGATAGCCTCTCCACCCTGGAAGCTCAGAGAGATGAAACTCCTGGAGTTAAGTTCCCACTTAGCTATGCTGATGCATTACAAAGTCACTGCACACTCTGATCTCTGAGCTACAGAGTGGGTCAAGAAGCAGGTCAGAGTGAAGAAACCAACCTGCAGATCATTGCATCCTTCCTTCTCAGTTCCCCAGCCTGTGGCAGGTGTGAGCTACTGGGAGGAGGAGCTTCACACTGGGTGAGACAGTGCCACACTCTGCTGAATGTGACAGTGGCCTGAGAGAGAATACAAGTTAGAGGAAATTTCTTGCTCTTGGCTAAGAAGCTAGGGTCATATGATCAGGAGAAAAGGCAGGGGAGTGAAACAACATAGGTGCTTCTGGCCATTTTTCCTTTAGTTCAATTAGAAAATTAACTCTGTGTATGTGTGCATGTATGCATATTTTTAGGTTTATCAAAGCATGCAGCTTGTTGGGTTATTAACATCAAAGAATTTTTCCCTAGTCCTTATTCCTAATAATGCCACATAAATTTTTCTTGTCCGTAGTGTAGCAGATTCCATAATTTCCTCTTCTCTTTGGGTATAAAACCCTCCAGTTTAAAAGACCAATCTCATCTTTTCCCAGTTCTACTCACGCTCAAGGCCTGGAGGATGTGGGTGGGGGGAACCCCACCTGTGGTTTACCTGTCTTCCCTCTTTTTCCCTCTGGGACCTGTCCTCTTTGCTCTCTCAGTAGGCAACAGGCCCCTAGGTGTGTGGAGGATGGAGTAGGAGGAGGCAGGCACGAGCACCACAAACCTGGCTGCTGTTGCAGTGCACTCTCTTAACCCTCATTGTTCCTTTGGTTCACACTGAAGGATCCTCAAGTTTCTCTTCATGATGGACACCATCTCTGTGCTCTTTTGTGGCTCTCTCACAGCAGATGTGCTGTCAGTTTCCTAAGGTTCTTCTTCAGGGGCCTCCCAACTGCAGAAGATCCAACTCTGGTTCACAATTTCCAGTGTTCTCAGATATGTCCTTGGTGTTGCATTCATGCCCCGTTGCTGCTCAGGTCCTTGCTTGGCAGCTGCTCTCTTGAGTGGAGTCGGGACTGGGTCTAGTCTATGTGTCCTCTGGCCCTGTACAAGTTTGATGCATCTCTGCCATGACACCTGAGTGAGCAGGCTGGTCTGTATGTGGGTGCCCTGTCTGCCTTACTTTGTCTCTATGGCTCTATTTTCCTATTAGGAAAGAACAGAACAAATCAATAAGGCTATCGTTGAGTAAAATGCAAGGCCAAGGAACGAGCTGACAATATTACCTTCCTGAAAGTGTTCCCAAAAGTTATATACATATTATCTTTTGAAAAGCCCTTTCCATATCTCATAGATGTCTGGTTTAGCTATTGGGTGTGCAGTAGCCCAGCATTTCCACTCAACGACCCTAAGTTGTCCTTTCTCATCTCTTTGGTCTTCTTTTATAGAGGGGACTGTATTGGTGGAAGTGTTGCTGGATTGATGGTAGCATTTTATTTTTTTAAGTTAATTTTTTGAGGTGTGACTGGCATGTAAAAATCTGTACTTAATGTATACAATTTGATAAATTTGGAGATGAGTATATGCCCATGGAACCATCACCACCACCAAAGCCATGAGCATATCCATCACTTTCCAGTTTCTTCTTGCTCTGTTTATTATTATTATTTTGAGTATGTGGTAGAACACTTGGCTTGACATAAGATTTGTCCTCTTAACAAATTTTAAACATACAATATTTTAATGCTATAGGTACTCTTTGTTATTGCATTTGTCTTTCTGAGTCTGGCTTATTGCATTTAGCATAATGCCAATTACAAGGGTCACAAGCGAGCCCATTTCCTTTGTAAAGGTTGAATAGTATTCTATGAACCACACTGTCTTTAAACATTCATCCGTCAATGGGCATTCAGACTGTTTCTAAGTCTTAGCCTTTCCAGTACTGCAATATTCATGATAATCTTTTTTTTTTCTTAAATTCTTTAGTTGGTACATTTTAGGTATACAATACATTTACATTTATTTTTGGGTGCTTCTACCTGTACATGATGTATCTTGGTTCTTATTTTTCCCCATTACCTGTGCACCCTTCACCCCTATAACCACAGAGATGGTGAGCAGAGTGAAAGACATGATTAGAAGCTCTAGAACAGAAACTGATAAAAAAATAGATGAGCTCAGAAACATGCTGGAAGCCAGGAATGTCCAGCATAAGAAGAAATGGAAACCATGATCGCCCAACATAAGAAGGAAATGGAATCTATGAAACAGATTCAAACAGATATTCAGGAGATTAAAAACTCCATTGAAAGCATGCAGAGCAGATTAAGAGACTCTGAAGATAGAATATCAGATATAGAAGACAGGATTGCGGTGAAGGACCATGAAAACAGAGATTTCTTAAAAATAGTAAGGGACCATGAGAAATCAATTCAACAGCTGCTAGATGATGCAAAGAAGAATAATATAAGACTGATAGGAGTCCACGAAAAAACAGGAGAAATTACAATTGACATAAAAAACTGTTCACAGAAGTAATAGTAGAAAACTTCCCAGCCAGAGGAGGAGAATTGGACATACAGATAAGCAAGGCATATAGAACATGATATCTTTTTGAGATATCTTTTGAGATATCTTTTTGAGACACTGATCCCAATTCCTTTGACAAATACCCAGAAGTTAGATTGCTGGATCATATAGCTGTTTTTTAAGATTTGAGGAAGGTATTTGATTTGATTGAGAATGTGATATGACATTTAACGCCTCCTTATTTATAGTGTTATTTGTCAATTTTGGAACACTAGGAAAAGTTGGTTTTTATGTATTTACAGTAAACACACACACACACATGCACACACACGCACACCCCCCCTTCCCCCCGACACCCCTCAGTTGGAGAAAGGCAGAGATACAGGCTCTTCAAAGAAATACTAATGCTCTCTGTCATTAGGTGGTAAGATTAGAAATTATTTGTACTTTCTTCTCTGTTCTTCTCGGCATGCTCCACCTTTTTTTTTTTTTTTTTTGCCATGAAAGCATATCCCTCTTAAAATAAGAAAATGAAGTACAATAAACATGATTTTGAAAATACTTCTGAGCGGTGGCACCATCCCACTGATGGACCAGATGTGAGGGGAGGGCCTCAGGTTTTCTGACCTCCCAGGGCTCTCTGCAGGCTCATGATTTTATGAAACATCAGCTGTTCTGAATTCCTGCAGCACCTGCCACAACAAAGGGAGGCCTTTGCTGAGCATACTAATGCAGTTGTACATGCCTTCACAGAACAAAGAAACCAAAATGAGGAGGTCATTCAGCCTCCCTTGGACACTGTCCACCCCATCCTTGTCTGAGCCCTCTGGGGGAGGCGGATACCCACCTGCAAGAGAAGATGGCCTGCTCTGAGTGAGTTCTCAGCATCTCCCTTTATCCTCGGGGGTGGTCTGCTCCCTCCCTTTTGTGGTCTCCTGCCTCTCATTTGGCTCACACTTTGGCTACTGCCTCATTCTGAGGGTGCATTTAGCATCTGCTTCTCTGGTTCTGCTTTAAATCTCTCATGGAGCCAACTCTGACCCTGCACATCACAGCTGCAGCTAAGAGGCAGGTTGGCTTCCCAGGAGGCCAGGGCTACAATAAATGGGCTATCACTCAAAACTATTAGGCTTCTTCCTGTCTATTTTCTCAGACTCCCTGATGGTTTTTTGACAAAGTTATCAGCTATCTGCTTGGGTTCTCTGAGACAAGACTTGCTGACGTCCATGTCTTCATATTACAGTATCTGTTCAAAGCTTAGCTGACTTCTGCCCATCTTCCCCAGGTGGGAATGTTAAGGAGGGAGAGTACTTTCTCTTCTTACCCCACCTACTCTGCATCAAGAGGGGTGGGATGGCCAGTCTGAACAGCTTAACACTCAGAGAAGTTCATTAGTGGGTGAGTTCACTGAGAGAAGTTCATTGATGGGTGAGTTCATTGTGCCTCTAGCCTTGCTATGCTTGAACATAGTAGCCTCTCTTCTGCCTCTTTCTTCAGTTAAGAGTCTTCCTTGCCAAAATGTAAGTTTGCACACACTGCACACTGTTTCTCCTTTTGCCAGTAGGGTGAAGCAGGCCCGCCATTCTTACCTCTACAATTGTTTAGCTAAAAGCACCAGGAGTCTTTCTGTCCACCAATTATATATCTTTCCTTCTTTTCTGTTAAACCTGTGCCATGCTCTTCAATCCAGCTTGTATCAGGGTTTTGCACTGAAACTGCTACCTATGCACTCAGTCGTAAGCGTCCATTTGGCCGTCATTCTTTGGGTATAGTTGTCAAGTGAATGTGAAAAGCGAGGCTGGATGGTACCTTGTAGAGGTTGGGGATTGGGCAGACAACCCACATTTGGGGAACTCCATGCCTTTCCACAGTTTGACCCTGGAATCAGCTGCAATTTACTCCCCTGCTCATATTCTCCTATTGGTCTACATCAAGGTGCTGCTGTAGGAACTTGATGCTTTTGTAATAATGTGGAAAGAGAATTCTCATACTTTGTGGTCCAGAATCAACCTCCTTCCAGACAAACAACGGGAATTATACAAAGACTTATTAGTGCTCATGTGAGCAAACTAATCACACCATGCACTGTGTCAAATTCAACTGACCAGAAAAGAAGTGGGATTTTGTCATCCTTTGCACTCACTCTAACAAAGCCTGGGTTATTCTTGTGGGAGCTGATGAGGATTATACAAGAGTGCAAGCTCAATAACTTGGCTCTCGCATTATCCCATTCCTTGTCACTAGGGAAAAGTAGTCCAAGACTTTGTGGAAACTTGAATCTTTCTTTTCTACTGTCTGATGAAAGGAAGTAAGGAAAAAGTTACAATAGTTTTCTTTAAGAAAGTGGCAATATGACTTCATCTTATTCCTCACCTTGCATTCACTCACCAGTTCAGACTATATAAAATGTGTGCCATTTGCCAGGCCTGTGCTAGGCAACTTTGGGAAGCCAAAAATGGTGGTGGCATCATTTTCATCAGGAGCATGTTGTAGGAACAAGAATGCATTCTGAGAGCTGGGACTCTGTCTGTCTTATTCAACAGTGTATCTCTGTGACCAACAAGAGAAAGCTGGTACTTTGTAGAAGTTTGACAGGCATTTGTCTTGTGCAGACATCTGATACAATAAACAAACCTGACCTTGAGTGTGTGTATGTCTGTGGCTGTATTCCACAAAACAAAGTAATTAAAAATTTTATTAAAACATGGGGCCCCATTTCTCTGTTCTCTGCTGGACTGGCAGAAATGACTATTCTTATTCTTTCATCTCTTGTCTGTTTTTTCTCCTTCGATGTCACAGCAGAAACCGCAGTGTGCTATAAACTTACCTCCATAATAGAATGTAGATGCATAAATCAAAACAGCTCCTAACGGGTTGTCTGCAATAATAAATGCTACGGAGGCAACCCGACTGGCAGTGTAAGAGAGATTATACAAACCGCTGCCTGGAGAAAACACAGCATCGTGAATAAACTCAGCCTTGAATTATTTATATATTTTAGCCATTATTTTCTCTCCTCAGTCCTGCAAGGCCTGAGAATGATTTTCACTGAGAGTCGAGAGTGCCTGGATTTGACTATAGAATACAAAGCCTCACAGTTAGCCTTTGGCCCAGTTTGGGGTGAGAAGGGGTCTGTTCCATGGGCAGCAGGAGGGGGGCAGTGAAGTGCAGGGAGGAAGTACTGCTAGGTCAGGGGAGGCTGGTTCTTGGTGCCCAGCATCAGGAGCTCTGTGAGCCACCTCAGGGCCAATCAGCAGGAAGAGAGGCTCATGGCCTGGCTCTCCTATTGCTGCCAGGGGCATCCGGCTTCGATGCGAGATTTGGGTGTGGAAAAGAATGAATCTAACATAGAAGACAAAGGTTGGAAATCATGGGCCAGGCTAATCTTTGAGCCACTATTTAAATGGCTCTCATCTCCTGTGGGCCACCTTAGTCTTTGAATCCACTATTACTGAATGCCAAAGCTATCTTTGTTTTACAAAGAAAGTGAGGCCCACAGAGGGGAAGTAACTCGCCCAAGATTATGCAGCCCATAGAGATGGAATGTGGGAGAAAGTGTTCCCTATTTAGCCTTGAAGAATCAGGGTGGTGTCTCCAGGCTTCCTGTTGCTTTGAGTGCTCCTCAGAGCTGCACAGACTGACTAGCGGATGTCAGAGCACACGCTGGGGACAGGAAGTTAATGTTGCCCAAGGCATTGCACCCCCCCCCCACACACTCACACACACACACACACGCACACGTGTGCGTGCGCGTGTGAAAACTATTACAGGTAGACAAGACTGGGTAGGCCCAGAGACCCCTTTTAGGGAAGCATATGCTTTGCCAGCCTGCTGTGAGACTGTTCTGCTTCCCCTTCAGGAGTCTTTACCTCACCCACTCTGACACCTCCACTGGGTGCATTTGCTCGAAATCCCAAGATCGAAGGGAAATTGCACTCAATTTTGCCAAATAAAATCTCATGTGAATCAAGGCCACCTGCCTTGAGGTGATTTACTTTATAGGAACCTTGGTTCATGCAGCTCACATGTAAAATTTGGGAGCTCCAGCTCCTCCCATAAGCAAGCTTTGTGCCTGCACTAGGTGAGGGGAGATTTGTCATGAAAATATGACAATCCTTTCCACTTCCTTGTGATTGGTACTTTTTGAAGTACCTTAGCAACCATTCTCCTGTAGTCCTGCCAAGAGTTCTCTCAGCAGATAGGGAAGTTGATGTTATCAACCTATCTTGAAGGTAAACTAATTTCGACTCAGAAATGATCGGCACCATCAAGGCCTCCTGGGGCCTCACTGTCACATCCATGGTAACAGGATGTTGTTCAGCATTGGTGAGCTCTGCTGACTCCTTTGTGCTCACACAGTGTCTCCACCAGTTCCATCTGTGTTTGCTCCAGGCATGTGCCCACTGCCGACCTCTGGGCTCATCCTTTGCCAATTCTTTAGAGCAATTAATCTTATTCAGATCACCTGGATGCTTGAGTTAGGAACCACTCTGGCTCTGTCTGTTCATCTGTCTGTATCTTTCTTTACTTTCTCTTCAGAATAGGATATTTGGACTGCCATTGCCTGACCCCTTTAGGGGTGCCTGAGTTTCCTTTCCTCTGCCCACAGTAGAAGTGTAATACACTGTGCTTTCCCAAGGCTTATTTGCCAAACCCCTGCTCCTATATTTTTGCCTATTTTTCTTCTCATCCTCTTATTCCCTCTTCTAACCCCCAACAGTTTAGACAAGGTCCTATTAGACCTTCCTCTAGAACTGGGTCAAGTCAGTTCTTTCAGGGACTCACAGCCTCCAGAAACCCTAACTAAAGCAGTGGCAGTGCTGTCACTTCAGGGAAGTTCCTTGAGCCTTCCCACATGCATGGGTTGTTGGAGACTTCCTCTGAGGTGGGCCTCTGGGGACTCCTGGCTGCCCCTCGAGCTCCAGTCAAAGCACAAGCTCCAGTCACCAGGCAGGATGGGTGGGGCCGCCATCCCAGTTGGCACACAGCATACTCAGCAGGATGAGCCTGCAAAAGCTCATCAGAGAGAATTTGGAGAGTCGGGCCAAATGGAGCTTTCCAGGAGCCCTGTGGAGAGACAAACAGAACAGGCGGTCTCCAGAGTCAGCAAATAGCTCATCAGAGACCCAAAGTCAATGTCAGTTCAGAAGAGATTCCAGAGAGTCTGGCGGCTTGGCAGCAACTATCCTGGAACTAGGCAAGTTTGACCAGTGTGCCCTGTGCTCACCTTACTTTGTCCCCTTAACTGAGAGAATTTTTAAACCTGTGCAGTGGCTTGGTTGAAGCTCAGTCATGCACGAGTGGGGTTATATCATTACATTTAACCTCGAAGTGATGTTAACTGAAAAATAAAACTCAGAGGAAGCATATCTTCAGGTCTTTATAGATTGTGCCAGCTGGGAGGATTCTTTTCTTCTCTCATCCATCCCACTCCCAGATGTTGGCAGAGCACCTAAAAGATGCCGGACTCGGAATTGGGTATCACAGATCTAAAGGCAAAAGAGGGCTGATCCCAAAGCTCCCAGGCTAGTGAGACAGGGTCCATGGAAAACAGAACCCTGAGAACAAGCCCTCTTCTGCGGGAGAGGAGTGTGGGGTTCCTCTGTGACTTACACGCAGTGTTCTTCCCCCACCCTAGGAAGCAGATGAGATGAACACACCATGGTGATTGTTTATTGTCCTTAAGCTGAAGATAAGCTATTTTTGCAATGGGAGCACATAACGTCTGAAACACCTGGTGTTGTTGCAAAGTATGTATGTTTTAAAAATATGTTTTTACAAAAAGACTTAGGCAGAAAGCTGCTGGTCAGTGTCTTACATGAGAGAATTGAGGTGTGCCCATAATTTCAGCTCTCTCTTCCCTCACCTATTGGTTGGAATGGAAGCCCTGTGGGGCCCACAGAGATGTAGCTGAAGACCTCATGGCAGGCCTTTAAGTTCTGAGCCCAGAACTGTTTGCTGGATTGAAAGGTCTCATCTTCAAGCAGATAATCAGGAGCAAAACACCTGGGAACTAGGTGTTTTTTGAAAGGGACTAAGGTTGTGAGACCCTCTTTGTGGGTGTCCTTGGATTTTCTATTCTAAGAAAGGAGTGAATGCTGCATTAGTTCGCTAGGGGTATCATGACAGATTATCCTATCCTAAGTGGTTTTTAAAAACACAGTCATTTACTCTCTCATGGTCATGGAAGCCAGAAGCTGAAGACCAGGGTACGGGAGAGCCATGCTCCCTTTGAAAACACTGCAGAGGGACCCTTCATGCCTCTCTCCTGATGTTTGTTGGTGGTTGCCAGGAATCCGTGGCTTCCCTTGCATCCCTTGGCTCATAGATGCACTACTGTCATCTCTGCCTTCAGTGTCACATGGTGCTCTCCACATGCATCCCTGTGCATTTGTGTTCAAAATTTCCTCTTATTATAAGAACACCTGTCATTGGATTGATGGCCACCCAATTCCGGTATAACTTCCTCTTAACTGGATTACATTTTTAATGATCCTATTTCCAAATAAGGTGGTGCTCACAAGTACAAAGGTTAAGAATTGAACATAACTAATCATAACAAGTGCACTCTGTGGTACACATAGCCCCTAGTTGGCAAACCCTTGATAGCTGTGTGTAGTCATTCATCATTATTCCAGAATTGTATTTAGTAAGTCCCAAATATTTCCCATGCACAAGCTGGGTACAAGGACAGGAAAAGCAGCCTGTGGCTCTCCAGCCACCCTGCTGCCTCCCACTATGGCTTGCTTTTCTTTTTTCATCTGGGGCAGGTGACCTCTGTCCTCTTGCAGGTCTCAGCTGTGAGCAGGTTGCCACCCTGCGTGCCTCTTACGGCTCAGTGCTCCACTCTTTGCTCTGGTGGCTGGGTACAGCCTCGTGCTCCCAGCCTAGGATTTGGCTGGTGGCTGGCTGGTTACTTTCTGTCTTTCTGCTGAGGCTCAGAGGGCTCCAGGGATCAAAGTCACCATTCTCTTATTGAAGAGAGTAGATGTCCCTGTGTGTGTACTTGTGGTGGCTGTAAGGATTTCACTTTGTCCCTGTTCATTTTTTGGAAAGAAAGAATATTGGCTTGAATCCATTCCTTTAGGGCTTTTGACACATAAGATGAGAGGCATTCCCTCTGGTCTCTTCCACTGCTGCTTGGCATGTGTCAGCAAGGCAGTGTTGCTAAATAGTGGTCACATCATTACAGCCTCTAGAGGGAGCTCGAGGCCTTTTTCTTTCTCCTGCAAGTGCTATCCAAGGAGGAACAGTCTGAGAGGTTAAGAATTCAATGACACACACACAGACACATACACACACGCACACACATGGATGCACACATGCACTGCAAGATAAATGGGAATAGTCTGTAGGAAGGAAAAAGAAAGGCTTAGATATTTTTGGAGGGAAAGGAGCTAATGGTTCACTTTTAAAGAGTGTAGGGGTCTTTCTTGAGTGTTAGGCATTTTAATCCTTGGACAAAAAGATGGGCAGGGTGTTGTCCATGAGAATGGGAAGCCAGCTAAGGCCAGCTGTCTTCTGAGTTGGTAGTGATGGTGGGGGAAGCCCGTGTGAGGCCAAAGCCTTAACTAACTGTATCAAGGAGAATCCATTTGGTCAGCCTGCTTCTCTGGAAGTTGTGGGAGTTGGATGGGATTCATGGCCATGGTCACCTGTCACCCCATTGAGATAGAAATCAGAGGCATGAAAGGAGTAGGAAAGTGGGAGGAGAAGGGGAAAGGAAAGAAGGGAAAGGAAAAATTATGAGAAAAGAAAAACATGGAAACAAAGTCTATGTAAATAGGGAAGGGTGGAGGGGGTGAAGGGCGCACAGGTAATGGGGAAAAAATAAGAACCAAGATACATTATGTACAGGTACAAGCACCCAATGATAAATGTAAAGTATTATATACCTAAAATGTACCAATAAAAGAATTTAAGCAAAAAAAAAGAAAAAGAAAAAGAAAAAGAAATCAGAGGCATGAGAATGTGCAAAAGGATTCCACTCATTCTGCAATAAAGATTACCTCTATAGCTGTGAGGTACTGGTAATTACTTAACTTCCTGAAAACCTAGCCTTTCTAGACGCAACAGAAGAATACATTAGGATAAACAGCTATTATGAGGTCTATAAGCAGACACACTGATGCAGAAACAACTGGCATAGTATGTAGTGCAGCCTAATTGTTCAACAACTGGTATCTGTTTTTACAGGTATGATTCTGGCTATTTAATAACAGCTAC
Source organism: Heterocephalus glaber (assembly GCF_000247695.1). The sequence continues at coordinate 17,730,600 of NW_004624755.1, read as the reverse complement.
CATTAACGAGCACTAAGTGCAGGGATGTCAAGAGGTTTGTATTGTCTTATTCCAGCACATCAGCTATTCCATTAGGTGTGTCCTTATCATCCTGTTTCTTCAAATGATAGCATAAAAGCTTAGAGAGACCAAAGAATCTGCCCAGAGTCACAGGGCCAGGAACAGCTGAAAGTGGGATTTGAAGGTCTGCAGGTTTCACCACGCTATGCCAATTCTTTACTTTTCTTTCCAGAAATGGTCCTGAGTCAATCAATGGCAAATTCCAACTCCTTTAAGGAAGCTTTGGTTTCACTTGTGGCAGTGTGCTGTCAGTCCCAAGGGGGCACATCTGGATGGGGTGGAGCAGCCTCAGTGCAGCCGGGCACCGTGGGCTGCAGCAGTCCCAGGTGTGGGACATGCTCTGTGAACTTGGAGGAAGGTGATGTATCTGAGCTTGACTTTTTAATCAAGGAGCTCGTCCATCTCCCGTTGTCATTTGATCTTTCTTTAAACAACAGCTACGGATCTCCAGGCAACACGGGCATGACGCAGACAAACTGAACACAGAGGAAGCGGCATCTTTCTCTCATTAACGGGGGAAGAGAAAGCGCTCCGCTCGGCCGGCCTCCTGTGTTTTGGGCATGTGTTATTTTTAGAAGAGAACATTTTGTGATTTTAGTTGTTTGATTCCTGAGAAGCGTTTCTTTTTACATTTTTTTTCTCAGTAAGTTGCAGAATCAAAAAGGAATAATAGAGTAATAACAATCAATCAGCAGAAGTATATTGAGCCCCATCTTTGTGAAGAACACAGACGGAGAGACAAAGAAACTGTTAAGCTTTGTCCTTGCTTTTTAGATGCTTAGAGCCTACTAGGAATGATTGTAAAGCTCTGTATGTATAGAGCTTAGGAAATAAAGGGTGTGATTTACTGTAGTCCAAGGAGAGAGAATGAGGAGAGAGGTTAAAATTGGAAAGCCTTGAAGAACAGATGGAGTTGTTTACCCATTTGTTCACTCAATGAATATGTATTGAACACCTTCTCTGTATGAAGCAGCCACTAGAAAAAGAAAGCTGAATAAGACCTTGTTCATACCCTTGAAGAGTTTATAGATCAGTGGCAGACATGGACTCATAAACCAAGAAATGCCATAAAGTAAATAACTGAAATTCGTACAGATAACATGAGACCACAGCGGAAGAGGAGATCAGTTCTACCTGGAGGAGAGAGGGCTCAGAAAGACTTCACAGAAGAAAGTCCTTAGATGGGTAACGAAGGATCGAGAGCGACTGACCAGAGGAGGAAGAAGAAAGGCAGTCCAGGCAGAAGGACATAGCTGCTGGGACTTGTGAGCTAGTGCCATGGAGGGAAGCCCTGGATATAGCTGAGAATGGACAAAGCTCAGGGCGATGCAGAGAGCTGAGATGTGATTCGGAGTTGAGCACTGCAGTGTCTGGAGGCCCCGAGGGAATTCTCAGAAGACTGGACGCTGTGGAGTAATGCCACTGAATCTTTGTTGGATGCAAAACAAGTCATATGGAGGCAGAGAACAAGCAGCATGATGGGGATAGTCTGGTTTTCCTTAGGAATTCAGGGGAAAACTATTTTATCCAGACTGGATCAGTCTGTAGATGAATTCTTGGAAAAAGTGCTATTAGCAGGAATTACTATGGTGGATCGAGGGTGAGTCAGGGGGATGCATTTCTCCAAGAAAGACGGAGATAGATTTGGGGCCCAGCAAACTGTTGCATGTGGCTGGAAGATGGGGTAACAGTGTGTACAGCGAGGGCAGACACAAGGTGGGGACCCCGAAAGCTACACTCATTTGGGCTATGTAGAATTGAATGGCCTTAGGTAGTGGAAACTGACTAGGTTTGTTTTTAGAAAGGACCTCTGGCTGCTAGGTGAGAAGTGCAGCGGGTAGGGCAAATGTGGAGGAACAAGGACCTATTGAGGAAATGCTTTGTATTATTCAAAAGGAGAGAGGATGGTGGCTTAGACGAGAAAGGGGTAGTAGACAGGACGAAATGGAGAGAGGTACATCCAATGAGCAGATATTTAGGAGGTAAGAAGGAAGGACATGGAGATTGCTTGGATGACCTCAAGTGTTGGGGGGAACCTAGAAGGCTAGTGATGGAGAAAGAGAATTTATGGAAAACAAGGAGAATTTTGGGGTCACTCACAGAGATATGAGACACAAGAGGGTAAAGCAGACTGCCTGACAGAGGGCTGATTGGGGTGTGACCTTGCTGTGTGTGGTCTGTGAATGGGAGAGGAAGGAGGATGGCATCTCACCTCAACAAACACAGATGGAGCTACTAAGAGGCCCAGGCTCTGGGCTGTAGGCTGGGACCAAACTCCTTACATAGAGCACTTTCAGAAATCCCTCATTCTGAGGAGAGATGAAGACATACACATATTTCCATATGATGTGTCCACATAGTAATAGGCCTGTGTGCAGAGAGAGGAGAGGTTTACTCCAGTGTGCAAATGCTGATAAACATCTGTGTGATCTGGGATAGTTCCAGATGCTGTGAGCCGTAGTGAGTCTATCTTAAAGGAGATGGTATTTTATTGAAGAGACTGAAGAAATAAATCAACCTAGACAAAGACTCAGACAAATACTTTTTCTCTCTCTCTTTTTTTTTTTTTGCACCGGGGATCGAACTCAGGTCCCTGAGCTTGCGCAGCAGGTGGCAAAACCACTGAGCTAAATCCCCGGCCCACGGACAAATACTGTTGTGCTGTTTTGAGTTCTGGAAGAATCAGAAGTGAGACATCTTCAAGGCGACACAGGAATAGTGCTGGAGGGGAGCTGCATCCTTCAATGCTGGCTTGACTCCCCTGGGGAGAGTAGGGAAGGAGATAGCTTGGATGAGTAAATTCTCCAGCTTCTGTGTAGTCCAGGGAAAGCTTTAGCACAGCTCATTGGAGGCCTCCAAGCCAGTGTTGCCAGGCAAAGTTGACCCAGGTCTCCCAGGAATGGCGGCCTCGATGTCCTGCTGTGCCTAGTCACGGGGTGTGAGTGTAGCCCCTGGGAAGTGTGGCGTCAGAGCGTGTGTGAGGCTGGCCACACAGCAATAGCGAGGACAATGGACAGTAGCACTCTAGCATTTGGAGGTCTGCAAGGTAATTCTGAAAGCCAGCCACAATTAGGGAGTAAGTCACCCAGTTGCAGAAAGAGAATAAGGGAGGAGGGTGGGCATGATAGGAGGAAAGGCTGCTCTGGGGAGATGGAATTTAACATAAGAAGAGAAGGATGAGAAAGATCCAGCTGTGTGGAAAGTGGGGAGCACTGTAATTCTAGGCAATGGTGAGTGCAAAGGCCCTGCGGTGCTATCTGAGGATTGCAAAGAGGGCCACGTAGCTTGAAAGTAATCAGAAAAGAAGAGTGGCAGTGGTTGTCAGCAGGGTCAGATAATCCAAGGTTTCATAGATCACTTAAAGGAGCTTGAATTCTATTCTAACTGCGAAGGAAAGCTAGTGAAGAAGTTGAACTGGCAGTGATGGAGATTAGAAGACACTCTAGCTGCTGCTTGGGGCATGGCTGATAGGGTTTCAGGAGCAGAAATGAGTTACATGATGACAAATGATGATGATCTATATAGTCAAAGCATACTGTCTCAGTCTGGGGTAGAGGGGCTCTGGCACGGTGAGAATAAGCTGTGTGGAGGGGAGACCATCTGGGCTGAGTCTCAAAGGCGTGGATTCTGAGGGCAAATTTCAGAATGGAAGGGCACCCGTGGTGAACCTCACGGCTCTGAGAAGGGAAGCGCAGTCTCCCAGCACGCCTCAAAATCCCTTCACTAAAGCACAGAGCCAGTGCAGTCTTTAATTTAGGGCCTTTTATGGCACAGAATGTGGTGCAGGAGTCACCAAGGACATTCACATGTGAAAAGGACTTAAATCAGAGATAGCGGAGTTAGGGAAGGAGATCAACCACTTCCTGTCTTATGGCAGAGAACGTTAGCTGAATACTTCAGAGACTAAGGGAGAAACAAAGAGAATGCAGGACTGGCTTCTGACTCTGGCTTTGGACCCAAACTACAGCCGCTAGCCAGCATTCTGGACTCGGATGTGGACTTGGGCTGTCCTAAAAGCTTGTGTTTCAGACCCATGTTTTTTTTTTTTTTTTTTGGTACTGGGGATTGAATTCAGGTCCTTGCACTTTCGAGGCAGGCTGCGGAACCACTGAGCTAAATCCCCAGCCCTCAGGCCCACATTTTGCTACTCCCTTCTAAGTTGAAAATAAAAATGTGAAACCTCCCTCCACAGTCACAGCGATGAGATGAGATGCTGGACCACATCACAGCCCGGATTCCGATCCCTTGGCAAGGCTGCTCCACCTGGCCCCGGTGGTCCTCTTTTGGTTCTGAGAGCCAGCTTTCCCCTTTTATTCCTCAGTGGCTCTGGCTCAACTTTGTGCCTTTGAAACAGATTCCTAATGGTCTCTCTGCTTCTAGATTCTTGTTTACAGGTCAAGTGACCAAAGGCTGGTTTTTTGGGTATTTGCAGCACACAGACATATTTTACTTTTCTTTATTGTCTAACACAACCTTTGGACTAAGATGTCAAAATTTAAAAATCAGATGATTCTGAATAAAATGGGTGCTTCCTGTTTCCTTTGCAAACTTAGATGGGCTGAGGATCCTGGTCCTCAGTGAACAAGCATGAGATGAGGTAGAACGAGGCCATCCCCTTTTAGCACAGGCTCCTGATTTCTTTCCAAGGTGTCATAATCTCCTTTACTATTGTTTTATGACTTTCTTTTTTGTAATCTGCCTGAGCTTGGGTGATATTTGAATTAGCAGGTATTTCTTTAAAGATTTATTTTCTAAACCACATCTCTGATTACAGAACCTTTTTAAGTTTCAAAACCTTCAGCAGCCCACTTATCCGGTGGATGAAATTCAAATTTATGGCTCTAGGAGCCAGGGATTTAGCTCAGTGGTTCCGCTGCCTGCCTTGCAAGCCCAAGGTCCTGAGTTCGATCCCTGGTACCAAAAGCAAAACAAAACAAATTTATGGCTCTGTCCTCCATGATGTGACATCAGGGTCTCTGTAGGCCTGCTAGTCCAGGCCCTTCTCAGGAGCCATGCTGCAATGTTGTGGCGTATGACAAAGTCTATCTCCTGTGCACGGGTTTTCTCTCCTTTCAGCTGGAATGGCATTTCTCCTATCATCCACCTGGTGAACAGATGCTCTTTAGCTTCACCTCAAACAGAAATCCCCCTCCACCTTCTGCTCTCTCCTCACCTACTTATTCTCCACTTCCTCAGCACTGGGGGCTCACCTCTGTCTTGACCCCTACCATATTGTGCAGTTAATTTTGCCTCCTTCAGACAGCACAACCCCTAGGATTCTGAACCATCTTTGTCTAGTGCAGAATAGGAGAGCTCTGTTTGCTGAATGAATTGTTAAAATGGAAATTTTCGTGCCCCATTTCCTTACCCTGGAACGAAATAGTGATACCTCCTGACTTCTCATCCGAGGATTATTGTGAGAATCAAATGACATGTGTTTTGTAAAAATGTTGGCAAATTACTTGGAAACTGCAATGTAATATATGAGTGAATGCAGTTAATACAGAAGATGATATAGTCTCAACTTGCTTAAAATATTTTAACTGCATTATTTCCAGAGAGAACACCAACGTAAATGACACAGTGTCCAGGGTACAGTTCCAATTTTACTGCCAATTACCTGGGTGACTTAGGATGAATCATCTTTCCTCTCTAGACCTCAATTTCCACAGTTGAATTTTAGAAATTTTAAAGTATTTGTTCTTTCTGCTGTTTTTTCCCTCCAATTTTCTTACAAGGAAGGAATTTTTCTTGTTCTTAAAATCATTCCTTCTTCAGTATTAGGGATGGTATATTACCAATAATGCAATAATGAATATGCAGTAATTAGCTTTTTCATTAAGTATACAAATCAATGACAATAGCTATTGTGTAGTGCTGATTACTAACATTTTCCTAACGTGGAATTGTTTTCATTATTGAATCAGCATTAACAAATGAAAGCTTCAGAACTCAGAATTAAAAGATCTCAGCAGCTGTATTGTGATGTCTTACTCAGTTTCATCTGGCTTCTTGTTCAGTATTTGCAGGGCAATTCCATCTTATTTCCTATATCACTGAAGTCACCCATGTGATTGATGGTTTTGGGGACAGCAGGTGGGAGCAGTGAGGGTGGAGGGTATGAAGAGTTGACCTGAAGGGGAAAAAGCTTCATCCTTTCCTTGTTTTTTATACTGCAGCTGATAAAGTTGATTCACTGACTGGTAGTTTAAACTGGTGTCTGTTAACAGCCCCTGGGATAGCTTGTCCATAATGCACAGTAAAATGCCCTCAAAGGCTTAAGAGAAGATGTAAGCTCAAAAGACAGCCATAAACTTGGACTGACAAGTCACTGAAGGCCGAGTCTAGGCAAACATTGTGCCAACATTAATGTGGCTGCAATTGGAGAGCAGAGAACACATTGCGGGTGTGGTATGTTGCTGAGATGTTCTATGGAAAAGAGGTAGATTTATCCTTCTTTCACTGTGCCTCCCTGGATTGGGATCTCCTAAATGAGAATCCCTTGGGTTAAGGTAACCTTGGATTGTGTATCCTTGAATGGGTTCCTTGGTGAAATTCGTGTCCACTCAGAACCTCAGCATGTAACTTACTTGGAAATAGATTCTCTGCAAATATAATTAAGAAGAGATGAAGATGAGCCATACTGGCTCAAGGTGGGTCCTAAATGTGGTGAGAATGTCTTTATAAGATACAGTAAATCACATGCATAGGCACATAGAGAAAAGAAGGCCATAGGGTGGCAAAGGCAGAGATTGGAGTAGTGGGGCCATAAGCCAAGAACCACCAGGAGCTGCCACAGGCTTGAACAGCCCAGAAAGGGCTCTTCCCTAGGATCTTCAGAGAGAACATTGTTAGAAAAATCCAGGGCCATAACCAGGACAGGAACCAAACAGGCCTTTATTGCAGAGGGGAG
>NW_004624755.1:17711291-17723527 GCF_000247695.1 Heterocephalus glaber | reverse complement strand
GGGGGGCTGCGGCGTGATGGATTATGGGAAGAAGAAGGCTGACTTGGGCGGGAAGGGAGACATCTTGGGACTGGGTGACCTACCAAACATGACCTTTCCACCCCTTGATTTTAGACTTCTGACCTCCGGAATTGTGAGGCCAACATTGCTGTTGCTTTAAGATGTCAAAGTGGTAGGTAATTTGTTACGGTAGCCCTAGGAAACTCAAGTTTATACTGAGTCGAAAATTCCAGCACCTAAGGTAGGAAAGATACGGATTGACAAAAGTGACAGAGACAAACTGGAGAGAGTGTGCCTTGAAGAGGCTGTACAAATGCAGATGCAGCCTTCCCAAATCTTTCTATGCTTTCAAAGACGCTGAGTATCTGGATTTTATTTGTATACTGTTACCGATTTTTTAGCATTGCCCCAGTTTTATTTTTGAAATGATGTTAACCATTTCAAACATGTCTGAATCAGATGCTTCCTGTGGGTGGTGAGTTTAGTGCCTCCTAGTGGTGTTCTTTGTAGACTTTTATTCTGTGTGACTTCACTCCCCTCCCATTATTTACTTTACTACTTCGGAGATGGTCATTCTTCAGTGACTACTGGGCAGGAATCAGAAAGCAGGGGTGTAGGGTAGGTCTTAATGGCAATGATGTATAGAATTTTGAGGCGGAAAAATGTAGCTCTCATACCTTTGGTGGTAATGGTACATGTGCGGATCTGAGGGTTATTTCCATATCTACCAACTGTTGATTTCAATAGAAACCCAGTCTACTAGAACCACAGTTAGTAAAGCCTGTTGGGATATGGAGCTTACTGAGGAGGTGTGGACATTTAGCTGGGGGGGGGGGTGGATGGATATCTCAGAACAAAAAATTTGACCAGAAGTTGGGTCAAGAAATATTCTTTGAAGTCTTCTAGCAATCACTGGGCTTTTAATAGATTGTCTTTTATTTGGGGATGAGATAACTATAAAAGCCAAAGATGAGCCCGGACAATGACAATGACATTACAATAGGAAATTTCTGCAATGGTTGCCAAAGATTATAATGAGATCTCAAAAGAAGTAAAAGAAGAGCAAACCTTTGGCAATTATTTGCTGAAAGAGATGATTACTTTGAAAGGAAATTATTTGGTGTCTTGAGATGAAATGCCAGAAATGATAAGCCTCTTGGATATAGGACAAATGTCACAGAAGAAAGAACAATAAGATATCATATAAAGGGAACTGGGTGAGATAAAGAAGAATGTTTAGGAAACTAAGAGTCCAACAGTGGAATTATGTAAGTGTTAAGAAGTGGTAAGAATACAATTGAGTTTCTCAGAAATTATATTACAAGAAGCAAATTTTAGAAATTGGCAGAAAGTGTAGGACACAGATGACAGTGTTGAGAGATATGCATTTGCTAAAAAAGGCTGAGACAGGATCTTTAAACATAAATCGATTCTACCTGCAGTAAACAGAGAAATAAAAGACATATTTAAAGAAAATTTACCATTTTAAAAAGATTCATATAAATAAGGTAGAATTAGTTCTTTAAATTATAAATGATGTCAGTGAAACAAGCTGCAAACAGAAACAAATAAAAATCAGAGACAAAATTGTGTGTACTTTTGCATTTAATTATAAATATTATAACATTCCAATATCTCATAAGAGTATAATGTAAAGAATAAAAGCTGCTCCTTGCTTCTATCCTGTTCTCCAGAGCTAAAGGTGTTAATGGTTGGTCGAATACGTTAAAGATTTTCACTCTGCCTCTACTAGCACCTACAAACATTTGTTGATGTTTTAGACTAAAGATTATTACTGTAAACATAGTTCTGCCTTGTGAGTTTTTTCACTTAGCTATGGATTGTGGATGGTTCTTCTCGTCAGGACATAGGATTCCAGTCAGTATTTGAAACCAGTGAAGAGACTGTCCATCCAGATGCACTGCGACTTACCCTACTATTAATAAACATTTAAGTTCTTTTCTTTACTACAAATAACAATGCTGTGGATATTCTTATCTTTGCACACTATTTGCAAGTAGACTTTGCTACACTATTTAGAGAATAAATTTCTCGATTGAGAATTACTGTAGTGCAAAGTTTGACCTAAAGATAAAAACAAACAAATCCTACCAGGATATAGGTAAACAGGAAACGAGACAGATAAACAAAGCAAATTTCCCAAACTGGTTTCTTAAAAAGGAGCAGAATTGAGAAAGCTTTCCCTCTGAAGCATTGAATGCCAAAGTATCTTTGAATACAGTGATATGTGAAGAATTTTTAAGTGGAAAAACAATATTGTGCACCAAGAATATTGTTTGCCTCCAAGTATTCTTTTGTATGAAAAAGTATTCTCTGAAAAAAATAAGCCTCAGTTTACTTCCTGTCTGCCAATTGAGGGGGCAAAGGAGGAAAACACTTATGGACACCTTGCATTTACCAGGAACTGACTACAGATGGAGAGCAAGACTGGAAAAGGCCAGACTTCGGCCTCAAGGCTCTCTCTTTGCTCACACTGGACCCACACGCAGGAGCATCTCTGGGATGTGGAGCTGTGTCCACTCGGGAATGGCTTTCCAGAATTCAGATTCAGGTAGAATCTGTATCCTTTATTGATGCACATTTTAAACAACAATTCTTATTATTCTGTTGAAATTCTTGGAAATGATTGCTAAAATGCTGAAATGTTTAAAACACCACTGAGAAAATTGATAAACAACAAAATTAATCCATTTCTTTGCTATAAGAGGAGCATTGCAGAGAGTGACATATGACCATTTTCAATGGAACAGGTCTTGAATAATAATTTTCTGGATCTTTAAAATTTATACTAAAACCAGGAAGAGCCTGGGTTCTTGGAAAGAAATAAACCACCCACTGGCAGATATTATCTGTCATTAAACCGCTCTTCATTTTATCTTCCATCTAGGAACTATGAACATGTCTGAGTTCTTTATACTTAAAAGCAGTATTATGCCATTAATTAAAACACAGTAAAATACACAGAAAAAGTGAAGGGCAAATAAAAGTAGCTATTTCTGGTTATCATTGGTTATATACTTGACACTCATTGTTTTTAAAATGTTAGATTAGGTATGTTATCTTTCATTTGTATTCATTTATAAATTTTTCACAGAAAGAAATTTACTCTGTTGTAGTAAAAAGTAAAAGGACAGTATTAAAAAGAACAGTGTTTAATTTGAACATACCATAATGTCACAAAAACATGCACATTATTCAAACTAGAAGAAAATACTTCAAAGAATTAACAATAGTTATCTAGATGGTGAAATTAGGGTTTTTTTCTTTCTTCATAGATTATAGAGATACACTATTTTTAATTATGAAGAAATATTTAAAATTTGAGCTATAAAGGGTGCATTCAACAAAATTTTATGATAACCTGTTGTGAGACAGGATGTCTGTGATTAGATAGTTGAATGAAGCATGGAAATTATTCTAGGATTCCACCCTTATAGGCTATTGTTTTCTTAATTGTGCACGTTAAAAGTTAAGATAAAGAAGAATCACTTTCATGATAAGAACATTCATACAGTGGGCTTTTTGATCAATCAGAGTTGGCTTGAATAATATTCAGACTCTTAATTAAACATATCCTGCTGGAAAACAGAAAGTTCTGAAAGTGTGATCTACAGTGTCAGACCCACTTGGATTAGAATTCTCTCTTGTTGCAAGCTTGCTATGTGATCCCAGGCATTAAATTATCTGAGCCTCAGTTTCCTCATTTTTAAAAAGTAGAAACTAATAATGTTGAATTGACGAGGTCATTGGGAATGAAGCAAATTATAAAGTGCATGTCACAATGATTAGTCATGGGTTCTTGATGTATAGGAAATGCTCCCTTTGTCTGTACTTACAGGTTTTAAAATATATGTTAAAAATTACTCTCATATTTGAAGCAGTACTTGAAAGTTTGCAACCCAGTTTCACATAATCTATCCTTATTTTTCACAGCAGTCCCTGGGTATCAGGAGCCCTTCAGGAGGCCTGATTACGTCAGATAGCAGCCCATCAGACTGCAGAGTGGGCTTCTAAGAGGGTGACCAGCAGGCTCAATCTCAGGGATCAAAGGGGACAGGTTGAACTTTAGACAGAGCCAGTTTGGATTGATGCTGAGGGTCATTGAGGGCCAAGTTTGAGTGACATGCATTTTCCAAAAGTCAGAAGAGGCTTCACACATGGTAAATGCCCTCTCTTTGCTGGTACTGTCTTGGAAGGTTTTCTTGTCTTACCTTTGATTGTCTGCAGCATCACCCTGGGTTCTAGACAGTACTTCCATTCACAACTGAGAAAATAAAGACCCAGAGGTGGTGGCTTGTTCTGGATGACTTTGGTAGGGGAGAAAAAGCTGAGATTTGAACTGATGAGCACCTGATTCCATACCACACCCCAGTGCTATCAGGTATAAAGAAGCTTCTTGCTTCCTTTGGGATTAAAATCAGTAAAGAATTGGATTTACAGGAGGAGCATTTAGTCTCCAGAAAGAGTAAGTGGGTTTTCAAGACTTGAGCTGCAATAGGCTTGAGATCTATTCACTGTGATAGATGATAAATCCTGCAGGCCTCAAGAGCATTTGTGCAAGTGCCATGGGTTGATTAGACCCTCAGATATATGTGGGGGAATGACAGAGAATAAAAGGAAGAGACAAACAATATTCAAGGTATAAGGGGGCCAGGAGGAATCTCCCTCTAGTAGACAGGCTTTGATGATCTCCATGGTGAGCCTACTTTTATTAGCAAGAAGCACAGGGGAGGAGGTAGTGTACCTTTTCAGGAACAGCAACTGCAGTAAGATTAGGGTATTAAGATAGGGACCAAGTTTAACATCTCAAAGGGAACAAGTCCAGTTCCTTCTCCATAGGATACCTGCATTTTGTTTTGCCCTCAGCAGATGCGATCTTGTCCCAGGAGTGCTGTGATTCTGTCTTTCCCACACAGGCAGGAAATCTGCAGCCTTCTGCAGATTTCCCGATGTCTAAAGCAACTCACATTGGCCTCTATACTGTGGGACCTAAGTCACGTGGCCTGATCCCCAACATTTTCCCCACACAGCTTGGTCCCTAACACACAAGGCCTGCAGAGAAGGTCTTTGGCTCAGTAGCAGCTAGGAATTCAGTGTTGCCAGTGAATCACTGTGGGAGTAGCTGCCAACCAAGAGTAGACTTTACCTGCATGTTTTTCATTTAACTAAACAGTTATACTGAATGGCCCCCAATTCTACAAACCATAATAAGTAATGAACTGTCTAGAAGAAAATCAGGATGATCAGATAATAGCAGAACTATAATGCATGTTTTTATAGGTGAATTTCTGTGACTTTGTAGAAGTTCAGAAGAAGAAATTCTTAACTCCATAAAAAGGACTTTGAAAAAGGTTTCCAAAAAATTAGGAAGTAAGACTTTTACTTTAGGTGTAAGTATGTCATACTTAAAGGCATTTTTCTTCTCTTCCACCCCACCTCTTCTCTTTCCCTTTCTCCAACCCTCCTATCTTCTTTCTCTTTCTTCCTTCAACCACCACTTATTGAGTGTTTATATTAACAGTATAGGAAGCATTTGAGATTTGGCCTTGTTAGCAAGAAACTTCTAACTCAGCAAGATAGAAGAGCATGTTCAAGAAGCTCCAAGTATTTTGCTTTGGTTGGATTACGGTACCAATGTATTTAGGATTGCCAAATTCTAATTAGTGCTAGTTAAATTGGAATTTTAGGTAGAGAATAATGTTTTAGCATAATATATCCAAATACTGCATAGGACATAGATACACAAAACATTATCATCTTGGTGTCCTTTTCCCCCTTTTTTTGCTAAGTTGGGCAACCCTACCTATAAGTGAATCTTATGAAATCAGGTTAGAAATTTAGGCATGGATAGGGAAATTTAATAAATCATTCTAAGGAGATTGAATGTCTTGCTTCCAGTTATAGGGAGCCACTGAAGTGTGCTAGTCAAGGAAAGAACACATTTATAAAGATCGTTCCGCCCACAGTGAAGATATCTGAGAGACACTCAGGCTCATCCCTAATTTCTTTCACTTGTGCTTGGTGCCTTCATTATTTTCAAGAATTTGATGGTCTCTTGGCCCACTCCTCAGATATTTCTGTGTGAGTCTCCAAATATTCATGTCTGAATGTTCAGTCAACTACTATGAACATTCAGGGATTTCTTTTCATATGTGTATCAGACAGGCCAATAGGTTCAAACTTGTGCTTTGTCTCAATCCATTTTCTGTTGCTATAACAAAACACCATTACCTGGGTAATTTATAATAAAAAGGAATTAATTTCTTGCAGTTCTGGTGGTTGGAAAGTCAAGATTAAAGACCTCCATCTGGTGAGGACCTTTTTGCTATGTCACCTCATGGCAGGAAGATGGCCTGGCAAGAGAGAGCATTCCAGAGAGATAGAGAGGGGACAGAATTGGCCTTTATACAGTCAGTTTTCTGGTCATGAATCCACTCTTGGAATAATGACATTAATCCATTCATGAGTTTTGGAAGGTGCAAACACTGAAACCATCAAAAATTTGTGTATGATGTCAGTCTTAAAAGTGAAATTGTCAGACATTTAACTCTGTGTGTGTGGTACAGGGACATAAAACCTGTGTGTTTCTGCTATACCTCCATATTTTTTTTGTCTCACTAAGCTGCTAAATTGCCCAAGCTGTGCTTGAACTTGAACTTCTCCTGACTCAGCCTCCCAGAATGCTGGGATTATAGGCATTCACCAGCACATTTAGTTAGGCATTGAACTTCTATTGTATGCAGCAAATAAAGTAGGAAAGTAAAACTTGCTATAAACAACTCTTTTTTTGATTTGCTTTAATAAGAAGCAATTGGAATTTAAAATACCAAGAGGATGTAGAAAGATGTTGCTAAGACATGCTTTTCACCATGCCTGAAAAATTTGTCATTTCTTAAATACGTTAAATATACTGATGCATTCTTCTCAAATCTGTTTTGCTAATAATTTATTTGTTTACCAAGTAATAATTTACATATTAAACCAAAGTCTCAGAAAATCAGAAAAAGAATATGTCTATGTATAAGTATTTACACACATACATAAACACGTATATAGATAACACACATCAAGCACTGAGACTTTTAGATTGATGGCCACAACTAGATAAAGAAAAGGAACAACTGTAAATGAGCAGCTGCATGACTTCCAAACATTATCATAAGATGAGTAAAGGCCATTGATATGTTCTTTTGAAAGACTGCTGATATCAGAGCAATAATACTTGGAAAGAACTGACTCATGACTTTGTAGCAGGTGGGAGAAGGGTAGAAAGGGCAGAATCTATGTAACAATTCACAGTAAAATGGTGCATTAGCAAAGGGATTAGCATACAGTAGGCATGATACCAATGGTATAATTCTACATCTGAGAAGGAGCGATAAAACTCTCATTTATTAGCAGGGGAAACGGATGGTCTGGCTGAGAGCAGTGGAAAGGTCTTATTTTATGTGCTGTTGGGGAATGGAGATGGGAAAGCGGAGAAATGAACATTTGTGGGCCACACACTGCACTGTCGGTGATGCTAAGGACATGCATTAGCTCACAGATCCAGCTCAGTGAAATCTCTCCACCAGCTTCACTCTTTAAATTTTGTCATTTTACTTTATACAACAAGAAACCAATGCTGAGAAGGACTAAAGAGCTTTGTTCTTTGTCACAAATTGAGCAACATACCTGAGATTAGAATTTGGATCTTTATATTTATGCTTTTTCTAGTCCACCAAATGGCTGTCCGTAGTTTCTGTTGGACACTATCTCACTATAGGGAAATTCAAACCATTGCTTTTTCTTTTGACACAGAATTTTCTACCCTGGCTCTCTAGGGGCCTATGCAAAACATTTTTTATTTGAATGCTATTACTTTCTTACATCGGAGACCATTGGTTAGTGACCTCACCGAGCCACTGTGGGCCAAGCCTTGGTCTGACCTTACTGTCGCTCCTTGAGTCAGACACAGTCCACACTGAGAAGCCTCTGATGTATTGCACTTTACATCTGAGCAGAAATAACCCTGCATCCTCACATTCAGCACTGCTGAAGTCAAGGCAAACAGTACGAGGGTCAAGGCGGAGGAACACTATGCTTTATATATATATAAAAAAACTGTGTTCTTTGTCATCAAAATCTAGATATCATCCAACATGTTTAGGATTGTGCTTCATGGGTTACATTTTCTTAAAGTTTAAGTTAATTTCACCTGCTCTCCTATTCTTAAAATTTAGAAACAAGTGTTTAAATATGTCTAGTACAATGTCAACGTTATAGCATTTGGATTACACAGGAGCTACACATAGAAGGACCTGGAGACAGATCCAGCCTGCTTGCTTTTGTAATTCAAGTTTTACTGGGGCACAGAAGCCCACACCTGTTCCTTTAACATCATCTGTTTTTGTGGTACATGTGAAGGTTGAGTAGTTAGAATGAAGGAAAATACACTTGCTTCTGACCCTTTGCAGGAAATATTTTCTGACTTCTGGCCTATGACAATAGGAGATACTTCAGTCTTACATTTCCAATCAGGTTGTATACGTGATGCTTAATCTCATCTCTCCCCCCCAAAATCATTAATTTTTTATTTGACAGCACCTACATTTGCTTAGGCATTTTTTCACCCCAAAATAATCATTGGAAATTATTTTTTTAAACAAGGGAAAATATTTCTATAAATATATTCATCAAAGCACTGAGATCTAGTTTCTATCTCCACTTTAGAAAGAAAAAAAATTAGGCATAGAGCATTCATTTTTCAAAATCCAAATGAGACAAAAATTTGGGCACTGACTATGTGTCCGGTCCTCAGATGGGTGAGAGCCAGAAGGAAGCAGGGAGGACAGAGTCCTTAACCTTTGGGAGATCAGTCTGTATCGAGCCAAGTCAGACTCAGTAAGTAACAGTGTCAGATTTTGAACTCAGGTTTATATGGTTCCAAAGTGTACTTGTACTTTTCAAGTTGAAATTTGTGAGGCGCTTTGCTAACACCCTTCATGTAGCATGAGGCAGGGACAGACAGACACACAGTAACCAATTACATGGCTTCAATTCTCCTATATGGGATGTGACAGACATTTTTATATATTAGACTGGCCGTTTTAAGGAAGAGAATGCAAATTTCAAATGAATATTTAAGATAAACGACTTCAGATGAATTAAAGCTTGCAGAGCTCCTGGGAGTGGAATATTTCTCCATGGAATACTTTTACTTACAGTAAGAAGAAAAGACAAAGGAACCAACTCTTTAAAAATAATGCACAAAGGAAAGCCCCCTAATAGCTAGGATTTAAACAGAAGGAAGCCAAGGAGAAAAAGTTTAAAGAACAGAGGCCTCAGATGCAAACTTGAAAATGACTTTCACAGAGTGTTGTTGGTCAGTCTGCCACTGAGAAGCCTAATTAAGACATCTGCTAAGAGTTACCAGTTGATGGTGGTGTCACTGTCACACCATTTAATTGACATGCTGTGATTCTGTTCCAGATGAACTTCCTAAGTGGTCCTCCTAATAGAAAGATCACTTAAATTAAAAGTGGGGTGTAAATGGGGATTTGTGATGTTAATAGGCCAGGTAGCTTCTCTGTCATTTATATACATTTCCATTTTCCCCAATGCATATTTGCATACATTGGAGGATGTCTCTGAAGGTTTTGCATGGGCAATAATAGCGGGGCAATGAGTACCCCACTGGCGCAGAGTCCAAAGAGTCATTTCTCTGACCTCCCCTCAGTGCTGATTTTGGAGACGTCTTTGAGTGTCCATCATTAGGAACAAAAACCCATGATCCAGAAAAACAAGAACTCAGCCTGTTTACCCAGGTACAAGAAATAAATATTTGGAAGACTGAAATTGGTTGAAGTACCGAGTCTATGCAATGTATGAAGACTTGTTTAGTACTTTAAAAGCTTAGCACATTAAACTAGAAAACTCAATGATACTGGCCTATCTGGTGGCCCATTGAGATTCCTCATTCTGATAGCCTAATATAGGGAGGACTCAGGAAACAGGACTCCGAAAAGCAGTTTCAGGGAAAGGGGGATGAAGTTAGAGTCTACCAGACCAGATTCTAGCTGTGGGTCTGCCCCTATCTGCTCTGTGTCCCTCTGAATCTCAGTTCTACAACTATAAGTTCTGTGTGTTAATAGCATTCAATATTATGTCTGTGGCAAAGACGGAGGTAATGCATGTAAAAGCACTTGTATGGAAACTTTAATAAATGAGGGCAAATAAAGTAAAGGAGAGGACGATGCAATGTTCAATTTTCCTTGACCCATGATGAGATTTTCTCCAGTTACTGGGTTTATATAAAAAAAGGAATGGCACTTTCAAAGGTACTTCCAAGAGGTATTTTGAAAAACTAAGTTGATCAGATCAAGTATAACAGTATAATCAAACCCCCACTTCTTGTAAACTTTCCTGTCACTTGAGAGTCATATTTGATAATGACAGATCTGAAGGACTTGAGAAGACTGAGTTGGAAAACTGCTCTTTGTGTGTCCATAGCAATCAGCTAGGTCATTCTTTTGTACAATTTAATTCATTATTGCTTCTTTTTCTTTCATTTCCTTTCCAGTTTTTTGTGGTACTGAGGATTGAACCCAGCTCCTTTGCACTGATCCACACTACCAGTCCTTTTTATTTTTTTTATTTTGAGGCAAGGTCTTGTTAAGTCACTAAGTTATCTAGGCTGGGCTCAAACTTGTGATCCTCCTGACTCAGCCTCCCAGAGTGCTGGAATTACAGGAGTGCACCACCATGATGAGTTCATTTTTTCTTGAGTACTCTGCATAATCACTTGACTTCCTTTCGGTCTCTTGCCCTGCCCATCACAACACAGATTAAAACAACACTCACTGGTATCTCTCCACCTCCAAAGGAATAGATTTCTATAGTAATCCAATCCTAATTTTTATAGCTTGTTATTAAGAATCAACTCAATTAGTTTTGGTTTCAGATTCATCCTTTGCACTTATTTTAATCCAGATAATGAAACAGGGACAGCAGCAAATTCTTTGTTGCGTCTCTTCATCAAGAAAGATCCCATATGAATAAGCAGGATCCCCTAAAATCCACATCCTATAGGCTGGCATAGGCCACAGGATAGGCAAACACAGTAAGATATAATGAATACCTGACATAAGGGATAGGAGTGTGTTTGGACCATTGTAGGATTCAGGAGGACTGCCAGGGACAGGCAGGCACCAGAATATTATGTAGACAAGTTAGTATGATATATAAAATATTTCTGTGTCTCACCAGTGGTAATAGACATGAGAATTTTAGGGTGCTTAGGCAAGTTGTAAAGATCTTGATATTGTCCTACTTTATTCCTGTAGCAGACAATGCTAGTCACATTTGTGTGTATATCAATTGCTACAACACAAAACCCAACACACACAATTCAAAAGAGGAAAGCTTTAATGTCGCTCATGGTTTCAGAGGATTTAGTCCATGGTCATCTGAGTCCAAGGCAGAAACATCGTGGTAGAAAGGATAGCAGAGCAAAAATGCCAAGTTGATGACAATTGGAAAGGAGAGCAGGGAAACAGCTCCAGAGAGGAAGGGTCCAGGGGCCAGACATAGTACCCAAGGTCAAGTATCCAGAACTCACCCAGACACACCAAGAAGTGTCCTTTACTAATCCTCTGGGCCTTTCTCAATCCAGTCAACCTGAAATATTACAATTAATGGTCACCATGCATGTGTGTGTGTATATGTGTCTAGCATCATGATTTGGAATCATTCTTCTGATTCCTTTGGGGAATGCCTCACTGAACCTATGTCATCTTGATGAGTATGATCATTATTCTGTGCTTAGGTCCTGCTAGAGAAAGGATAGACATGTGCCCTGACGGGCCAAGTCCCCTACCTCTGGGGGCAATATGGCTGGCTGCAGTTGTGTATTCGTGGCGAGACAGGGTCAGCTAAGGTCTTTCCTAGAGTTAGTATGTGGATTTGGGGGAGTATAATGATGAAGGTAGTCTTGTTCCCCCCACCCCATTAAGTTTATTGGTACATTTTAGGTATAAAATACATTTACATATGTCATTGGGATCTTGTACCTTTACATGAGTATCTTGGTTCTTATTTTTTTCCCCTTCCCCTGCCCTCCCTTCATCCCCTCCACCCTTCCCTATTTGCAAAGATTTTGTTTCCATTTTTTTCCTCTTCTCATATTTTTTCTTTTCCCTTCTTTCCTTTCCCCTACCCCTCCCACTTCCCCTGCT
>NW_004624755.1:17671993-17708713 GCF_000247695.1 Heterocephalus glaber | reverse complement strand
GGATTCCATTTGTTTCCTATGTTGGGATTCCATCATATTCCTCAGATCCTCTATTTTTTTTTATCTGTGTCCCCTCTAGATTTATTAATCATGTCTTGCACTATGAGCACAGTCTTTGCTATTATCTGAGGAATTATTTCTGATTTCATTTTTTCCAGATCCTCTTTTGTTGCCAGTTCAGGGAGTCCAGGTGGTTGAGTATCAGGTTGTTCCATCTAGTTTCCCTTTGGGGTGCTGTAGGTGATCCAGAAGTTTGTTTTTGAGGCTTATTTACGTGTCTTCTCATTTCCAGTGGGCGGTGGGGGGGAGGCGGTGCTTCTGTCGCCCATGCAGCTCACCTTCTCTGCCCTAGGAGCATGGAATGGCAGCAGGGGAGCATCTTCCTGGGTGCTGGGATTGGCTTGCCTTCTCTGCCCTAGGAGTGTGGAATGACAGTGGTAGTCTTGTGAAGAGAAAGAAGCTTTTAGAGGATGAAGGCAAGTCTGGTTGAGATATGAAGAGAAAAACAGATTTTATGATGTCTCTGAGTCTCATCTTCCTAGAAATATAAACTGAGGAATTCCTTCACACTTCAGATTGTATGATCTGGGTATCTGACACTTGTAATTTAAAATGAAAAAGACTTGGAAAGGAAGGGAAAGAGAGATGCAAAACCAAAGGAATGAAGTAGAAAATCAAGTGTTGGCAGAAGATATGAGGCCAATGGACTGGGAAGAGATTAGGCTATATTTCAGCAAGGAAATAGAACTCATCTGGCTTTTAATTAACCTTTATCTAGCTTTTCTCCTGTGAATATTGTGCCAGTAATATCCTTACAAAGCCCTAATTATTTTGGGGCAGGTGTCATAATTCTTAACATCAAATTCCCTCTCTATGTAGCATGTAACAAAATCTATCCCATCGAGCCACGAAGACTCTCCACTTTTAAGCCCCGTTAAAACAATGTGAAAAAAATTTGTGAGAAACAAGATTGAGAAGCAATGTGGTATCACAGAAAGAATATTGGTTTTTAAATTAGAAACTGAGATTGGAATAAACATTTTGACACCTCCTTGGGGGGTATGTACTTTGTGACTCTGAGCCTTTGTTTCTTCAGTGTGGAAATTGGGATGAGAATAATAACAGTCCTGCATCACAGGATGTTCATATGGGTAGCATGATATCCTATAAATGATATAGATGGGCCAGCGCTAAGTATAACAAACAGGTTCTCAATTAATATTTTCTTTCTTGCTTCCAGATCTAGCACTCTTAGTGGTATTCTGAAGAGACAGAATAAATATCTCCACCACCAAAGCACAGGTGGAGTCCTTTCTGGGGCAGAAATGAGTGGAGTTACTCATTTTAACTATTATTATTATTATTATTATTATTATTATTATTATTATTATTATTATTACTGTTAGGTGACAGAAGGTGGTTTCTGGGTCTGTGAGGAGGATGTTTTAGGTTGAATCTCTGGATGCATTTTTCTTGCTGGTGCTAGGGATTGAACCCAGAATCTTTACACTGAGATTCACTCCTTGGCCTATGTTATTTTTTATTTTGAGGCAGGATCTCCTTAATTTGGTAAGTTACACAGTCTGGGCTGGGGCTTGGCACCCTCTTGCACTCATGTTCCAGGGTGCTGGGTTACAGGTGAGCCTCTGTGCTGGGTGGCATTTGAAGTAATTTCTTCTTGAGAAGTTTCTGTCATTTTGTAGGACTTTTGCAGACAAGAGAGAGTAGGGAACCAGGTGACTCAAAAGGAAAACTCTAATCCCAAGGGGCACATTTCCTTTTGTGCTGGGCTAGTTCCTTAGGGTCAGAGAGATTCAGGGATTTGGGGTAGACCTTCTGTCTAATAGGGAAAAGAACTCATGTGAATCATTATTTTTATTCTATATTGCTACCAGCCAACACCATCAGTCCATTCCCTGCAACCAGCCAGTGAGAGGCTTTGAGACATTTTGCTCTAGTTAACCTTTTCAATCCTTTTAAAACACATGCAACCCACCCTCCCCCAGATATTATTAACATTTTATTATACGGAAACTAACAAAATCTTAAGAAGTGAAGACATTTTCTCATGACAAACAACACAAGTGAACCCTGGGCCTATGAGATCATAAAGTGCTATCTGTCTTTCCATTACTGTAGCTGGCGACTTAGGAGTGCAAAGTGAAAAATGAGGAGCTGAAGAATTAAATCCAAGATGAGAGTCTGTCACTTTCCCATCTGGAGAGGACCAAGGGTTGCAGTGTTATCCTTCCTCCTCCCCGGATGAGGGAACTGGTGGAGGAAGCAGGGGGTGTGGCTTCGGCAGTCTCCCCATCAGCAAAGGGGAGGCGGCCCCCAGCCCTGGGACTGCAGTCCTGGGACCTTCATTTTCAGGCTCTGTCGGAGCTGGGCTGCCGGTCCACTTGCCCAGGAGAAGTGTCAGTGAGCCATTTGCCTGACCCTTTACAAAGTTAAGCCTATTGTTTGGGTCTTCATGCTGCTTTTCTAAAAAGCCCTGACAGACTCTGCAGGAATAAAAAAATAAGTGTCGGCGTGCTGGGTGCCTTCTCATAGAATGAAAAGTTGAAAGGTGAGAAACTTTGCTGTCAGAAAGTAGTGAGTTTGGCTAAGGAATACTAACTATTAAAGTGGCCTGTATTTCCTCCCATTCTCTCACCAGGGCTTTGCTGTGAGTGGGGCCTGCTGGAGTTCCTACCCCCCAGAGCCAAAGAGGGGGCGGGAGTGAAGAGGATGGGGCTGGGCGGGGTGACATACCCTCACCCTGGCTGTCACACCCTCACCCTGGCTGTCACCATCCCTTTGGCTGAGCACAGCTTGTGTGTTGGGTGTCTAGAGTCAGCCTCCCGAGGAGGACACTGAGCTGGACACGCAGAAGGAGGCAGGAGGGCTGAGACACGAGCCTGCTATCTAGCTTGATGAAGTGAGGGGAAATGCCGCCCAAGGCAGGGACCTAGGGCAGCGATCTTCTGCCTGGCATGAGTTGCCAGTCCAAGGGGGCTTTTGGGAATCACGGGAGAGATTTCTGGTGGTTATGAAGGAGGGAAGAGGAGTGAGTACATGTTAAGGTTTAGATATGATCTGTGCCCCCAAGTTTCATGTGCTGGAAATTGGGTTCCCAAAATAATAGTATTGAGATAGTGGAAGCTGTAAGAGCAGCAGCCAGGGAGAGAATATTAGGTGATGGGGACTCCACCCTTGGAAAGAATTAAGCCCATCTTGCAGCAGTGGATTAGATCTCGAGGAGTTGGTTTCATTTTGCAAGATTGGGCTGTTAGAAAGTGAGTACAGCTCCCCCTGCTTGCTCTCTTGCTTCCTCTCTTGCCGTGGGAATGCTTTCTTTCTCTCTCTTCCTTATGGCCACCCCTGCACATATTCCTGTCATTTGATCCATCTGTTCTCTTAGGATGCAACATGAGGGCTTTACCAGATGCAGTTGCCCAATCATGAAGATCTCTGCCTCCAGGACTGTAGCTAAATAAACCTCTTTCCTTCACACATTACTCAGCATCAGGTGTTCTGTGTTAGCAACACAAAATGGACAAGGCAGTGTGCTGCTCCTAGCATTCACCTGGCAGTTGGAAGTCAGAGATGCTAACGTCAATGGTGCTGGTTCTGGGGGTACCAGGTAGTTACTCTGGAGGATCAGATTGGATTTGGAATCATTTAAGAAGAGTAGGAGACATGGCCAGTGTTTGGATGCTCTGTCTAAAACAGCCGCGCTGTAGTCCTGGGATCACTGCTGTGGACTGGCTCTAGTCCACTTCTCCATTCTCAGTATCATGTTATGCCTGCCTCTCTGTGTCATTGAGAGACTTTGTCTGACTTCACTTATAAAACAAGAACAGCTGCAGAACAGGCAGACAGGAGGATGCCCTGAGGGAAGGGGCAGAAGATGATGGTGATGACCCATCTTTGTAGTCCAAAGATACCAAACATTCCCTCATAGAAGAAAAGCTGATGGGATTTTTTTTTTCAGTGTCATTATAATGTTGTTTAAATCATCTGGTAGAATAACATTTCCTTAGGTTGAGCTTCCATCCTAAGGACTTGTGTTCAGGCTTCAGCTCTATCACTTACTAAGTGTGACTTGAAGCAAGTTAATTACTTTCTCTTTTAAAAAACTGTATCCTGAGTAATTTAATGATACTTATATCATGAGATTATTTGTAGGATTCAATAAGACATGCAGACAACAGAAAGCCTGGTAAATATTTTTTAAAAATAGCTATCATTATTATGGTGGTAATTACTATGTAGGAAAGATAAGAAATATTTGGGGTGAGGGACAGGGGAGGTGCATTGATTCCCCAACAGGAGACCCTAGGAAGGCCCAAGGGTGACCTGACAGACTGGGCTGGTGAAGGAGGTGAGCCCTCCAGGGATTTATGATATTAAATAATAAGAAAGAATGGTCACCAAAGAGCGATCTGGAACAAAGTAGAATTTATTTATTTGCCTGGAGAAGCACTTAGGTGAGGGTGGAGCAGATCTCTCAGAGCAGAGGGAACAATTAGATAGAGGCAAGAAACTGGCAGAAGAATACTGAATAAGGTCCTTTTCTGAGTTCCGGTCTCTGTTTGCCTCAGGGTTGTGTGTGAATTTTGCTCCTGTGGTTCCTGTTATGTTTCCCCGCATGCCTTGTGCCAGGAAGCCTGCTGTCAAGCAAGTCTGGGGACACTGAATTTCGAGCTGCAAACTTCGCAGACAACTTTCTGTGCAAATGTTGAAAGCTTCAACTGGCTCCTTAGCAATGTCAGTCACAGAATTATATTGCCTTTGTATTACCACTCCTGGCCCTTAGTTCTCTGGGACCTAAGGAGCTCTGAGTGAAGCTGTGTGTGTGAGTTATTTATGCAGACATGTCCTTGGAGTCCACCTCTGTGAAACAGTGAAAAATGAAGCAGGAATGAGCAGAAGGAGAAGTTGAGTTGTGGTGCAGGCCAGTGACAACTTTGGCCAGATGCAAGAGACACTGGAAATGCTGGGGTGGGGTTTTAAGGTAGTACCTTGTAAGGGTGAGATGCAAAGGTCTTATACTTCTTTGTTGATTGCTAGATATGAGCAACACAGGAAGGGCATTATTTGGGGTATGGTGACTCTAAGCAGAGAAGGCTATTCTCTAAGGTGCTGATAGCTCAAAGCTGTCCACTGCAGCAACAAGGGCTTCACTGGAGGGTGACCTGGAGGCATATGACAGTGTTCACCCACACTTGCTGTCCACCTTAACCTTGGTTTTGCTTTGCAATCAAAGGAGAAGCTAGTGCAGGAGGTTAGGAGGCTTGTAAGGCCTGCAAAACTGTTAACTCCTCTCATAGGCACTCAATCCGCATTACCATTGTCCTACCTCCCTTAGTTTCTTTCTTAGAAGGGGGTAGGGGATTAAAAGGAGGCATGGACCATATGGAGAAGACAAGTGAAAATGAGACTTGAGGAAGCCCTGTACGCTACTCAAAGGGTCTCAATGACTCCATGGAAAGGGTGCGTTTTCCATGGGGGCAATATTGCAAAAGTTGATATTTACATAAGCAGACAATAGCATATATTGAGATTAAAATTTGATGGGGTTTAATTAGAGGGAAAATATTTAAAATGGCTCCCAAAGGGGGAGAATTAATGAAAAAGAAAGTGTGAGAACATAGAAGAAAGACAAGGAAGCTCTGAGCCTCCCATTTTCACATTTGCCTTTGTGTTCCAGGATTTGAATCTGTCCAAAGACTTAGAGGATGGAATTCAGCAACTATGGCCCTTAGCATTAGCATGACAAATGGTGATTTTTGTTGCTGTTTGTCTGTTTAAGCAACATTATAATGACACTGAAAAAAATCCCACTGGCTTTTCTTCTATGAGGGAATGTTTGGTATCTTTGGACTGCAAAGATGGGTTATTGGCCATCCTCTTCTGCCCCTTCCCTCAGGGCACCCTCCTGTCTGCCTGGTCACACCACTCCATCTGTGGGAACTGGACCTGCCTGACATGTGCCCTTGGGTTATCTGCTTGGCCTCTGTAGGCATTTGCGCTGCAAGCTCTAATAGGATATTAGAATCTTAGGATATTAGAGCTGAGTTGGTAGGAGCTCAGTCCTGGCTTCATGTCAGAGGAGCTTTTGCAAAATCCCTCTGGCATTCTCATTTAATTTTGGGCTCCTTCATATGTTCTAAGAGCTCTCTAGGGGGCTCTGAGGTGTCGCCTGGATGGAGAGCTTTGACCTAATGCAGCCTCTCACTTCGCAGCTCAGGGAATTGAGGTTGGAGTAGGAAGGAGAATTGTCTAAAGACACATAGTTATTGCACAAGGGGCTAGAATTAAAATTAGATCTTCTGACCATGGCATGGAGTATGTGCCTCTTCCTTATTTCCTGTTTCAAAAGTTTATGTGGGGAACTATGAGGCAGTGGGTATGTTTGTGCAAACACTAGAATTAGATTATATTTTTGAGTTTGCTTAGTGACAAGCATTTATTGCCTTTAACTCTTCTCCCTAATGAAGTCTTCTCTTCCCTTGGTTCTGTAACAGGGATTGCATGGGGTCCTGGAAATCAATGGCAGAAAGGAAAAGACACCTAATATACATCTTGCAGCTTCTACAAGCCAAAATGGTGCCGTGTATTTTACTATAGTTGCTTAGTTAATTCTAGAGTGTTGGTATTGTTCACCACTTCAAAATGGTGAAGAAGCTCAGAAGGATTTGGTTGTCTGCTTGGGATCTCACAATTTATGAGTGATTTATACTCAATTCATACCTTCCTAAAGCTGATATGCTGTGTGAGCCCAATGGAAAGTAAATTTCACTAAGTCAGGAATATTTAAATGATTTGTTCATTCATTCATTGTTTTTGCTACGCTTACAATTCTAATAGCACATAGTAGGTGTTGATAAAAACTTGTTGACTCAGTGAATGAGTACTACTGAACTCTATAGCACTTAAGACTTGGGAAACAAAGAGTTTTGAGTCTAGTGAAATACGCAACATGGAAGAAAAATTTTCTACTTTTAATTTTGGAATGCAGCAGCTTTCAAAACATCTGCAAAGGAGCACAGTGTATTCAAAACACCTCCTCCAAGTATTCTGTTGCCAAGCACAGAAATATGCCAAGTAAGGAAAATATCCTAAGCATGTCAAAGAGAGGGCGGTTGTCTATATGCATGTGTGTGTGTATGTTTGTGTGAGTGTTATGTGTTTGTGTGTGCGGTTGTTACATTGGGCAGGGTGTTCTTAAAAAGCTGTGGTGAAGGAGAGACAGGACCAATGTTTGCGAGGTTGTCCCAGGATACCTGAAATCATGAAGCATGCCTGGGGAGAGGCACTGTCTGCGGGAGTCTGGGAGTTGCAGGAGGCATGTTGCTCTTCACCTCCCTGGGTGTGAGCTAACGTGCATACTAATGATACCCTTCCCTCCACAAAAGCCTTGCTTAGAAACATACCCTTCTCCTCCCAGCCTCTCCATTACTTGGCATATAAAGTCACTTAATAAGTGCCTGTTGAGTGAAATGACAGTTGTGTTTCTATAGAAACAGGATTTCCGAGGGTTGAGGCACATTACTAAGGTATTGCAATTTCTGTGATCTTCCCCCAGGAGAAACCTGACTTTCGTTTTGGGTGGAGATGGGGTGTAACTATGGCTTATCACTTTCATAGTGTCTCACATCCTGGTGACACTTGACTTGCATGAGTTACCTGAGATGTTACTGCCGTGCTCTGAATGAAGAAAAGAGGGTTCAGAGAGCTCAAGGAAGCTTTTTAGAGCCACTCAGCCAGGAAATGGTAGTGGTAGGATGTCAGCCCTATCCTTCTGGGCTCCAGCATGGAACCACTTCTGTGTGGTATAGGATTAGCCTTGCGGAAAGAAAAGTTTGGCTCTCCACCAACTCCTGGGGGTGACCTTTAAGACCTTAGAGTGAGAGTCTCCTCTCTGTGCTGACAGTGTGACTTATCATGAGGACCTCCTGGCACAGTGTCAGCTTGACCTCCAGCAGGGCTGAAGGCCAAGGTCAGCACATAAGCAGCCAGTGAGATCTTAAGTAACCAGACCTGGGGAAAAATCTGGACACCAAGGCTCAGGTGAGCTTCCTTGGTTGTCGGGACTCCAAGTGTTCTGCCACACATGATTTCTGGCATAACTAAGCGCTGTCTGCATGTGCCCTGGCAGAGGACATAGGATCCTGTCCCTGGGACCTCCAGGACCCTTCCCTGTGCACCTTTGCCTGTTGTGATCTTACGCTTTAATCTTTCTGCTGCAGTAAACCACAGCTGTGAGTATAAGAGCTTTGCTGAGTTTTGTGGGTCCAGTGAATTATTAAATCTAAAGGTGATCTTGGGAACCTCCTAAACCTCCAAGTTCCTACAGTTCCTCTCTGCCACATTGGGCTGAGGGTCAACAAGGACTAAA
This sequence comes from Heterocephalus glaber, assembly GCF_000247695.1. The sequence goes on along the minus strand of NW_004624755.1, from coordinate 17,700,327 downwards.
AGAGGCATTACTGTCCAAAGTCTGAAGTAGGTGAAACAAGGGGAAGCAAGCCGTAACTGGGGCATGGGGAGAGGGGACACGGCTTTCCCAGTGGGAATGGAGCTCGGGTCCAGAGGCAGATACAGCTCATTTTCTAAGCCCTGCTAGCAGCAGGGTGCAACCCAAGACAGCTCCCTGGGAACCAGTCCTGATAGGTCAGCCCCTAGACAACTGCTGGCCTGGCACATGTGTCCAACCAATAGGTCTTTTTCCCAGTTGTTTGTCTTTGCAGTGTCTTGTTTTGCCCCTTCTCCATGCTTGTCTCTGCTTTCTTCCTAAGGGGAGCGGGCATGGCACCATGCATTGGCATGAGGCTTGGGAATGGATCCCCCCTTTGCTTTTGCCTGGGCTCCCTTCTAGGTGGGACCAAGGCCCGGATAAGGCAAATGAGGCATGGTAGACCCAGCCTGTTGCTGTGTTTCAGCATTATTGTCTGGAATATGGAATCGAGTTTAGTACCTCATCCCCCAAGAGGTTACCGGGATGAGAGGTTCTCTGCACCCATGCTCACCTGCTTCCCACTCAGTCATCACTGTTCATTTTAAGGCTTCATATCCATCTTCTTAGGAGAAGCTAAATAACTAAGACACAGGAGGAAAAGTGTATTTTAGGCCAGTCTAAGATGTTCTGAGGGCAGTTCTGTAGGACCAGAGTGGGAGAAATTGGCTCCATCTGTAACTCAGTTACTAGAATTGTGTGCAAGAATTGAATTCTCACAGGGCATGGTGGTACATGCCTGTAATCCCAGCACTCTGGAAAGCTGAGGCAGGAAATTGCAAGTTCCAGCCCAGGGTGGGGAACTCAATGACTCAGTGATGTCCTGTCTCAAAATAAAATATACCTAGGGTTCAAAACACAGCACTGTATTGCAACAAACAAACAATAAGCAAACACCCCTGAAAAATAAAAACCACTTCTGCAGTAGCATGACACTTGCTGTCCCGGGTAGCATGACATTGCAAATCATATACAGATGTTTCTTTTCTAACATCTTCAGATGATGAAGTCAGGACTGCCACAGGTTCCTTGGAAGCAACATCAGTTCTTGAAGATGACATTCAAAGCCCTTCTTAACTTTGGTTTTTGTGTTTTTCTAGGTTCTTTAACACAAAATTACAAATAAAAATATTATGTGCAATGTGATGTTTTAATATAGGTGTACATTGTAAAATGATTACAGCAGTCAACCTAATGAACATCTCTATCAGCTCACCTACCTTCGCTTTGTGAAGCTGGAGGACATTGTGCTGAGTGAAATAAGCCAAGTGCACAAATACAAGCCTTGCATGAACTCACCTCTATGTGGAATTTAAAAAGTCGGATTCCTAAAAGCAGAGAGGAGAACAGTGGTTACCGAGGGTTTGGGAGCAGAGAAAAAGGGAAGATATTAGTCAAAGCGTACATGTTTTCACTGATAAGATGCATGTTTTGGAGACCTACAGAGTGGCAACTGTAGATAATAATAATATATTGTATCCTTGAAATTTGCTAAGAGAGATCATAATTTGCATTCTCGATACACATGTGCATAAGCACACATCCTGTGGTTTTTAACTGTGGCTGCTCATTAGCTCCCCTTGGGGAGTTTACAAGGTCCTGATGTCCAGCTCTACCCATAGAAATTTGGATTTGATATTCTTGATAGGCACCAGAATGTTGATTCTCATAGGCCCATCATGGGTATTCATAAGCACTGGAATTGGAGAACCATTACCTACTGCTTCTTCTCCAGCTGCTGCCCTCCCTCGGAACCTTGCCTCTTCGTATCTGCATAGTCTTTGTCTCCGGGTCTCATCAGCCTTCTCTCTGGCCTGTTAAGCACACATTCACCCAGTAGCATCTGATTCAAGGGTTATCTCTTTGCATCTCCCTAGGCAGCCTGACACTAGGCAGAGGGAATTGTTCTATCACCGTATCCCCCAGCACTTCCTACACATCCCAATTATGGCAATTCCACAGAATTACAAATCTTTTGTCAATCTGCTCAATGGAGAGTTGAGCCCTTGTGTTAGTCACCTTTATCTCCCTGACACCTGGGGTCAGTGCCTGGTGTGGGATATTCAGTGGGGATGGATGGAGGAACTCAAAATTGCTATTGTGTTGTTGAGGCTGAAATATCCCCTCCTTCTGATGCTGGTTTCTTTGCTTTGCTGTTACAGTTCCTGCCTGGCATAACAATGCGTCTCACTGGTACAAATATGGCATTTCTACTTGAGTGTTGAAATGTTTTGTTAACTGAAGGATTGCTTGTGGCCACAGTGTATGGTTCTGTTCAAAGTGTGCCAAAGTCAGAATTTGAAACCACTGTTGCAAGGGCTCTAGGCAGTGGTCTGTCACATGTCTGAATATCTACACATGTTGAAATGCATGAGCAAACTCTAGGTACAAAGGAACAGCCACAAGAGATAACCTGTCTGGTGTTAGGATGGTGGGGAGTGGGTGCTGGAGAGCTGAACAGGAACTCCGAGGGAGCAGGGTGTGGTGCTGTCCCAATTCTGATCATTGCATCAAATATCCCAGTTGTAAATATTTTCACTGTTATTTCTGTCAATAGGTCCTTGGAGGATCCATTAAAGTCATGAGAACACTAGAAGCAAAGTATTAATCAATGGAAAGATTTTAAAAATTCCTTCCAGGACAAGTTTGGTGGCAGAAGGGAATGAAGTGGAGGATAAACCATACAAGCAACATCAAATGGTGACCTATGATTTCCTGGAGGGCAGGAGGATAATACATCAGAGTTCAAGGAGTGGAGGGAGGGCCAGCGCTGGCATCCCAGAGAGATGATCCTAGGCCAGTCTCTGAGAGAGGGTACCAGTTAACATCCTTTTAGCTGCTTTAAGGCTGTCAGGTCAGCCAAAGGCTCTTTCTCTCTTAGGTAACTTCTATCTCTGTAGATAAGCACTCAAGCTTATGAGGTCAAGTGGATATGGATTTTCTTATTGCTCTGTGCTACAGTTTAGATACGGTTTGAATTGTGTCCTTGAGATCTTATTTGTTGGAAACTTGGTCATCTGTGTGGTGATGTTGGGAGTTGGTGGCAACTTTAAGAGGCAGAGCCTAAAAGCAGGTGATTCATTGCCCTTGGGAGAGGATTAAAGCAGCTCTCATGAAACCTTTGTTAGTTTCTACACAAAGGTTGTTATAAAAGAGCAAGACTGGCTCCTCTTCATGCTCTCTTTTCCTGTCTTGCCATGTGATGTCTCTCTTGCACACACATTTCCACCTTAATGGCATGTTATGATGGACACAGCCAAGAAGACCCTTACCAAAGCCAAGCATAAGTCAGCACCATGCCCCTGGACCTCCAAAGCTGGAAACTAAGTAAATTCACTTTATTTATGCATTACCCAGTGGCAGCTATTTTGTTATAGCAATGGAAAACAACCTTATATATTCTGCCATGCTCAACATGCAACTTTCCACTTGTGGTCTAGTATGACTGCTACAGCTCCCACCACAGCATCCATTTTCCAGCCAGTGGAAGTAGACAGGAAAAAAAGAGAGTATGTGCATTGAAGCGTCTGACTCAGAAGTTATAATTTGGCAGTTCCCTTCATATACTATTGAGCACACTATAGTCAGGCAACTTCACTTAGCATCAAAAGAATTTGTAAAACAGACTCTTTAGCTGGGTGGACCTGTGTCTAGTTAAATATTTGGAATGGAGAACACATATTGGGGAAATAGCCAGCCATCCTGATCTCACAGATGTCTTGCTGGCCACTCCCCAAATTCAGCAAAATACAATGCAATTCCAGAAGTACTTACAGGATGAATTGAGAAAGAGACACATCTCAAAGTCTTAAATACCATATGAAAACAAGTAATCACTGATACATTAAACATATTAGCATTCTATAAACAACATTCCCTGTTTGATGCATGTGTCATACAATATTAAATGTTAATTTAACTTCTTAATATAATTTTGTGGTGAGAGTGTTGGCCCAGTGTTCCCACGAGTACCGTGAGGTAGAAGGAAGCAAACGGGAGGGGAAAGGTTATAAATGTCCATAAAATTAATTATCTGGAAGAAGTCATAAAAACGGCATGAATGGAGGTACTTTATATAAAGTAATATTTCCTCTTTAGAACAAGGCCTCGTGTGATTATATATTGTGCATGGATGTAAACTTAATGTGATCCTTATCCTGGTCATATGATATAGTTGGAGAAAGTGATATTTCCATTTTAGAGAAATTTGGTGATTAGGTCCTAAGCCTGGGGCTTGAGCCTGTGGTGGTAATATACTGCCCAGCATTGCAGGAGTGTTTTAGGGGAAGATGAAAGTAATTTTTCTGGGCAGCTATAGGATAAAGTGGGAAGGTTTTCAAGCATGTCTGCAAGGTTTTTTGTGACATTTTTTTCATGGAAAGATGGAGTCTGCAGCCCTTCCCTTGAACAGGGACTGGACTTAGTGATCTGATACTAATGAACAGAATGTGGTTGCAGGGACCCCTGCAGCACTTCCAGTGTGAAAACATAAAGGGCTATACATCTTTCCCTGGCTGTCACTGGGGCCCTGGCTCTGGGAATGCAGCTGCCATGCTGTGAGGAAGCACTGGCCACATGGAGAGGCCCCAGAATGTGTTTTGGCCACAGCTCCAGGTGAGAGCTGATAGACTGAATGAACTACCAGCCATGTGACCAGCCTTCCTAATCTTCCAGCCCTAGACACAATTTGATTGCCATTGCCTGAAAAACTCTGACTGAGATCATGTAGCTGAGACAGACCATTAGCTGCCCAGACTCAGATGTGGTAATAAGTGATCATTGTGCTATAACACTGAGGTGGACATGGTTTGTTTCATAGCAATAAAAACAAATCGATTTTGAAGTTCAGGTATATCAGAAAATGTGAATCTCAGTGCAGATATTGACTGGCTTTGCTGTTGGCCAAGTCATAGCCTCCTCCGTAATATTAGTAGTGGCTGTGTGACTTGAGCAAGGTTGCATAATTGGCCATCAAGTGATTGAACTAGGATTGGGAACTTCATGTAGCAGCATTTAGTTTGGACATCTCTATCCCTTCTCACGCCTCAAAAGTTTACTTCAGCACTCTTAAGGTAACTAAGAGGGACAGGAAATTTTACAGTGATGACAGGTACTGGAGATGTTTTGCTAACAGGCATATTCATACGCCATGCACCTGAGAGTGCATACATGTGCATCTATCCTTGGACTTTTACTCCTCTTGGTCTAGCTTAGAAGACAACTCCTTACAAAGCAACAGAGGTCTTAGGAAAGCGTTTTCATCTTTCCATTCTAAAGATAAGATACACTGATGTTCTTTTGTGAGAGACACAGCACAGCCAATGTTGTAGCTGGTAGCAAAATTTGCTATACACAAGCCACTCTCCTACCTTGACTTCCAAAAACCTCACAATACAGTCCTGCTCCAAGGGTACAACATGTGCTTCATTAAATGTTCAGCCAAACTGCAGTCTGACAAGCACCAGAAAGGGCAGAAAAAACATTTGTCTCATTTCAGACAACTGTGTTGTGCACAACAGAAAATGCAATAATCCCTTGCACAAAGACTCAAAAGTTCCAGCACTGCTAAAATGTCCAGGTCCAAGTTTCCCCTGAGACTGAAGGCAAGCTCTTAGCTGTGAATCCCTGTAACAATTAACAACACATCAAATGATTCCAAAGTTCAGTGAGATAGGATACACATTTCCATTCCAGAAGGGAGGAACGGGGAGCATGAAAAGAAGTGGACCAAAGCAAGACCAAAACCAAGCAGAGCAAACATTAAGTTCTGTACTTCCCTATGTGACATCAAGAGCACAGGGAGGTGAGGTGTGCAGTACAGAGGAATTGGGTGTCCTCATCCCTGTGGCCTTGTTGGTTGTAGCACACATGGCTTTTCTCTTGGGCTGGCCTTGGTTTCTTTGGCAGTCTGTTCCGTATTTCTGGCTTCTCCAGCTTCCTGGCTTTTCCACTGTTTGACCTCATTAATATAGCTTCAAGCTCTTTCCTCTTAGGGATGCCTTGCCTGGCCTCCCAGGCCTTCCTTTGAAATCTGAATGGAAGCCTGGCTGACTCCCAAACTCTTGCACTGTGCATGCCAAAAAAACTACCATCACACAGACAATGCCTGCTGTCAGTGTGAGCAGTAGGCAGGTCTCAAGCCCCTCAAGTTGACAATGCACCTTAACCAGCACAGAAAGCCAGCCACACAGAACAAAGCAGTAGACAAAGGGTTTGGGTCCATATAGATATGGTCTGAGCTCATGCTAGGATACTGTCTTAGCTGCTGACACCTTACTTAACCTTCCAGTTCTTAGCTATTTCTGCCCTACAAAGGGAGTGGTAGTGATGATAATAATGCTTCACAGGGTAAGGATGAAAAAGAAGGGAAGTCTAGGAGCTGGGACATTAATAATCAAGCTCTTTTGTACCAGTAGTATTATAGTCCATTGTAATTCTGTCCCTGCATATCCCTTTAATGACATCATATTAGCTATGTTCTTTGGCATCTGACTCTGAAAGATGGACCTGTTTCTCGCATTTCTATTCTCTAGTAAAATCATTGCTATAGCTATATCTATGTATGCCTTAATCTTCCCAATTCCTAGGAGACAGATATTGAGCTTTAAGAATTATACACAAAGGTACCCAATGAGTGAATTTCAATGAAAAGAAAAAAATTAAGAATATTTTAAAATGATTTTTAGCTCTGCGTGGTTTATGGGTTTTTGTTTGTTTGTTTGAGCAGGTGAATAAAAGCCTATTTTTATAATTGAAAAAATTTGCTTGTATAATGCCTATCCAGTCAGTTCCTTTCTATGGTGATTTTTAAGGTATACATAATCATTACTTTGTCTGAGCTCTTCATTTCTTTACAAGGCAGATATTAGTAACATTAGTTAACAACTCTGAGAGGCTCCGGTGATCACCCACACAGAGATGGGCAATGGAAGCAGGAGCTGTTACTGCCACCTGAGTAGCCCTGTGTGCTCTGCCCTCTCTCCTGGGCCATGCTGACTCCCTAGAGAAAGTCTGGAGAGATAATGGCTGTGAAAACCCTTCACAGTTTCCAGAGTGGAATATGAATGTAGGGGATTATTGCTATTATTTCTAGGGCAGGCGAGCTATAACCTCTTGTGAAATAATCTATCAACCAGGAAATTCTGTTGCTGTTCACTGAATTGTACCCCTGTGACCCAAAAGATAATGTATTTCCCAATGTACTTAACTTAATACTATGGGCTGACCCAGACCTTGAACTGAGCTGGTTGAGTAATATTTAAATGCAGCGCCTGACAGCTTATAACCTGCATGGGTTACTTCTGCCTGCTGCAAGCTGCCAAGCCAGAGAGAGAAGGACACTGGAATGTGGGATGGGTAAGATGAGGGCTAGAACCTGTCCTTCCTACAAAAGACCCATGGCTTAGATTTATTTTTGATAGCTTGATGAAAGGTGCATCTTTGTTCATTTTGATTATTCAGAGCGCTCCTAGGGCCACCTCTCACAGATCCCCTTGGGTTATCAATTTCAATGGCCCTCATACTGGGTCAGAACTTTCCGTGTTGATTTAAAAAGTCATCAGGGATCATTTGAGTGGCGTTTGATACCACGGTTCAACAGCCTCTTGGATCCTCCCTATGCCTGCAGAAAGGAAAATGCTTGCTGGACAGTTCTGCAGGCCAGAGTCAGTGAGTAGGAAGGGCTGTGGTGTTTTCTTCTTTAATCTCTCAAATACTGGGCTGAAAATACAATTAAACATACAATTAAGAGTGTGTTTGAAATAGAAGGAAACCTAGACATCAACACAAAGGCTCTCATTTTATAGACAAGGAAATGAAGACTTAGAAGGGTCAGTGATTTTTCACATGGTTTGGTGTCTACATTCATCAAATTTGATGAATTCCTCACCTAAATCAGCTAGATGAGACATTTCTTACCTCATACTCTTTCTTCCCTATCATGCGTCTGACTACTACTGTGTAGTATCTGGCCATGTCAAGAATAACCAAAAAGTTAGTGCTTAGAAAAATCATTTCTCTTGTGTTCTAATGACCATCAGTCAATCAATAAATGGTCATGAGGTCCATTCTGCAGTTGACATGGGACTTGTGGGTAAGGGAGTACCTAACATGCTGTCCGTGAGGTGAGAGCTCACTGGTCATGCTCACTGGGGACAATGACTGGCATAACTGGTGAGTAACAATTGGAGCACCTTCTATTCTTTAGCATCAATTTGAGCCATGGTTTTCATGTTATTCAAGGTTAACACAAAACAAAAAACTATTGCATCTCTGAACCTTTGGAACTAAACCACACAGCCCTTTCTCTTTGGGCTCTGAACCAACTGAAAACAACCTCAGGAACCAGATCATGACTGTAAGGAAGCCACCATTATCACTGGTAAACCTTGAGTTGGACAGCAGAGCATGATGCCATGTTCAGAATAAACTGAACTACCCAGCTCAGGACCTAGAAGGTCATATCCTCTGGGAAAGGACGTAGAGGATAGTTTATGTGTGGCCTGGAAGAAGAAGGTAAAGACAGAGGGAGAGCATAAGGATGCACTAAAACAGAGGGGGAAGAAGAGAGGGCGAGAAGCATTGTTCTATCCCCCCAGTAAGGTAAGCCACGCCTCCTGCTGGGAAGTGGAAGGGAGAAAATGCCCAGGATGAACCATCAAAGTTCCTCTGAACCTTGTCAGTGCTAAGGAAGGATTATGTAGAGAGGAAGACAAGATTCTCCTATAATTTTAAGAAATACGAGTAAATCAGTCTACAGTATATACTGGAATCAAAACATCACATTCACCCCACAAGTCTATATAACGATCAAATGCTAATTAAAAATAGAATGACGCAAAACCTTTCGGATCAAGTACACGGGAAAAGCAGAATGGAGAGGCATTGCGAGGCTGGAGGAACCCACGCCATGGAGACGGAGAGAGGACACAGGCCCCAGTTTTTGTTTTTTGTTTTAGTTTTATTATTAATTGTACTAAAATACACATAATATAAAATGTGCTAACTTACCCCTTTTTAAGTGTACAGTTCACTTGATGTTGCTAGGAAGATTTAATCAGAAGCAATGGCTATCATCAAGCAATCAAAAAATTACAAATGTGGGCGAGTTTGTGGGGAAAAGGAAATTTTCTACATTGTTGGTGAGAATGTAAACTAGTACAACCATTACTGACATCAGTGTGAAGCTTCTTCAGATAACTAAAAATAGAAATCCCACTTGACCCAGCTATCCCTTTTTTGGGTATCTTCCCGAAAGATTGAAAGACATCACACTATGGTGATACATGTATACCTATTTTATAGCAGTGAAACTCATAATAGGGAAATCTTGGAAGGAGCCTATATCCATCAACAGATGAATAGATAAGGAAAAGGTGGTCTACATACGTAACGAAGTACTACTCTGTCAGAATGATAAACAAGTTATTTGTAGTAAAATGAAGGCACCTTGTGATCATAATATTAAGTGAAATAAATCAGATATAGAAGGTTAAATATTGCATGGTTTTATCTTATATGAGAAACCCGAAGTATAAATAATTTAAAGAGCGAAACCAAAAATAGATGATAGGAAATAGGAAGGTAGACTTTGTGAAGATGGAAAAGGGATCTAGGGATGGAAAACCCCAGAGGGTAGAAAGAGGAAAAGGAAGTGAAAAAGATTGAGATGCAGTACTTATATGTACCAATTTCCCACTATGATGCATTCATTACACATCACAAATGCTCAGTAATAAAAAAAGACAATTGAAGCACTGGAATAAACTATCTCTGAGTATTTGTAAGCATTGGAGAAATGTTTATGGGGCTGCTGAGAAATCTACAGGGCTGCAAAGTAAGATGGTGTCTGTGTCGGCTCCCCGAAGTGAACGCTCTCCTGCAAAAGCACAGGGCAGTGAAAAAGAATTTTTCTCTACACTCTACCACATTCGCCTGCTCACTAAGAATGTGGGTATTTTCCCCACACAAAAGAAATTCTCCATTTCTTGGTGGAAACAAAATGGATGTCCTACCATTCAGTGCATTTCTGTCACCATCTTCCCAGAAATAGCATCAGATCCTGTAGGCTGAGGACTCAGCCCCTGAGACTGAGTCCGATGACAACTTCAGCAGTCTCTTGGTCACCACAGTGCCTCTCTAACTTGCCTATTGACTGGAGGCTTCCACGATGCCGTCTTCTGTTCTGTCATTTGCTGAAGGAGTTTACAGCATTCAGGAACCCCATTCATTTTCTCAGCACACTATCAGTTATTATAGAAGGACACAACTCAGGATAAAACAAAAGAGGTGCATAGAGTGAGGTGTGGCCAGGGGTGTGGGCCTTCCATGCCTGCTCTGGCAAGCACTCTCCCAGGACCTCCACATGCTCTCCCACTTGGACGGTCCTTGACCGCTTTAACTCTGTATTTTCTTTTGTGGTATGGGGACAGAACCAGGTCCTTTTTCCTGAGTGACATCCCTGGCTCTACTTCCTTTTGTTTAATTTTGAGTTAGGGTCTCTCTAAGTTTCTAAATTGCCTATAATGGGCTCAAGTTCACAATCCTTCACACATCAAGTGCATCACCAGTGCATTTCCACGTCTGGCTCCTGAATATCTTCTTTTGGGGGACTTCATTATGCAGGCTAATTAAGTCATTACTTATTATTGCTGAGTTCAACCCCAGCCCCAGGCCTCTCCCTTAAAGTCAGTGGTGGTCATGAAAGTGCCAGTCTTCTAATTATAAGGTTGCTTTTCTGGCAAACAGCCCCCATCCTGTGGCTCCCTAGGGTCTCTCCCAAAGTCACCTCCTGAACAGAAACTCAGGTGTGGTTGAAAGGGGTTGATAATAAATGGCACCATTATTGCTCTTTAGCACTTAGGAAATTGCAATGGCTTTAGGAATGCTGAGCCAGAGACAGGGATAAAAGGCAAATATATATTTCTTCTCATAAATCACAATATACTCAGGGAGCATAGTGTTATCACAGTGGAATACGTGGACTCTGCTTTCAGATATTCCTGGGTTTAAACTCCCCTGCTAACAGTTACTAACTATGGAAATTTGAATAAGTGACTTCACTTTATTAAGCGTTTGGTTCCTTATCTGGAATACAGGGATGTTTAGAGCAAGGCCTCATCAGAGAGCACATGGGAGGACTAAGTGAAGTGATAGAAGAAGCAGCAGGAGTCTCTTCACTCCTGAGTAACGTGCATCAATATGGGAGGCGGGGGAGTAGAGCCTGCCAAGGCTCCAACCAAAGACAGTGCAGCACCAGTAGGGGTGGCTGTGCCCTCTATAGGGGACAGGGAAATGGAAACAGCTTTTGGCCATGCAAGTCAATAATGAAGCACTCAAAGGCGCTTCAAGGACAGCAGATGGCTGAAGAAATCTACATTATCCTCTCTCCTAGGACTGCTGGAGAGTAGGGGTCACTCAGTCACAGCATGCTCAGTGAGCCTGAAAAGCAGCCATGACTTTTCTTACCTTTAGGTGGGGAACTGCGGGAAGCATGGGCAACCTGAGTTATGGCTGAACAAAAGCCAGCAGTGGCAATGTGGGACAGACTCTGTGTCATCAGTGGATCCCAGATTATTCCAAAAGCCCTGGTATGATAACAGTGGCTGGCGGCAGACCCAAAGGCAGATGGGCTACAACTGCAAGTCTTAGCTCCATCATATGTAAGTGGAAAGTCACATGATTTACCCGAGCCTCAGTTTCCTCATCTATAAATTAAAGAAAATATTATTCCACATAGAGACTGGGGTTTGAATAAAATGAAGTCTACGGAAGTACTTTGTCAATCCCTGCACAAATTTCAGAGCTTATTATTTCTAACCACTGTTACTGTGGATTTTAGCTCAGTGGAAAGAAATTCTAGTTCATGTTCTATGTGGTAACATCTTTGAATATTACATTCTCACTCATCAAACACCTTAAAATGTGGAGGCGCCAGAATAGCAGAAATAGAAAAACTTATTATCTAATTAAAAGCATCCCCTTCTAAACTCCCTGAAAAGGAGGTAGAGAGCATTTCCTTTGTTGAACTTGCCACTTTAAGAGGAAAAAGAGAGCTGCAAATGAGAAATGCAAATCTAATAAGGAATCCAGCAACATGCCTGAGTTCAGGAATTGTTCAAATAAGAACATGTAGTCTCTAGCTAAACTTCTCCAGACCTTCACCCAGCTTGTTTTATGGTTTCCATTAAATGTCACTGTGTTAAGGATTCATCACAGACTTATCCTATCACATCCCTGTATTGATTTTTTTCATCACCACTTGCCTTAGTTTATTCCAGCTGCTGTAACAAACTACTATAGGCAAGGATCCTTAAAAACAAAGGCCATTTAGTGCACACAGTTCTGGGGGCTGAGAGGCCTAAGATTAAGAACTGGAAAATTCAGTGTTTGGTGGGTGAGGCCCAATTCTGGTTCATAGATGACTGTCTTTCTGCTGTAACCTCATGTGGTGGAAGGGGAAGGGACCACTCTAGAGCCTCTCATCTAAGGGCACTGACCCCATTCACAAGGGTGGGGTCTTCTTTATGTCCCCAACCCTATCTTCTTATATTGGAGATTATGATTCAGGATATGAATTTGAGTGGCACAAACATTCAATCTATGGCACGATTTGAAACAACCATATTCTTTTATATATGTGTTTTGTTGATTACAGTATTTTTCCATGTTGATAAACTCCATGAGGACAAGTCTTTTGCCTCATTGTCTCTAATGCCTAGCTCAGTTTCCTGCTCATAATGGCCACACAATAAATAATTTTTTGAATGAATGCATGAATCTGGAAACCCTAGGTATGTGGGTGGCAGAGGAAAGAAATTGCTGCTGGGGCAGAAATGGGAGGAGCAGAGCATGAAGTGACAGAGTAGCCCAGACAGGAGAAGCTGACAACCTGTTTCCCCAGGACCAGGAGTCTGGTCAGGACCTTGGTAGCAGGGTCATGAGAGGAGGGCAGCAGACACTCCTGCCTGAGCCTCCCATGCTACTGCTACGGGTCTTCACACCAGCATGCTCATTGGCCAAAAGCACCTTAAGCTCTAACAAGGAGAATGGGGGACGATACAGAGACAGAGTGCCAGGCTGCTGAGAGATGGGAAGATGGACAAGAGTTGCTGGACATTACTCATGGTATTCTGGGAAGAAGTGACAATGATCCTTGCTATGGTCTTTTCCTTCACTTGTGCCTGGGGGAAAACTCATTCAGAAATAGAATAAATCTTGAAAGATAAGGGAAATCCTTCCTCTACCAAGTCTCTTTTAGAACATCTACCATTTATAAAGTATAGATGTGCAGACATAGTAGGCACTGGGCCAAACACTTGACCCCCATTCTCTAAGTTCTCACAAGAAGTTCTTCTTACTGCATTCCCTCTGTGCAGATGGAAACATTCAGGCTCTGAAAGTTGACATGACTTGTCCAGGCTTCAAGTGGTGGAGCTAGAATTGCAGACCAGTTTGACTTGAGATTCAGTGCTCTTCAATTATCATTAACAATCACAAATGAATTGTCCACCTTTGAGTGACCACAACCTTTTAGAATTTGTCTTTGTTATTTTTCTTGTTGCTGAAACAAGTACACGATGCCCAAATTTAAAGGGGAAAAAGTTTATTTATCTTACAGCTTTTAGAGGTTTCAGTCCTTAAGTGGCTGGCTCCAATGTGGGGTGGCATGGCAGACAGGTGTTGCAGAGGAGAAACAGCTCATGGCAGGCAGAAGGTAGCAAAGCAAGCAAGGGATGACCTCAGCTCTTTCTATCCTTTATATCTTATCCAGGCTACTTCTCCAAGTAGCACTCACACCTTTAATCCTAGTGCCCTTGATCCTAGCATTGGATCATGAATCAATTCCAGTGTCACACACTCTAGGTCCATCCACCTCTGAAAATCCCGACCTCCAACCACACGAGGCTTTGGGGGAACAAACCATAACAGAAGTATGTAGTGAAAGTACTAGAGCTCTTTAGGGTTACGTCTTGAGCCCACTTTTATTATTTTCACTTTGTCAATTACCAGGATTTTTCTTGGTCATTTCCTTTGCATTGTCCCCCATGGCTCAGTTTCTAAAGTTTGTTCTTCTATATTCAGCTATCTGCTGTTATCTTTACCTGGCTGCCCTATAGAAATGTCAAAATAGTGACAATTTAATTCATCTCTTCCTCCATAATCCTTCTTTACCTTGACTATTCCCTGTCTAACTTAAAAGTTACTCTCACCCAGTGTGCTGAAAATATGAAAATTATTCCTATAATCTCCCTTTCTTTTCATATCTTGACATATCTTCCTCCTCAGTCTTGCTTCAATATATTTCCTTTATCCTTACAGATCCTCATTGTTCATTATTATTAACTATTGCAACTGTTTTCTTTTTTTTTCAACTGACCTCTTTGTCTCTGTCAGGAACTCTTAAAAATCTACCTGAAATATTGACTATATTTAAACAAATTAATAATAAAATGAAAATCCGAATCTGTTGCTCTTCTTTCCTAATATTCTGCTATGAATTCATACATCTTATCAGCGCTTAATAGATATTTTCCTGTTTTAAAAAATAATAACAGATAAATGGATAAAGAAAATGTGGCCACTATGCACAATGGAATACTACTCTGCCATAAAGAAAGGTAAACTTGAATCATTTGTAGGAAAATAGATGCACTTCAAGACTGTAATGTTAAGTGAAATAAATCAGACACATAAGCTTAAATATCACATGGCTTCTCTTATATGAGAAACCTCAAATAAAAATAAAGAGCAAAATAAAAGATAGATAACTAGGGTGATAGATTTTTTGTTAAAGAGAAAAAGGTTCAAGAGATGGAAGGAGGGAAAGGAAGGGAAAGGATAGTTGGTGAAAAAGGCAAGTAGGATGTGTTGTGTACATCTGCCAGCTCTACACAAGGAACACAAACATTACGTACTACACACATGTACTAATACAATAAAACTAAAAAAATAAAAATAACATCAGTGTATCTTATGTCTTTCCTCTCTTACTTTTTTCTTCCTGCCTTTTATGGATTTTTGAAAGGGAAATTTCCTTTAACCTTCTTCCCCTGATGTAGGCTCTGAAACTAATATTATAAGGAAGTTTATAATCTAAAGCAGCATGTTCCCATGCATTGTCTCATTTCTTACAACATTGCTGATGAGCAGACAGAATTATCCTCATCTTTGCAGGTGTGGACTTGGGCTCAAGTAGGGTAAGTGCGTGGTCCAAATGCATGAAATCCATGAATGCTGATGTGCACTGGATCCTGGGCTTTCAAGTCCTGTCATTGCTTTGCTTTGCAGCACTGATTTTAGGAAGCAGGCACCTCTGCTACCTTAAACTTGCTCGCACCATTCCAACATGTCACAACACGTCATCAACACTTAGAGATCTCTGATTCAACTCAGTTGGAAGATGTGGTGTTCAGTCAAAGGCTGCCAGAGGCAGAGACATAGGGCATAGTGAAGAGGAATCTCTACTAGCTGGAAACATGTCCCATTTCTGGGAATGAGCTAGTGCACTCCACCTAGTGAGGAGCCCCCTCCATTAGCCTGGTATCGGCCAAGTGGGGTCACAAATGGCTCTTGTCTTGCAATTGTTTGCAAATCTACCTTACATACTAGATGTGAATGCCACCAAAGCAAACACTTCTCTTTCTTTGTGCCTTCAGTGCCCAATACAGACATGGTCACTCAAGAAATAGTTATCTCTGGATTGGTATCAATATCCAGGGATTTTGTGAGGGAAGGGAGCTTAGAAAGTATCTGCAGACCAATTCCCCAATTCTAGTCATCTCTGAAACAGATGCATATGATAGACCTGTGAAATACATTGCTAGTGTTTTGTGACATACGAGACTTTCTTGGACTCCCATTGATCATTTATTTCCTCTTTATTATTCATTGACTTATTATAGGGATAGGACCTGCTTTCATAGGTAAAGAAGTGGAAGCTTAAAAAGATCAGGGGACTTGTCCGGTCCCTTAGGTCTGGAATTAGTTAGGAATTAGTGTCACAGCTGGATTTGAAAATAACCAGTGAGATTCTGGATTCTAGGATATGTGGCCAACCCTTTCTGCCTCCATATCTAAGGCTCTCTGCTTTCTGGATAAAGGAGTAATACTGTGAGGAGACTGTGGACAAGGAGATAACCAGGCGCCTGCAGCCATCCATGAGGGGAATGCAAGAAGCTTTGTAGGGGAAACTTCCACCAGGCTTCCTGGGCAGAAGGAAGGAGCTGAGGAGACAGCAAAGACAGCAGCCTCTTGAGATGTGAGCTGGGGGAGATGGTGGTGCCCAGGACAGGGGGAAGCCAAACCCAGTTTTCTCTGCACTGACTGTGCATGTCAAGTCAACAGTTTGGAAGGAAAAGGTATAATACCTTCTTAAAACTGGCCTTCTTTCCCTTCTTAAATGAAGGTCATCAGGAGAAAAGTAGCACCTGAGATGCTAATGAAAGAAAACCCTGATGACTACAGAAGCAATTTAAAGATTTGTCCGGATTTGCTGAGGCCCCCGCGGCTGTGCCTTCTACTTGCAATTCCTCCTCAGCAGTCTGGAGGGGGAGATAAATACATTTTTTAAAAGTCCAACATTCAGGCACTTTTGAAACTCGGGAAACCAGAACCTGGGAGGCTTAAAATATTAATCATGTATCCAGGCTTGGCAGAGAAAAGAGGATGCCGTTCTGCAGGTGTAACACAGAGAGAAAATCCCCTCCAGGAGTGAGTGATATGGAGGTGGATTTCACACATGTGTGCACCAGACAGACAGGGAGCTTGTTTCATCCTCCATGTGTACCTGGATCCCAGTGCCCCTGCCTTTGAGAGGAAGGGACACACCAGCAGCTGCCCTCAGGACATACCCAGGATTCTTTAGGTTATTATCATGGCACAGTCAAAGAGGCTCTGCTCCGGTTGTAGGCTGAGTAAAGATGCCCTGGAGAAAGGTTAGATTAAAAAAGAAAGTATGAGGATTTTGAGATAGGAGTTTAATGGCGAGATTCTCAAGTTCCCACTCAGAGCCTAGATTGTGATTCCATATGTGATATCTTCTTCCAGCTCTCTAGTGGTTGTAGGATGTAGCTTGACAAAGTTACTCTTACCCAGGCTCCCAGAGCCTATGTATTGAAAGACTGCAGAGGTCCCTCTCAGGCCAGATTTGCTCCCCTTTCCACTCTCTGGGATTTCTTATCAGCAGTTTCAGAGACAGAGACTCCTCTTTGTTGTTGTCTTCAAAATGGCCCTCACACACCCAACTGCTTTCCAAGCAGAGTTTATCTTGTACCCTGTTTTTTTTTTTTTTTTTTTTTTTTTCCTGATAATGAGTTTTTTTTTCCTGCTAAGCCCTTGGGATCTTTATTGAATTAAAGATTTTAAAGTGAAGGAAATAAAGAAAATCCCAACAGAAAGGAAGACATCAAGAATCTAGACTTTTAGTGTTCTCTGAGTTTGGTTCTTGGTCTTAGCTCTTATCATCTTTCTGGGATGTTCCTAGGAGCTTTAAGGACTTGACATTCTGCTTATTCTTGAAGTTGTACATAATCTTCGTGTACCTCCTCTCTCCTAAAATGTGTGCCTTATTCTTGAAATAGTGCGAAAAAAGTTGACAACAGCGATTGCATTTTGTCATTCAGATTCCATTTTGTGTTGTGTGACTACACTACAAACTTGCTCGCATGCTAAAAGAAAGTTATTTGCTGAGGGAACATTCTTCTGAGGATTATATAAACCAAACTCTTTCCTAGAATGATTGTATGGTCTCAGCTAGTCTGTGTTGGATTAACAAGATATGGAAGTAAATTTATCCTCCAATCACAGTTCCTGTTAAACAATCTCTGCAGTTCACCTAAATATCCTCTTTTTACATCCTTGGAAAGATACTTTACACCCTTCCCTGATGGGAAGTGTTCTGGTTTTTACTGGAATGTGTGTTCCCAAAATTACAATTCTAAGATTTCAAATGTATGTTTTTGGCTTAACAGATCATCCGAGCCTCCTTGGACAATAGTAGAATAAACACTTACTATTTCTTCATCTTGCTTTTTTTTTCCTTTGCTTTTAATGTCTTTGCTTGAAATGAAACTTCTCTCACTGTCCTCTCCTGTCATTTTTCACTCTGCTGGAAGAACCCAAAAGGACATGGACAGGTGCTCATCTCTACTTTAGAGCAATCACATTCTTCTGGAGTGGGAGTTTAGTTACCAGGACCCAACAGGATGCCTGGAACACAGTAGGTGTCCATATTTAGAATTAGTAAATGGATCATGCTTTGGTCTAATAGCCAAGTTCTTGCATGACTGTCCAATGACTTGATTTTCTCAAAATGGCTTCAGACTCGGGGACACATGTTTGAGTTTCTGACGTCAGTCTTGGTAGGTTCTTAAATTTTCTAAGCTTCAGCTTAGCCACTTAAAAAGTCCATCAGGTAGGTGTTACTGACTTCACTTTGTGTTTATGTATGTGTCTATATTTGCATTAGATATTCTTTGGCCTCAATAGAAGCATTTCCAGAGAGAATAGTGAGTAAATTTTAGGATCTAGTCCGGAAGCTGCATGTATATGTGTCAGTTCTAAGACTTGCCCTGACCGATAGCTTGGTGGTTCAAAGAAGAGACCAAGAATGGTTGGAGTTGTCCCCAGGGACTGGACAGCAGTTCACAAAACAGCCTCCCAGTGTTGGGTCACCATGCAGAACCAGAACCTGGTGTGTCTGTACACCAAGAGGGAACAGAAAAGGATATGTGAGACATTAATTTATTTGTAACAATATAAAGTTCTTTAAATTCTCAGATTGCTTGCATCATCACTTATTTCTAATCTTCAAAGTTTTGACATTGGCTCAAGCTTCCCCCACTGGATTATGTCACTTGTCCATTTCCTTGCTCAGGCTTTTGTGTCCTTTTAAAGGAGGATGGTGTTGTTCCCCTGTGCCAAGTTTGACCATAGGTGCCTTGAACTCTGGTCCCTAAGATTCCCACTGCCATGGCCATTCTTCTCCAAAGCTCAGTTCCTTCAGAGGCACAGTGGTGGAACATGGACTTCCCTACCTTTCTCTGAG
Source organism: Heterocephalus glaber (assembly GCF_000247695.1). The sequence continues at coordinate 17,681,246 of NW_004624755.1, read as the reverse complement.
TCCTAAGGGGTTCACCAGAAGTTTAGCCACATTTTTCTCCCACTTCTGGCTCTCCAAGAAAATTCTAGAACAGTAACATACACATGCATGTACACACACACACACACCCACACACACACACACACACATCATTTTCTTCATATTTCTTTCATGTTAGGGCCAGATGGTCATTAGGAAAGTCCTAGAACTTGGTAACCAAAAAGACTTTATCTTGCTCTCACCTTCCATTCTTCCTTGGATAAAGACCCAAGGACTTGTTCTTCCCAGGCCCATCAGGGAAAGCTAGGAAGCTTCTTGCTACAGTACTAAAAACACAACAAAAATACAACACACACTAACAATTCATTTGTGCTATATCCTGATTAACAGTGAGAAATGCAATTGAAACAGGAAGTCAGAAAGTTCAGCCACACACTTTTAGTTCCTTTGTTCCCCAAGAGACCTAAGTGAAGTGTTAAGTTATAATGAGGACATTGCTTGGTAAGAGTGAAGGATGCTTATTGGATTTGGGAGGTGGTACCATAGGATGGTCTGATATCTCTGCCTTTCATTGGGATGCTTTCGCCAAATGGGAACAAAACAGTTATTGCTTTCCTTCCTCAAAGATCTATAATCTCATAAACTTCAGCTGGTAAAATCAAGGTTTCAGGAAATGAAGGGTTGGGTAAAAACAATTTAAAAATTTAAATATTTTTGAAGAGAGAGTGTATGGAGGAGGGAAGGGAAAGGGGAACAAAAAATAATTAAGCTGTGTTATGTATATGCACCCGCTCTCCAAGAGGATTGTAAATTGCCTGTACTACAAAGACGTACTAACAAGAAAAGAAAATGAAAACTATGGTCTTGCTTTAGCAAGTCAGATTCATGGCTATGAGACCCTGTTCAAATAAATACACTTCTTTTGGATGGATGATTTTCTTCCTTATTCAGGAAATATTGTCACAGCACTGCAATCTGCTGAGACTGAATATCTTACCAGCTTATGTTGTGGACAATGAACTTCTCTTTCAACTTTATTCATTTTGGTGGTGGGGATTGAACTCAAGGCCTTGGGAATTCTAAGCACACACTCTCCCCCTAAGCTATATCCCTAACCCACATTCAACTTTTTGGAACAGCTTTTCTCTCCTGGCATGGTATTTGTTGGCTTTTGCATTTTTTCATAGGACTCAGGTAAATGTCCAACCATTTCACGAATTACAAACAGGTTATCTGCCTCTGGCTCTGTGTTGAATGGATTTTAGACGAGGTAGTCAGAGGAGGCTGAGTTGAATTTGAGCAATGAAGTGAGGGAGGGAGCCAGGCAAAGTTTGGGAAAAGAGACTCTCACTCCAAGAGAATTTCACTCCATCTGCAAAAACATCAAGAAGGCCGAGGTGGAGGTGAGTGAGGTGGAGAGAGGTGGGTGAAAGGATGCGAAGCTCTGCGTGGGGCTGCGTGGACCATGTGAGAGATTTGAGGGCTGCTGATCAGGAGCCACCACAGTTACCAGTGTGTTGGATAATCCGCTTGACCTTGGGCAGGGCTTGTTTCATGCTCATTTCTTCTGTGGTTCTCAATTTATTTCTCTCCATCCTGGCCAGCCTTCTTCTGACCGAAATCATTTTTGTCTAGATACCTTAATATCTTTGTTGAGGTTAGCCCTCTTCCTGTTGGGCTGGAGCCCACTCTGTCTCTGGGAGGTGACTTTGCATAACTCCTGACTGCACTGATTTTCTGGCTTAACTCTCTGGAGGACAATCTCTTTGCCACATTTCCTAGTTCTTGGGGAGATTATCACGCTCATCTTCTTACCCACATAGCAAGAATATAATCATGTATACAATTGCTTTTAGGATCCAGGCCAACGGCATCAACAAGATTTAAAAAGAATTGTGTTTGGAGTCCAGGTGTGTTGGGAGCTCTAAAAGCAGAAGCCAGACTGAAAACACTCAGCATTCTCAGAGAGGGAGAGTTAGAAATAAACGCTGACGTCACCCTTCTTTCCCCTGCATTGATGCAGTACAGACGGATGATGGGCCTGCATTTTGGATTTGTCTGGTTTCCTCATTAATTCTCCTCTCAGTTCTGCTTTTATTAGTTCCAACGACAACAGCACTCTCTCCCTAGGCAGCTTCTATAGTCATCTAAATGTCATTAGAGCAATAAAGACTCATATCTTTCTGCACAGTAAACAAATTAAACTGCTTCTTGGTACCTGAATCTTGTGATTAAAGCATGATTGTCACTGTTATGATTTCTGCTGTGCTTTGCAAACCTACTGTGTGCCATCCATAGTTAGCTGCTTTACATAAAGTATTTTATTTAATCTTTGCATCAGTGTTTTCAAGCTAAGGATTATTGGCTCAATATGCAGGAAAAATAATTTCAGCGTGGAAAGGTACTTGTCCCTAATCACAGTCTATGAATGGCCAGCCCTGATTCTAAGCCTGGCCTGCACATTTACACATCTCTGCTTCACCTAACAGTATTCCATGCTTTGCTACTGCTCTAGCCTGTCCTCTATAGCTTCCCTTCAGACCCCTCCCTTCCTACCAGGGTGCTTGTTCACTTTTCTTTCTTTCATCAGAATATCTTCAAAGTCTTATGAGGTCCAAATCCTTCCTCTTTTTGTCATTTTACTCTCCAGTGTTACAGGCTGTTGTTGTTACAGGAGACTTTGAAAGTTATTTTCTCTAGATCTTTCCAGTCTTGAATCTCAGAAGATAGATTTCAAGCTGCTTTCTGTCTTCAGAAATATCTACTTAAGTCAAAATATTGTTGCTTGGCTTGTATAGCTCAAATATAAACAATTATTATTTGGTAAGTATCACTCGACTAATAGAAAAGTTTCAAAAGATTTGGTCTTTGATGGAGGATGTGAGGAAGACAAATGTATAAAAAGATTGTTGGTGAAAACTGTGAGAAATATCACCAAATGGGTTACATGGACTTTCTTGGCCACCCTCCCTCATTTCTGTTTTTCTTTTTTTCTTTTTTTTTTTCGTCAAATGTGGTCTCGCTATGTAGTCCAGGCTGGCCATGAACTCACCAAGTAGCCCAAGCTGTTCTCCAACTTACAATTGTCCAGAGTACTTGACAGGCATGTGCCACAAGGCCCGCCCTTCCTCCCTCCCTCCCTCCCTCCCTCCCTCCCTTCCTTCCTGCCTCCTCTCTTCCTTTTTCTCCGTATAGACTCAGTGAATGTCTACCAGGAACAAAGGTGAACACAAATTAAGCTTCACTGGTTTGGAAGTGATTTTAAAACTTACGTTGTGTAACTGAGAAAGACACTCCTCTGGGGGCTTTTAACCTGTTATTTATTAAAAATATAATTTATGTCTTCTTCAGAGACAGTCTGAGACTTAAAATCTGTTTTTGCTAAAAAATCTGGACTTTTCACATGGGCCTACAGATGTCCAATAGGTGACTAAAAGCAGAACAAAGTTTGACCTTCATTTTGTATCTGTCTCCTTACTTACCTTAAAACGTTAGACAGGGTTCTTGCTCAGCTTTGCATGTAGGCTTGTTAATCATTTAGGGAGTGTCTGTCCAAAAGAAAGCAAGACAAGCTTGACTAGTCCTAAACTTATGTAACCTTTGTCCTCCCTCTTCAAGACTGATGACATCAAGATAAGAGATTACACGGACATTCAACTACCAATATGCACCTAGATATCTCCACTCGTTGTCCTAAACTGATGTTCATGTTGGATTTCAGCAAAGCCTCAGCAAAACTGAAACTACTCTAGAAAGAAACAGTCATCTCATGGAGACCAGATTGTCCCTTCAGGCAACATGGAATTCTCCAGAGTCACCTTGTAAACAAGAACTGAAATAATAATCAAACTGCAGCCCAACTCAGCAACTCTGTAAAAGCTGTTCTCTTTCTTTCATTAATGGGCGGGTGTGATTCTCTCCATCAGAACTGTGTCCCTTCAGCTTAAGGTCAGTTCTCTTGCTATTTTCTCTTACTTTCTACTTCTGCCTCCCACTGATGCATCTTGAAATGCTAATCTGTGACAGTCAATGGTTCAATGATCTACATGGACCGAGTTGAGGTTCCCACCTCCTTGGACTCCATCCGATGACACAACTATTTTACTTTTTAGCAAGTGATAGATCAATAATGTATGGAATATTTATTGTTGTCCCATGAATCTCCTTCCAATTTCCTATTAACAGTTTCTGGTTTTTGGTTCTTTCTACCCTTTGTTCAAGTTTTTTGGAGCTTCACACAATGTCATCATTCTTTGGAGCAATGATATAAATGCAGAGAACATGACAATTACTGCTAGATATGTTAGTACCAAAAAAGAGATCATGGTATCTCTCAGCTCAGCCCGCAAACCATGATGATAAGATGATTATTTTCTCTAACAAGCTCCTTAATGCTCTCTGATATTTGACCTTTTGTTTGCTGATTAGTCATAAGTCCTTGACCTTTGAACTGCAAGCAAGTAACTACCTGAACAACTACTCAAGCACTAGGCTCCTTCTTTCTAGAATATTTTGTTTTCTCATTTTCTCTCCCAGATTTACCTTCTCTGGGAAGCTTTCCATGGCATAGAAGGAATGGAAAAATATGATACCTGATACCTGCTTCCATTGCAAATTCAGTGTTTCCTTGTGTTTTACATTGTTATCATTAACTATTTATTTCTCTCTTCTTACCAGGATAATGAGTTCCTAGTAGCCAGAAATGACGTTTCATCCTTTTACCTCCAACATCTAACACCTCACTGAGACATATAGTGGGTGCTTTATGAGATGAATGAATGAATGAATGAATTTTGTGATAACCAGACCTTAGCCTCTCCTCTCTTTCCCAGTTACTCACCTAGAGTTCTGCACAGTATTGTGGAGGCCCTTCCCAAGTTTTGTCCAAGCCCATTCACCAACCCTTCAATTTGCATTCCTTCTTCACCATGGCTGTGGAAAACACTGATTTGAGAGGGCAAGAAAATGGGACAAAGGAGGGAGTGACAGGGTAATCACATGAAAATAAAAAATTCATCTCAAAAATAATGAAACTGAAACTGGAGAGGAAGGCGATTTGCCTTCAGCACTTGATTGAGGTGGGAACCTGTTTTCCTGGCTGCTGGTCCTGGGCCAGGGTGCAACAGGGGACAAAAACCTTACTGGTTCTTTTCCAAAGAGGACAGCATTGTCAAGGCAAAGGGATCATTGGTTGAAATTTGAAAACTGATTCCTAATTTAAACCTAGCCTCTCACTTGGAGAAATGACTCAGACTAATTTTGCAGGCAACATGTTTTCCTTTGAGATTTCTCATCCGATCTGTTCCCTGGTCTCCTAGTTGCGTAAGAGTAATGATGAATTCTGTGACTGAAGCCCAACTTTCCGAGGCCCAAAATAATCACTGTCTGTTTGCTACGGGAGATGAAGATATATATTAGGATTTTAACATTCTTTGAACATCCACTTTAAAAACAGGAGACATCCGTGGCAGGTGGGGCTTGCAAATGATATTTCTAATCAGATGTTCATCCAGAAAGTAATTAACTTTAGGAAAGTGTCTCCCTTGTAAGGCCCCAAGGGCTTCTGAAAAGGCTCCTTCACTCTGAACTCTCGGTGAGCTTGCTTTGTCTCTGCCTCCTCCTGAACCCGAAAGGAAAGATGAGAAGCAAGACTTACGGAGGAGACTGCAGATCACATTTTGGTGATTCAGAGCTGTGGAGCAAGAAGCTCTGCTTCCTTCTGCCTGTCCTTTACCCACTCCTAGCCCAGATCCCTCAAGGTTGTGTTTTCTCATGTTTGCACATTGCTTACAGCTTTGCCAGCCATTTCAGTTTGATCTGGCCTTCTGCCTCGGCTTGCTTGCCATTCCTTTTAGGAACTCTAAGGGAGGAGAAAGTAAGAATCTGTTTCTGAAGTCAAAGAGATGTGAGTTGAAGCCCTGGGTCTGTGGCTTCCTAGCTGCTTACCTGTGGGCAGTTGCAACCTCTTTCCCAGTCTCATTTTCTCACCTTGCACCTGAATTGCTAGAGGTCTGTTTCGGTGATTCACTGAGTCACAGCTTAGTGCCTACTTCCTAGCATTTCTCAGCAGATTATTTCCATTATGTCCTATCTCCGTCCAATCTCTTTCTGGCAAAACCAATTTTGGATATAATTTGGCTTGTGTATTAGCTTCCTAGTGCTGCTGTAACACAGCACCACAACATGGGTGTCTCCATCTAACAGTTCTTGAGGCTAGAAGCCCTCTACTAAGGTGCAGATGGAATCATACTCCCTTTGAAACCTGTAAAAAAATTTCCTCCTTGCCTCTTTCTAGCTTCTAGTGGTTTGCCAGGATTCTTTGGCATTAGTTGGCTTGCAGCTGTATAATGTGTGTATAATGTGTATAATGTGGGTATATCTGTGATGTAATTCCCATCACAGCCCTCTTGGTTACATGGAGTTTTCTCTACTTTTAGACAGACACTGCTGTAGGGGTGTCTATCCTACGCTGCTTTGACCTCATCTGAAATAACTGCATGTGCAGTGACCCTATTTCCCCATAAATTTAGGACCTCAACATATATTTTTATTCAGATAGCACAATGCAAAGTACAACAAGTAGATACTGAATCACATACTAAAATATTCTAGTCTAGTTAGCCATGCTGTAATGTAGACTTTTCACTGATTAAATTTCAATGTTAGAATCACCGTTCAGGAACTAAAAGGAACCATAATTTCTTTTACTTCTCTTTTCCTTCACCAGTACTGCATCTTCATTTTAATTCTCCAAGTATGATTTTCACAATCTCCAGTGCACTCTTCAAATAGCAGCCAGATTTCTCTTCCTGCCATCCACATTTTCAGGACAGTCATCTGTCCAAATCTGACACCTTGCTCTTCGTAGGACAACAGTTGAACTCCTCACCTTCATGCAATTATCCTGCACTACCTGACTCCTACTTGTTTCTGAGGTGACTGTCCTAGTTTGTTGCAGAATGCTTAGGTTTTAGTATGACAATTTTTACATCCTGAGAAAACCCTCAGTCCTTAGTAAATGAGGCTAGTTGGTCACCCCCTATTTCCTTAAGTCTTTGGGGTGCATATGCTCTGTATGTTAAGGATTTAATTCTATCTTGCTAAATGTCTGTTCCTCTTTGCTTATTGGTTGTTCTCTTCAGCCAAATTAGAAGTTTCTTAAGAATTTAAAATCTTGATAAGTCAGGGTTTGAATTCAAACTCTGGTGATCTTAGACAATGGATATCTTATTAAGTATCAATTTCCTCAAAAGCCGAAAGGTGCATAAGCCTATGTATCCTTTGGTTGATGCAAGGTTAAATGGGATATGATGACTAAATTCCACGGCAGAGTGCCTGGGTGATACTAGGCATTGCATAAATGGCAGCTCATCTTTCTCCTGTAGATGTAGGCATATGCTTCAGCATACTGTGCTCAGTAAGGCTTTTGAAAGAAGGCTCAAAGCTCCAGAGCTTAAATCTCTTGAGCTATGATTTTTTCTGTCCATTTTCCCTTTTTGACTGGAAAATAAATCCATTCCTTGAGACGTTAGTCTTACTAAGAACTTGGTTCAAAGCCTTTGCCAGTTAAGTGGTCTTTGACAGATGTATTTCCTGTGGACCTTTTACTACTGGAATTTTCCATGTGTCAATAAGTTTTTATCCTCCAGTGGATTTTGATCTTGCCAGCATCAGTGCCTGGTCCTTCAAGGAAAATCAGGAAATTGAAAGACCTTGAACTCTTTCTTGAGCTCCAGTTCTCATGAACTCAAAATACAAACTCATTTAAAGTTATTGAGTATTGTTGACTGAAGCTTGGGAGTCATTTGATGCCTTTTATTTCACATTAGTTTCCAGAAGAAAGCAGAAGTCTTTTAACCTGGTGTCTCTGTAGAGGTTCATGTATGAAGGAGCTGAGGATGTGTGAGATTGTTTTCCCCATCCCAGAGAGGAGCAGAGAAAATCCCGATTATGGTAAGAAGGATATTACTGGCTCTTGGCTTTCCCTCAGATCCTTATTGTGGGGCCCACTTGTTCTTTTTATCTAGTGGGTATTTGAGGTCCTGATGAGATTAATAATTCACAGAGTCTCGGTAGTACTTTTCCACTGAGGGCAATGTGCAGAGCCTTCAAAAGCACGAAGGCTCCTGACAAGGTTGAATGCCTTATACTTCCCCCAATAACCCCTTCCTTGCTGGGACCAACATATAGAAAGGCAGGGACTCGGGAAGGATGTTTGGATTTTTGGCTGAGGTTACAGTGCCTTCTATCAGATAGATCTCTAGGGACAACATGTCAACAACAGTAGCTACAAAATATAAATGAAATGTTAATTATCAGTTCCAGGCAGTCATTCAAAAGGTATTATGAAATGAGACATAATAAATTGTTGTAGGTGATGAGAAAGTTAGTATGGTTTGGTAAACCGTGCAAAGAAGACGTGTAATTTATAATTATTATTACTTTAATGATATACTACTATTATTGCTTTTTTGCTTATGACTATCTACCTTTGTTATTTGCAGGTACTCTCCATTGTTCTGATATTTACACTGATTTAACCCTATTCTTATTTTACAAAGGAAGAAACTGATGCTGGAGTATAAACAAGGTGGTAGGAAGGGCTGCCAGTGTTTGGCACTGGGGTGAGATGTCCCTGGAGACTGCTTTTTTATAAGTACTATATCCTCTTCCAGTAATAATCAAACAATCATATATTAGTTAGCATTTTGTTCCTATAAAAGAGTCTGTGAGACCATTTACATATCCCTTTCTGCTTGCTTGTCACAGCAGGCTTGTTCAGGTACACATTGGGGTACTAACTCCACCTGGCTAATGGAGAATTTGTTCTGGAAGTGATTTATTCAGAGCCAGTTGGTTAGTGATGAGATGGTCCTGGACTTGGGACTTTAGACTCCATCTCTGGTACTTTGTATTGGTGCTTTAGAGGATAAAAGGGCTCATAGCACTGGTAACTGCCATGCTTCATTCAAAAAACGGAGCAAAGGAGATGAAGCTAGAGACTAGTCTGAACTGGATATTATAGCTTCACCAAGCTCTAAATTTTTTTCCTTAGATTCTTTTATTGGTACATTTTAGGTATACAAACATTTACATTTATCATTGGAAACTTGTACCTGTACATGATGTATCTTGGTTCTTATATTTTCCCCATTACCTGTGCGCCCTTCACCCCCTCAATCCTTCCCTATTTACATAGACTTTGTTTCCATTTTTTCCTTTTCTCATCATTTTTCCTTTCCCTTCTTTCCTTTCCCCTACCCCTCCCACTTCC